>BLSH010080333.1:713027-743027 GCA_018402905.1 Glandirana rugosa
CATACATATACACTCACGGTCAGGCCGGTGTACCTTTTAATCAAAACACGTCGACTTACTAATTGTCTCGTCAGTACACTGGAATACGTCTAACATTACACACGTCTGTCTGTCTAGAAGGGGTAGTAGTCTGAGTGGCCTAGGGACTTGAGGAGTACGTGTACCTATGAGGAGCATGTCTGAAGAGATGGTCGTGGGACTCGTCGGAGACGTGACGATCCCACTTTTGTGTTCTACGCCGAGTAACCAGAGGCCTGGTTGGCCCCCCTCCTTCTCCCTGTCAACCCCCCCGTCGCAGTGTCCTCCACACGTCTTCCTGTCCTCCCCCTGTCCCAGTGTCTTTTCCCCGTCGCACTGTCCTCCCCCGCCATCGTCGCACTGTCCTCCCCCGCCTGTCGTACTGTCCTCCCCCCCTGTCGAACTGTCCTCCCCCCCTCGCACTGTCCTCCCCCCGTCGCACTGTCCTCCCTTACACGATCTGACGTAATACCACTATCCTGTCATCATCTCTATTTCCACCCTACCTTTCCCTTCTGCACACCTCCTGTGACGCTGCCCCCCCAACTGTCCCTCTTCCTCCCCCCGGTTGGTCCGGAGACCAATGAGCCGCATCTTGTGTTTTCACCCTAGCAGTGCAGAGGCTGCTCAGGGTGCTGGTAGAGAAGTCTGTACGAGGAGTATCCATGTGCATGAGGAGTTCAGGGATCCGGTGAGTCTGATGATGGGGAAGATCTGTCTGTCTGCACACATTACAATCTGCATAAGGTCACATGACTGCTCTGTTAATCATTCAGCTGCACAAAACTAATTTTCCATGTGGCCGGACTGGCACTCACATATACATACACACTCATGCACATTCTCACAAACATGTACACATGGATATATACACACACACACACACACACACACACACACACACACACACACACACACACACACACACACACACACGGCCATACATAGGATGTCCCAATCCTGCCTTAGAGTGCCAGGATTGGGACACTTCTCTCCTGCACATACTGCCCACCTCCATACACTCCATATTCCTCTTCTACACATACTACCTACTGCCATAAACTCCACACTCATCTCTTGCACACACTACCCACCACAATACACTCCATACTCCTCTTCTGCACATACTAACCATCGCCATACACTCCGCAGTCCTTTTCTGCACATACTACCCACCTCCATACTCCGCACTCTTCTCCTGCACATATTCCCATACTCCGCACTCCTTTCCTGCACATACTGCCCACCTCCATACACTCCATATTCCTCTTCTGCACATACTACCTACTGCCATACACTCCACACTCATCTCTTGCACACACTACCCACCACAATACACTCCATACTCCTCTTCTGCACATACTAACCATCGCCATACACTCCGCAGTCCTTTTCTGCACATACTACCCACCTCCATACTCCGCACTCTTCTCCTGCACATATTCCCATACTCCGCACTCCTTTCCTGCACATACTGCCCACCTCCATACACTCCATATTCCTCTTCTGCACATACTACCTACTGCCATACACTCCACACTCATCTCTTGCACACACTACCCACCACAATACACTCCATACTCCTCTTCTGCACATACTAACCATCGCCATACACTCCGCAGTCCTTTTCTGCACATACTACCTACCGCCATACACTCTGCACTCTTCTCCTGCACATACTAGCCACCTCCATACTCCGCACTCCTCTCCTGCACATACTACCCACCACCATACACTCCATACTCCTCTTCTGCACACACTACCTACCGCCATACACTCTGCTCTCCTCTCCTGCACATACTACCTACCTCCATACACTCCGTAGTCCTCTCCTGTACATATTACCCACCTCCATACACCCCATACCCATCTCCCTGCACATACTATCCACCGCCATACACTCCACTCCTGCATACACTACCCACCTCCATACACCCCCCACCCATCTCCCTGCACATACTACACACCTCCATACACCCCACACCCATCTCCCTGCACATACTACCCACCTCCATACACCCCATACCCATCTCCTTGCACATATTATCCACCGCCATACACTCCACACTCCTCTCCTGCACATACTACCCACCTCCATACACAGGGGAGGGCTGGGCCAGGGTGGCAATTGCCCCCCAGGCCACCCTAACTTACATTCAAAATGGCTGACGGCCGCTGCCCACTCACACTTTTTCTTCTTGTGGCGGAAGGAAGCAGGGGCCAGGGGCGCAGCCACCAACTAACTGCAGGCAAAGGGGGGGGGCCTACCATGGAGCCCATTGGGCTGCCTCATGGGGCGCCGCCGGATTACACAGAGCGGGGATCTCCTGCTTACAAAGTCCTACCTCCTGGGCCAGCTTCTATAATAGACAGCACACTGGTGATGTCTATCATAGGAGCCGGTCCAGGAGGCGGGACTTCATATGACAGCGGCCACGCCAGGTAAGCAGGAATCTCTGGCGGCTCTCCTCTTTATACATTGCAGACTGCATTGGATGGGCACTGGTGAGGCTGCACTGATGGGCACTGATCAGGCTGTGCTGATGGGCACTGGCGAGGCTGCATTGATCGGGCTGCAATGATTGGCACTGATCAGGCTGTGCTGATGGGCACTGGTGAGCCTGCATTGATGGGCACTGATCAGGTTGTATTTGATAGGCACTGGCGCGGCTGCATTGATGGGCACTGGTGTGGCAGCATTGATGGGCACTGATGAGGCAAAGCTGATAGGCACTGATGAGGCTGCATTGGTGGTCACTGATGAGCTGCATTGATGCATTGTTTTTGTTAAACCTCCCTTGTTGCTATTAACATTAAATTATGTTACCACATTGTATCATATTTGTCTTGCTTCATAACAACAATATCCATTCTAAAACCAGGTGGGCATGGATGGTGAGCTGATTCGGTGGTTCAATGGGCCACTTGACTGGACTTGCCCCCCAGGCCTAAGGCTGCCAGCCCTCCCCTGTCCATACACCCCATACCCATCTCCCTGCACATACTATCCACCGCCATACACTCCGCACTATACATTCCTTATTTAACATTACCACACTCTGCACTATGCAAGTCATCTCAGACTATATTTAAGCACTCCCCCTTAAGCCACACCCAATATTTAACGCAATTGAAGCTAAGCCCACCTTTCTTGCACACGGGCCCGCTGATTTGATGGACTTAAAGTATTAACAATTCTGACATTTGTCCAATTATACTTTAATTACATTGTTGTATTAGGTCAGAGACTGAGAAAGAATTAAAGTAAGATACAACTGCAAGCTATTATATTCAAGAAGCCAGCATTGGCAGCCCCCATATTTCTCTCATGACAACCTTTAAGGGTAACTCCAATTTCATGGAAAAAAAATAGCAAATAAAAAAATTAATTCAGCATATACAATTGTTACATGAGCCTTACTGCAATTTAGTGCTGGTTCACACAGGGGCGACCTGTCAGGTGACTTGTAAGCCTGACAAGTTGCGCTTCATTCAGTACAATGGAACCGTTCCAATAGGAGCGACTCGAGTCGCTCCGACTTAGAAAAAGGTTCCTGTACTAATTTGGGCCAATTTCAATACAGACTTTGAAGCTGCCCCTGTGTAAACCGGCACTGACTGTACTTTAAAAATTACCTTTATTTTTCAATATACAGCGCTGTAATTTTCAATATTCAATGCAATATGGCAACCTGGAGGCGTTCTTTACATCACTAGTGTACAAAACATCTCCAAGAATTTAATTTCCTGCTTCTTTGAAGAACTCTGCACTAAGATTCAAGTCAGATTTAAGGCATTCTGTGCAACAAAAAATTCATTTTTGGGGAGATATTCCCTAGGGGTTAATTACATCTAAAGGGATGCAAACACCAACATCAGAACACTCAAAGTGAATCAGCTGATTAAAGAAGCCTGGGGTTCTGAAAAAAAAAATAAACATACATATTCGCCTCTCTGCTGCAGCATTGGTTTGATGTTGCACCGGTCACTGATCGCTCAGTTCTTGGTCTGATTTGAGAAGTGCAGGAGAACTATGGCCAAAAAAGCTTTGGCCATACTTCTCTTTTAAAATTAATTTTTCACTCACATTCAGAATGACTGTGCACAGGACACAAAATAAGCTATTCCTTCATAGCAGAAGCAGGTAGGAATCTGCTGCAAAGTTTGTTAAAATCCTTGAAATGTACTGAGGTCATCCAGAGGGTTTTTTTTTTTCACAACAAAAGTGGAATTACTCGTTAAACTCCTTGGCTCACACTTGTGCGATGCCAGACATCACATGTGATTCACGATTCATTGCTGTGCAGATCACATGCAGTGTCTCTGTGATGCAAATTCAGCCATACAGTTTGTATGACCGAATTCACATCGCATTCACACCAAAATGGTGCAGGATCCTTTTTTTGGTCCGCAATGGAATTGGTTCGCATGGGTGTTCACACCTATGCGATCTAATTCCTGCACCATTTCACAGTTCGCACTGCGATCTGTGAACCGGTCTGGGGGCATCATTAACCACTTGCCAACCGCCTCGCGTACATTTACTGCAGCTAGTTGGCTCCACTGCGCAGATTGCCGTCTGTAAACGGCCATCCACGCAGCCGCAGTTGTCTGCCGCGTGCTCCGTGAGCGTGGCTGCAGTTCGGGCCAACACGATGTCCGCCGGCGGCCTGTGATCGCCTACTAGAGAGGAAAAGCGAGAAACCGCCGATGTAAACATCGTCTTCTCGAGTGCCCCGTCAGGGAAGCGTTTTCCCTGGGGGTACTCGTGCGGTGCACTTCCGTGTCCTGCTGCTGCTCGAAAACACAGAAAAAAAAATTAAAAATGAGCAGAGGGGAGGGTTTGTGAAAGAAAAACGCTTATGTTCAAATAGCTCGAGAAATCTCAAACCCAGATAGCAAGCAATTGTGCTGCAAGTTTGAAAATGACTCATTAAGCTATTGCTAGACTTGCCAGGCTGCACAAGTTTGGTGCACAATTGCAGCAAGTCAGTATTGCATGGCTCCAGATTAACTTTCGTTGCAAACATTCTGCAAGTCTGCTGCAAATTCTGGTTCAGTTATTTTGTGCAATAGTCATATCATCACAGGGGTCACTGTGACTTGCAGAGCTCTTGCTGTAGACTCACCACGGCAACGTTGTCCTTACTAGAGACTTGCCACGCAAAATTTCTACAAATTGGAAAAGTGTCAACTAGAACTTGTGCTTCGAGTGCTCTGCAACTGTACAACGTGCCAGTAAAAATGTGTAGCAAGTTAAACAGACTTACAATTCAACGCTGCCACGTTATCCTGGCTATCTGGGAAGAAGCGCAATAAAAACATGCAAAAGAGCACAAAAAAGCACAGGCTTGTTCAAGATTGTATGCCTGTAAAAAGCAGCTTTTTTGCGCTGCAGTGTGCATGAGCCCTTAGGCATGTTTTTAACGCTGCTTTTCTCCTCCCAGTAGTGTCATAGTGAGCATGAGGCCTTAGGGTGACAATGTACATGTCAAACAAGGCCCAGCATTGCAACTAACACAGTGTTTTTTTATAGCACACCTACCATTCTCCTTATCTCCAGCATTTCCATAACCTGGTGGAGGGCTGATAACATTGCTTGATATAATACTTCAGAATGCAAAAGAACTTCCATGCTCTTTGGATTTCTGGCAGGATCAACACAGGTCCTACCTTATAGTTAGTGAATATATAGTGTGTGTGTAGATTTCAAATTTAAGCCCACGGTTGGTACACCTTTAGTGTTTCACACTAAAACCTAGCCGTCAGGGAATACCAAAAGTCTGTGCTCCTGCAGACCTACACCTGGTTTCAGTTGTCATAAAAACAATATGCACAAGTTTATTGTTCACGTGGTTATAAAACCTTACCATTTTTTACCCTAATGCATTCCTAGAGGCAGACAGTGAGACTCTGGAGCGAGCCTGCACGAGTGCCCCTATAGGAAGAAGCTTCCTATAGGGGCACACGCCAGAGAGGAGGAGCCAGAAGGAGAAAAAAAATTTGCATTTATTATTTTTTGAAACAGGAGCCTGAAAAGCATTGCACTTGCGATCTACTGATGATGCAGTGCCAAGCTCCTACACACACACACACACACAGTTTACAACTGTACGAGCTGTCATTGCAGAGCTGTAGGAAATGTGAATGAATTAAGAGTGTGCTGATCGGCGCGCCCAACACTCATTCAAACTACTATTACATCTTCTGCGGTGGCTGATGGTACCTGCACAGTGCCGGTGGAAAACAGGTGGAGCATGTAACATGTTCCAAAGATGAACAGTGGGAGGATGCGATGCAAGCTGTACAAACCACTTCATGCAACACAAAAGTTATCTCAACTGTATATTCTCTGAGTTTATTATACTCATTCAACCCTATATAAAATGGGGGTACTATCCAAACCACTATGCAATAGATGTGAAATAGATGCTACCCTAAACTGCACCTTTATGGGATAGGTGTTATTACCACTGTAAATAATGTATTTCAGGCCACTTTTAGGGAAGATTCCAAACAATGCCTACTAGGCATCCTTTGTGACCTTCAAGTCTAAGACCCATACAGAGAAGCTATTTCAGGTCTGTAGACTGCTACTCATGCAGGCTGGATAAATCAAGTGGGTAAAACGTTCAGGCTGGAAAGATACATATAGTATTTCATAAGAGTGAGTACACCCCTCACATCTTTGTAAATATATCATATCTTTTCATGTGACAACACTGAAGAAATGACACTTTGCTACAATGTAAAGTAGTGAGTGTACAACTTGTATAACAGTGTAAATTTGCTGTCCCCTCAAAATAACTCAACACGCAGCCATTAATGTCTAAACCATTGGCAACAAAAGTGAGTACACGCCTAAGTGAAAATGTCCAAATTGGGCCCAAAGTGTCAATATTTTGTGTGACCACCATTAGTTTCCAGCACTGCCCTAACCCTCTTGGGCATGGAGTTCACCAGAGCTTCACAGGTTGCCACTGGAGTCCTCTTCCACTCCTCTATGACGACATCATGTAGCTGGTGGATGTTAGCTCTCCTCCACCTTCCATTTGAGGATGCCCCACAGATTCTCAATAGGGTTTAGGTCTGGAGACTTGCTTAGCCAGTCCATCACCTTTACCCTCAGCTTCTTTAGTAAGACAGTGGTCGTATTGGAGATGTGTTTGGGGTTGTTATGTTGGAATACTGTCCTGCGGCCCAGGTCTCCAAAGGGAGGGGATCATGCTCAGCTTCAGTATGTCACAGTACATGCTGGCATTCATGGTTCCCTCAATGAACTGTAGCTCCCCAGTGCTGGCAGCACTCATGCAACACCAGACCATTACACTCCCACCACCACACTTGACTGTAGGCAAGACACGCTTGTCTTTGTACTCCTCACCGCCACACACGCGTGACACCATCTGAACCAAATAAGTTTATCTTGGTCTCATCAGACCGCAAGGCATGGTTCCAGTAATCCATGTCCTTAGTTTGCTTGTCTTCAGCAAACTGTTTGTGGGCTTTCTTGTGCATCATCTTTAGATAGAAGAGGATTCCTTCTGGGACGACAACCATGCACATCAATTTGATGTAGTGTGTGGCGTATGGTCTGAGCACTGACGGGCTGACCCCCCCATCCCTTCAACATCTGCAGCAATGCTGGCAGCACTCATACATCTGTTTCCCAAAGACAACCTCTGGATATGATGCTGAGCAAGTGCACTCAACTTCTTTGGTCGACCATGGCCTGTTTTGAGTGGAACCTGTCCTGTTAAACCACTGTATGGTCTTGGCCACAGTGCTGCAGCTCAGTTTCAGGGTCTTGGCAATCTTCTTATAGCTTAGGCCATCTTTATGAAGAGCAACAATTATTTTTTTCAGATCCTCAGAGTCCTTTGCCATGAGGTGCCATGTTGAACTTCCAGTGACCAGTATGAGAGAGTGAGAGCAATAACACAAAATTTAACACACCTGCTCCACATTAACACTGATACCTTGCAACACTAATGAGTCACATGGCACCAGGGAGGGAAAATGGCTAACTGGGCCCACTTGGGATATTTTCACTTTAGGGGTGTACTCACTTTTGTTGCCAGTGGTTTAGACATTAATGGCTGTGTGCTGAGTTATTTTGAGGGGACAGCAAACTGTACACTCACTACTTTACATTGTAGCAAAGTGTAGTTTCTTCAGTGTTGTCACATAAAAAGATATAATAAAATAGTTACAAAAATTTGAGGGGTGTACTCACTTTTGTGAGATACTGTATATCAATATAGGTGTAGTGCAGGTAAATTTGAGAAAGCTTGGTTCCTGTGGTTGGATACTCCGAGACTAAGCCCTATCTATCTAGAGGTGGACAGGCTACTTCTCTAATTGGGAGGGTACGCTTTCCAATACAAATTTCTTATCTTTTGAAGATCTGCGATAGTACTTTATGGTGTGCATGCTACATTTGTAGACGTACTGTAATTGTTTGAATGCTTAATAATCTGTGCATATATGGATGTTGTAAGTATTGCATATTAGCATTGTATTGTGTCATGATTTCTCTGGCAATTGTGAACCTTTGCCATTGTTTCTCTGACAAATTATAAATAATAAACAATTTCTGATTTAAAAAAAAAAATCTAAATTTCTTTACCTGCACATAAACTCTTATCATGTAAACAAAGCAAAATGACAGTGCGTTACTATTGATGTTATACTGCATGCAACTTCACAAAGGTGCAGAGATTGGATGAAGCTCAAATCACAACATCTATTTCTGCAATCCGTGGGATAAGAGGTCCACATATGAGTTGCAAATGTAAACATCTACTGCTACAATTCTGCCTGGGGGACAGAAAACCTTTACCTTAAAAACCAAGAATTGTATGGTTATGAGATTAACAGTAACAAGAACTATACAAAAGTGTGTGTCTCTTTAGGCTCCATTCACACCTGAGCGTTTTGTAGCTCAAATATGCCTGAAGCATGAAGCTACAAAACGGTAGAGGGGAAAAAAAACAATGTTTCTGAATGGAGATGGTTCATATCTCCACTCAAAAACGCCTGAAGCCAAACGCCCGACGCTCAAACTACTCCAGGAGGTATTTTTGTTGCGCAAATCGGGCATATTCCAGCCTTTCTGACACTTTTCTATTGACATAGAATCAATGGAAAAGCGCCAAAGGCTCGAATTAGTTTGCAAACGCCCAATGTCCCGCTACAAAACGCTCCAAATATGCCCGAAAACGTGTCGCTCAGGTGTGAATGCAGCCCAACATCAAGGACATACAAAATGTTGGAGTAGCACCTCCCTCCTCTTTTGTGACGATATCACCAAAAGGACATCTCAAGTTAACTGGCTCTGAGGTTTTTGTAGGACTTATTCAAACTTTTTTGTGAAATTGGCACATCGTTATTACTAATCTTCTATTTTTCACTGTGTTGTCCTTTCTTTTTCATAGTATTGCCGTTGGAATGCCCCCCTGTATATACATTCTGTGTTGTTTGCTCTGATTTGCAAAGAATATAAATTAAAATATATTACCCCTCAGTATGTCCTTTGCAAATTCTTTGATCGACTTTGTTGATGCCAAGTCCAGATGTTTGGCAGACACATTATGATTTAGGGTCTTGCCACGGATTTCTCTTGCGGCGTTTTCACACTTCTCCATATCTCTACATGCCATAATTATTCTGGCACCTGTATGTTAATGACAAAAAAGAATGAGATAAACGTTTTTATTTCTAAGCATGCACACATGGTATTCAGTAAAAGTGAGCAGCTCAACAAGGTGTAAACTATACGTATTTTGACAAAGACTATGGACATGTGACAATGGTGTTGATTTACTAAAACTGGAGAGTGAAAAATCTGGTGCAGGTGTGCATGGTAGCCAATCAGATTCTAAAACCTGGAATCTGAATGATTTCTATGCAGAGCTGCACCAGATTTTGCACTCTCCATTTTTAGTAAATCAACTGCATTATGTCTCTAAAACTGTGCTTTCATCAGGGCTAATTTACACCACAATCCCCAAATACAGTTTGCAGTTCCTCATGTGCATTTACATGCTTTTTTAAAGCTTTTGCGGTGTGTTTTTTAAGAAACTAATATATATTTTATTACGAAGTTTCATTTGCATGTGTTCGAGGTGCATAGTATTCAATAAAGGTGAGCAGATCAACAAGGTGTAAACTACCAGTATTTTCAGAAAGTCTTTCGACACATGTGCCTGTCTCTTTAAAACGGCGCTTCCATTAGGACTCATTTATGCTGCAATCTCAGCTTAAGTGTGCAGTTTTACATGCCCATTTACATGCATTTGTAAAGCTTTTGCAGTGTGTGTTATAGGCATTAATAATTTTTTTTTTTTTTTTACAGAGTTGTATTTACATGCATTTTCAGTGCCTCCACATGAACAAATAACCATGCTGTACTTTTTTTTGAAAGGACATGAAACCTCCTTAACGTGGATGTAAACCCGATTCATTAAATTTTTCTTTTTTTTATCTCTCTTCAAAGCACTAAGAATTGTGGGTTGAAGTTATCCGAAATGGGAGCCTGAAGTTTGTGTCAGGGAGGGAGCTATAAATAGATTAGCAGACAGCTAAACTATTCACAGGCAAGCTCTGTATGTGTGTGCCTTCCCTCCAATCAGCTGTCTCACAGTGTCTCAGTGTAGAGCAACAATCCACACCCACAGGTGAACCAGAAAGAGAAAATTATAACAGGATGTGCACTTTTTAGTATATAAAGCTGAAGACAGCAGATATACATGTAAAATGTATGTAGGGAAATATGTTTCATCCCTGTATATCATCTGAGGCTGTTCACTTCACTGGGTATATGTGAAGGTTGACATCCACTTTAATGGAGTGAAATGGGCTCATTGAAATACATTTATTTTTCTTGCTTATGCAATTTCGTACTGCATTTAAAACTGCATTTGACTGTATCTGGTCTAGACAAGCCTTTATATGCAATCTATACTACCTCCCAATCAAACAAATATAAATGTCACTTTCCCGTGCAGATATGAATCCATTTATGGGTATACAGTTTATATTTTGTTATAGTAAATCCCAGGATATGGGGGGTTGAGTTAATAAAACTAGAGAGTGCAAATTTGGGTGCAGCTCTTCATAGAAACCAATCTGCTTCCAGGTTTTCCTTTTTTTGCAAAAGCTTAACTGAACAAGCCGAAGTTAGAACCTGATTGGCTACCATGCACAGCTGCACCAGATTTTGCACTCTCCAGTTTTAGTAAATCACCCCCAATATATCTTCAGCTCCATTACAATAAGGTTATGCTGCCACCTTTAGGACACTGGCAAAAAGACAAGAAGTCCCCTCAGGCATAACCCCTCTCCGCTAGGCAAGGCTCAATTTTTCTTTTGTTAGTGTCTTAGATCATAATTACGTCTGCACAAAAACATAGCTAGCTTCTTAACAGTTGCATATGGGATTAGAAGACAAGCTCTTTCCAGATCCATTTCTCTATTTCTTTTCTATGCTCAGAGGTATGGTACCTGAACCGCCGCTCTGGGCACGCAGGAACACTCTGTAACATTGCTGGTCAGCACTGGACCATGCAGAATGAAACCCAGTGCAATGTGTTATTACCTTGCAAACCAGAAAGGTGAAATACAGGTCCAGGGCAGTCATCCAATCCAATATTTGGATTGTTTAAATTTTATTCTACATAGTGCTTGTACATATAACTTTCTGGGCCTTAGGGGTGGTTGGGAATCTCTGGACACCAAATGCAGGAGGGTTTTCACCCCTTACATTCTCTTGGGAACAAACTGAGCTGTGCATGCATGCTCCATGCTCAGTATAGTCATGACATCTTAAGCGGGGAAAAGCACCCAGGCAGCGTCCATCTTTACTCTACATGTAGTACAGGAAGTACATTCTCTGGGATAGCAGGAGCAGTGCTTTGGAGGACTACAGTTCCAATCAGACCAATGGTTTTTAGGACTACAGCTTGCAGCAGAACATTCCTTCTAGGATTACAGGTATTGAGAGGCAACACCACTTTTCCTTTGGGAGGAGGGAGGCACTGACAGATGAAATCTTCTGGGGTGACCAGTACATTTGATACTTATTGACTCAGTGGCTTCAATGGAACATGGTTTACAGCAAGGGTCCCTATATACGTGTCAGCAGGCAATGCCTCTTTGATGACAGAGAGGATGTAGGGGATGGGGTGTCCCAAATAACTTCTTTAGGTTGGTATAAACCTGGACACAGTCCCCCATGCAGTGTATCCACTGAATGTCAGTAGGTTCAATGTGGCTCTGACTCCCTCCACCTATCTAGTATCACTACTACCTCCAGGGAACCTTCACCTTCCTCCAGTTCCTTTGTGAAAAGGAAGGAATTCTCATCTGCTATTACTGGGGTACAGAAACAGCTTTCCAGAACACTTGCCAGTTTGGGCCACCCTGGTTGCAAGAAGAAGCATTCCCCCTTTCTTCCCCCTCTCTGTTAAAGGGGGGAGGAACCAGTGGAAGAGGAGGCACAGCAAGACGAGAATATTTTGGTAAAAGGGGACGCTGAAAAATCCTCATCTGGGGAATCTACTTCTGAAGAACCCCAGGGTCAGGGTTTATCTCAGACCTGGAATGCCTTTGGGAGCTTTTTCTTAGGAGTTGTCTGGAAAAATTTTGAAGTTACTGCTTCCGAGTTCTCCACTCCAAAGTTTACAGGATTTGGATCACGACATCTCCTACAACATCCTCAATTCTTTCCTGTACATCCTCATTTATAGGGACGTTTTGTATGCAGATTGGGCTCACCCTGACAAAGTGCTCATTTCTGCCAAATAGGTTTGCTCAACAATACACCATAAAAAAAGTGAGTTCACTGAGAAATGGGGTATGCCTTTGGTGGATCTGGTAGTTTCTTATCTCAATAGGACACTTACATGTCCACTGAAAGAGGTACCAGTATTTAAAGATGCCTCAGACAAACCTCTGGAGGCTTTATTTAAAGCCTCATGTACTTTGGTGGGGTAACATTACAGCCGGCAAGTCTAGGCTTAAGGCCAGAGTTCATCGCCATGACAAGAGCGAGGAATACTACTAGTGGAGGTACCAAAATGAGCAGAAACTTGGAGGATTTCCCACATGTTGTTAGCTCATCAGTGGATACCTGGAAGGACTCCATACAACAACTTCCTCGGATGGGGTATTTGTCCGTACATATGAGCAGGATCATATGAATGATGTGTTGTCAGTGGAATTACTCTGCAAGAACCATGTGGAACATTTGTTTGGTCCCCCCCTGGATGATTACATCCAGAAAGTGACTATGGTTATTAGTACTCTGTTACAACTTAAAAAGTAGGCTAAGCCTATGGTTCAAAAACCCAGGACTCCAATCTAAGAAACATTTCTTTCTCCAATCTTGGGTTCTTTGTCCAAACCCCAGATCTACAAGAAACCATGGACTTCAGAGCCCTCTAGGCATCTATGTCCTCTTCACACTGATGGGGTGCCCCCATAAGCTCAGTTGGGGAAGGGGGGCATTTGCAGGCCTTCGTAGAGGTTTGGCAGGGGGAAGAAGCAGAAAAGTGGGTCCATAACACAGTGGTTTAAGGCTACAATTTCAGTGCCTTCTCCTTCTGCGCTTCATGCTTGCAAAAGATTATTTGAATCCACAAAGATTTCCACTCTTGCAAGCTCCTCTCGATCATCTTCTACCTAAAGGAGTGAGTATTCTGGTTCCAGAGTGCAAAATGTTTTGATTTTCTACTCAAACTTCTTCATGGTTCCAAAACCGTTTCTACACGTGCGGAAGTTTCACATAAAATCAGTGCAGTAATGGTGGCCTGCCTCCAACAGGGATATTTCCTGGCATCAGTGGATATCAATGATGCTCATCTAAGAATCAGGCAGTAGGCACACTCAGCAGGACTTGCAACAGGAGGAACTTTTCAACGTAGTTTAATAAATGTCAACATTTCGGTGGGGCACAGCCAGCTTACCGACATGTTCCAATCTTTTCACTTTGCCCTTTGGCAGACCTCGGCCGCTGGCCCATGCAGGACCATCTCCTGTCCACTCCTTCCCTTCTCCTCCCCACCTCTTTCTTTCTACCTTCCCCAGGCAAATATTCCTTCCTTATTTTCTTTATCACTTCTGGCTACCCTCAATGTCTTTCTTTCTAATTTCCACTTTTTCTTACTCCTCTTTATTGTCTTAGTGCTTCCTTCAAGAACCGATTGGCATTTTATACCTCATTACCTCCAAAGAGGCATCTTCTAACATGGAGCATTCGCCATTGAACCTCATAGGGTCTCTATTTACTTTTCTGGCCCTGGGGCACCTGACATCTGATTGTTCATGACGCTTTGTTCTTGCTCATGACATATCAATATGACTTTCTACATTTCCCTTTTTAAACTAGCCTCTGTTTACCCAATCGTCTCATGTACCATTTCCATGTTTCTTTGCATATTGTCTTGTAAAGAAAAATCTACAAAAACCCAGTAAATCTTTTCGTAACAATCTTTCCACCTCACCAAAAGTTCTGTGGTTTGCGGTGAATGGTTGCCAATTCCAATTTGTGGCACTATCGTTCGGACTGTCTGCTGTTCCCAGATTGTTCACCAAGGTCTAAGCTCTGGTTCTGGGGGTCCTATGTACAGTACATAAGTAACCTTTGTAACCCAATCAAACTAATTAGTTGCAAATTGTTCCTCCAGCTCTTCCTTGTTCATACTACTTACTTTGCTGTGATTTTTAACTTGTATGGTTTAGGAGATATTCGCTCTGCATGCAGCCGCCTGACGTCACATGCGCTCTGATGATCTGTCGGAAAATCAGAGCTCGCTGCCAGAATGAAGAGCGCAGGCGCGGGAATGATGTCTCGCGCCTCCAGCCACTCACAGCGCCGGAGCTGTGTACCAGGAAGAAAGAAGAGGGTCATCATGTCGGCTCCCTCAGCAATGATCGTGTCAGGCTGCGCGTGCCTCATTCTAAGGTAAGTATTCCATAATGTGCTAGTATGCGATGCATACTAACACATTATGCTATTGTCTTGCAGGGTTTTTTTTTGTTTTTATTTTTTGGTGCGGGTTTACGACCGCTTTAACTCAAGAAGAAAAATGTAATTTATTGCAGCTTACTGGTCCCTAGATGGAAAAACAGCATTGTCATCCAAGGACAGGACTTCAGAACGCCACCCTTCCTCTTCTCAAATTAGCACAGGAACCTTTTCCAAAATCACATCACACAGAGTCGCACTGATGTGAACAGGCACCATTGAAAACAATACGATTTCCCTTGTCATGCAACTCTGTGCAACTCAAGTCGCGTGAGAAATTGCACCAGTGTCAACCAGCACTAAAAGTTTTAAATAAACACAGTGGCAAATGGTTTGTCTCAACCCTCTAACTGTCATTTTTGTTGGACAGCTTGTTCTGGGTGAAAAATAACTGACTGGCAGGTGAAAACTGAAAAAAAAAACTGCAAAGTGAAAAATAACTGACTGGCAGGATCACCAGGTGAAAAAAAGCCTAAAAAAGAAAAATGCAGCCACCAATATACAATATGCAATATATTACATTTTTGTTTTGGGGCTTAACGCCACTTTAAATATTTCAGGACAGCACCTGGAGAGGAGAGAGCACAGCTCTACCCACTTCCTAGGAAACACTGCAGTCAATCCTTTAAAGTGCGTCCCCTTCCACCATGGCCTCAGTTGTTATCGAGCACTTCCAGCCATGCTGAAATATATAAGCAAACAACATAGTAATAACATGCCATTTAACATTCACAAACAAGGGAGGGTTATCTGCACTGTCCTGAAAGACTCATAGAAATACAGTTACCGGTAAGTCTAACTAAGGTTTTCTCACCTCGTCTTTCAGGACAGCACCTGGAGATGACAAAAGAGTACTTACTCTGGGGTGGGACCACCACTTGCAGGACTTTCCAGCCAAACGATTGCTCTGCTGTCAAGAGCAGGTCCATCCTATAATGACGAGTGAAGGTGGAAAAACTTGTCCATGTGGCTGCCTTGCATATTCGTCCTGGTGAGGCCCCCAGCCCAGGATGTTGCCACTGTCTGGGTAGAATGAGCCACAATACCCACAGGAGGCTCTACCCTGGAGGCCCTGTAAGCTTCCTTGATAGCCATTCTGAGCCACCTTCCAATCATGTTTTTGGAGGCTCTATAACCCTTACGATGCCCATTATGCTTCTACTTTACATAGTTATATTGAGGAAGTAAACCCAATCTGGGTTTATGTCCTTTTTAAGCTCCACTCTGACTCCAGCACTCTCTTTCTGCTCAGGAACTCCGCTATTTGATTTAAGCAGCCCTTCAGATGTACCGCTGTTAGGGAAGCTAAGTTGTCTTCTGCCCATGCAAGAATTTGGAGGGCAAGGGCAAGAAGACGCCTGCTTCTTGTGCCCACCGTAGTGGCATTGTCTGACAGTACTTGAATGTGTTGGCCCTTGACGATCTCTCTGAAGGCCCACAATCCCAGAAAGACTGCTTTTAGCTCCCTCCAATTAGAGGACTTTATTGATTCCTTTATTGTTCAAGACCCTTGGGCCATATTGTTGTCGAGATGCACACCCCACCCCCAGGAGCTTGCTTCCGTTGTTAAGATTTTCGCTGTGGGAAAAGTCCAGGTCAGACCCCTGACTAGATTTGCTTGAACTCTCCACCCCAATAATTTCCTTTTGACTGAAGGAGAAATTTTAATAAGTTTTTCCAGAGCCTCTCCATAGGCCCAATTCTGTAGGATTGACTGTTGGAGGTCTCTCGAATGCAGGCGTGCCCACTGGACTGGTGGGATTGAGGCTGTGAGAAGTCCCAGGGTAGACATGGCTGACCACACTGTGACAGATAGATTTGTCTGTACTCTCTTTACTGCATTCTGTACCTTCAGTACTTTCTCTTCCGGGAGAAAGACCTTCTCTTCCACCGAGCTGATGGTGTAACCCAGAAAAATGATCCCCTGGGAAGGAACTAAGTTTGATTTGTGCTTGTTCAGAAGCCAACACAAATTTTCTAGGTGGGTCTGTGTTCTTTCCAAATCCTTGGAAAGCAACTCCTTTGAGTTGGCGAACAGAAGGAGGTTGTCCATATATGGCACTTTCGACACCCCCTTCAGCCTGAGCGGGGCCAAGGCTTTCATAATCTTTGTATCCTTAGTGATGATGACAGGCCGAAGGGGAGAGCCCTGAATTGGAAATGAAACACCACTCCTTTTATGTTGATTACCAAACGCAGGTATTTTTGCGATATTGGCGCTATGGGGACGTGCAAGTATGCATCCTTGAGATCTATCGAGGCTAGGAAACAGCCTGCAGGAAGAAGTTTTCTCACTGAATAGATTGTGTCCATCTGAAATTTGTTGTAGCGGATCGATTTGTTCAGGATTTTTAAGTTTATGATTAAACAAAAATTTCCCAGATGACTTCCTTACAAAAAATACATGAGAATAACATTCCCGTCCCTCTTCCTCTCGGGGTACTGGGATGATCACCCTTTGCTGAAAAAATTCCTGGAGAAGATTCGTCATCGCCAAGTATTTCTCTTGATCCTTAGGAACCTGTGTGACATAAAACCGGGATGGTGGAGGTTCCAAGAACTCCAGTGTGTATCCCTCGGAGATGGTTCAGAGGATAAATTACCTGGTTGTCACTCTCTCCCACTGTGGGAAAAAAACCTGCAGTCTTCCCCCCACAGTCGGAAGACGGTCACTGGCTTTTTTCTGGTTGACCGGGGGAACTAAACAGCGCTCCTGTTTTACCTCGACCTCTCTGGAATCTCCATGGTTTCTTTTGCCCTGTTTCCTTGGAATCCCAGGTTTGGTGAAAATGACGAAACTTCTTCTTTTGTCCGTGGGACAACTCTTTTCTTTGCTGGAAAGACCTTTTCTTATCTGCCGTTCTATCAAGAACAGCATCAAGATTCGGAATAAACACTAGATCCCCTTCAAAGGGGAGTCCACACAGCTTTGCTTTGGAAGCTGAATCGCCTGACCACGTTTTTACCCATAAGGCCATTTGCGCTGAATTAATCAACGCTGAGGACCTCGCGATCATCCTTACGGATTTTGTCCATGGAGTCTTTCAAGACCCCCATGTACTCAAATGCCAAATCAGTATTGCAAGATGGAGTGCGAGAAGTCAAGTTTGGGTGTTTTATTCTACACTTGTGCGCTGTCCTCATCAAAAGGGAATATTCTCTTAAGGCTCCTTTCACACCAAGGCGCTGGAAAAAAGCCTGTAAAATCCTGTAAAATGCCATGATTTTAGTGGGAGTTTTTGCCGCGCTTTTGAAGCGCTAGCGCTATAAATAGCGCCCCTCTAATGGCGCTTTTCAAGCGTTTGTGTTTCAATCATGTGACCTTTCCACAGGCTCACTACACATTTCATGCTCTTTTCAAGTGTTTTTCAAGCATTTTTCAAGTGCTTAACCATTATTTTCAATGGACATGGGCGTTTTTGAAGAGCTAATTTGAGCACACAAAACAAGCTGAAAAGATGCTGCTTGCAGGACTTTTAGCAACGCCTAGCAAGCGCAACGCCTAGCAAGCGCAACGCCTAGCAAGCGCAACGCCTCGGTGTGAAAGCATCCATTGAGATGCATGGGGAGAGTTTTTGGTGCGCTATTTATGTGCTAATTTTAGAGCAAAAATGCCTGAAAAACGCCTTGGTGTGAAAGGGGTCTAAGAGATATGGAGAAGAAAGGGGTCCTCTCTGGGTCTTTCCATTCTCTTTTGACAGCGTTTGTCAGGACTTTATACACTGGGAATACCCGATGCTTGACCTCATCC
Source organism: Glandirana rugosa (assembly GCA_018402905.1). Lineage (NCBI taxonomy): Eukaryota > Metazoa > Chordata > Amphibia > Anura > Ranidae > Glandirana > Glandirana rugosa. The sequence continues at coordinate 731,825 of BLSH010080333.1, forward strand.
ATACCCTGATACATCCTGTCATGTAGGGATAGTTGGGTCTTGTCTTCCCTGATCTTTAACGTAGTATGAATGATCTTCAATAAATCATCCACCTCCTCCAGGGATAGCTTGTATCTGGAGGTAGACCCCTGCTTCTCGTCCTCTTCTTCCTCTGACCTCGGTGAAGTACTACCTTCTTCCTCCTCAGAGTCGCTAACCAACCTCTTTGAGGTGGAAGCAGGGCCGGCCTACCATGGGTCCCAGTGGGTCCATTGGACTCAGGCGGCACTTTGAGAGGGGCAGCAAATTGAACCATGGCCACCTCTCCTTCTCTTCTATTTACCCAGCAAATTGATGACCAAGATATTTTTTCCAGCAGTTTTGTGTATCATGACGACAACTGCCCCCTGGGACAATCCGCCAGCCCCTTATACTACCCTAGCCTGCCCCTATATTGCCCTAGCTTGTCCATATACTACCCTAGCCTGTCCATATACTACCCTAGCCTGTCCATATACTACCCTAGCCTGTCCATATACTACCCTAGCCTGTCCATATACTACCCTAGCCTGTCCATACACCACCCTAGCCTGTCCATACACCACCCTAGCCAGTCCATATACTACACTAGCCCGCCCCTTGGAATTGAACATAATGGTATGTCATATAATTTTGCATATAGACAAGGTGCAATTGCATGTAAATCTGACTTCCTGATGAATTTAATTTTAGTTTTAATTATCATGATATAAAATAATGGATGTGGGGGCCCTTTTGGTGGGCATGATTTTTTTTCTGGGTGGGGTGGGATGGGGGGGGCCGCATTCATTCTTGGACCCAGGCAGCACAATGTCATGGGCCAGCCCTGGATGGAAGCCACCAAACTGGACGGAGAGCTACCTCTGGAATGCTGCGCTACCGAGCGCTTGTCCAAATAGGAGCGGAAGGACTGAAAAGTGCCTTACAATTCTTTCCTAAAAGGCGTGAGCATCTCACTAGGCTGAGTAGAGGGCATTTTTGCCGCAGTCTCTTCCCTGACCAAATCCGCTATGCAGGATTGCACCACGGTTTGGTCCAGGAGTCTTTAAGTGAGGTTTTACAAGTACACCTCTTTTTAAGAGGAGGAGAAGCATGCTTGGATTTCTCTTTGCTTTTTGTCTGAAAAACACCAACCACACCAATATAGTAAATATGATCATGTCTTCAAACCAGCAGACCTACATCAAATAAATCAGTGACACATAACCCCACAGTCTCTCTGCTACAAATACAGCCCCCAGAGCCTCTCTGAGGGATGTGATGCAAGCTCTCCTCCTCCCCCAATAGGGAAGGCAGGGAGGGAACACATGGCCCAGACAACAGTATATAGAGGTCTCTGCCTCTCCTACCTGGGCATGGCTGGAGCCTGTGGCTCCTGCTCCCGCCACTGCCTCCACTTCCTCTGCCTCCATTCTTGCAGAGTGCACAGCGGGCGTCCGACAGCTTTATTTTTGAAATTTCAGGTCTTTTCCGCCACTGCGGAACCGGAAATGCATCTGCCGAAAACCGAAAGCTGCGCGCACCGCTAGAAGTCCCGCCCAACAGGAAGTGACGTCGCCCGCCACCCGGACACGTAACGAATGCTGGCTGAATCCACAGACTGTGACCGGAAAGGGGGGCTCCTGGCCCCAAACAGCATACGCGCGGGTCACCGTCTGTCGTATCCAACGGGAAATGGTGGCCAACGAGACCTCCATCCCCTTGCACGGACCATCCACCGCGACAAAAAGCGAATCGGACCTCCGAAAAGAAGCCGTGGCTGCCAAATACACCCGCAGAGCCCTAACCACATCCAGGGAGTGCAAAGCAACCTCCTTAGGATGAGACGGGCGCGGACACAGCTAAGGGAGGACAATGCCCTCATTGATGTGAAAAGAAGAGACCACCTTCGGTAAGAAGAAAGGAGAGGGGCGCAAAATCGCCTTGTCCCTATGTAGGACCAAGTAAGGGGACCTACAGGACAGAGCTGCCAGCTCAGACACCCACCTAGTGGATGTAATCTCCACCAGAAAGGCCACTTTCTGCGAAAGCAGCTGCAGGGAAATTTCCCTGATATTTCCGAAAGGCAGCTTCTGAAGCACTGAAAAGGACCAGATTAAGGTCCCAAGGCCCCAAAGGCGACCGTACCTGGGGAGCGACATGACGAACCCCCTGGACAAAGGTACGAATCAAGTAATGCGTCGCCAAGGGACGCTGAAAAAGAATCGCCAGGGCAGAAATGATACTTATGATCTAGGCCTTGCTGAAGGAAGGCCAGAACCCGAGCCACTGAGAAAGAACGGGGGTTCCAACCCCCCACCTCGCACCAGGCAATTACCTTCCAGGTGCGGTGATAGATCTTACGCGAAGTTGCCTTATGCGCCTTGAGCATAGTGGGAATGACAGACTCAGAGAGTCCACTATCCTTTAACACCTGGGACTCAATAGCCAGGCCATTTGTTAGAAGAAGTGCGGAGAGTTAATAGCAGTTGGTTGTTGTTTCCTCTAACTCTTAGAGGAACAGCTCTATTTAAACTTCCTGCTTCCTGTAAGCAGATGCTGTCTGATCTACAGCGTGTGACCTGTTTTCCTGAGCGACCTGTAAACCTGTTACCAGTGACCCGGCTTGCCCCGACCTTGTCTCAACTCTGCCTGCACCGACCCCCGGCTTGCCTACGACCACCCGATTGCCCGCTCCTTTTGTACTTCTGCTGCTAGACTGTTAACAAACCCTGCCTGTACCCGACGACTCTTCTGCCTGCTCCCTTGTACTGCACCGCCAGCCAGTTGCCGACCCTGCCTGTACCACCGACCTTCCAAACCTGCACGAGACCGGAGGAGCTTCTCCAACCATCACCGGTGACCAACTCAACCCTCGTGCCATCCTCACTCCTGGACTTCCTGTTTACTCTATCAGGGGTTCACGAATCAGGGTCGCAAGGGAGGTTAACCCTGCATAAGTCAGACTCCACCACCAGATACGTGACACCATTAAAGCCAGCGAGGGTAAAGCAGGGTGCAAGATGGGTCCCTGTGAAAGTAGGTCCTCGCGAAGCGGGAGCCGCCAGGGAATATCGACCACCATCCGCACCACGTCGGCGTACCAAGGACGCCGAGGCCAATTTGGTGCTACCAGAATGGTTGGAATCCCTTCCGCCTCTATCCCGCGCAGCGGAAGTGGAGGGAAGGCATAGAGCAAGCGGTACCGAGACCACGGAGCCACGAGGGCATCCGCCGTGTCTGCCAGCGGATCCCTTGTTCTGCTCACGAAGGCCTGCACCTTCCGGTTGAGCCGGAACGCCTGGGGGTCCACGTCTGGCGTGCCCTACTTTTGACAAATATGGCAGAACACCTCCAGGTGCAGGGACCACTCTCCCTGATCCAGCCTCTGGCGACTGAGGTAGTCCGCCTGCCAATTTTCAACGCCCAGGATGTGAACGGCGGAGATTGCCAGCACGTGAAGCTCTGCCCACCTCAGAATGTGGGCCACTTCTGACGCCGCTGCCGCGCTCCTTGTTCTGCCCTGATGATTCACATAAGCCACAGCCCCAGGACCCCCCCCCCCCAGCCGGATAGGCTGGCATCCGTCGTGACCACCGTCCATTCCACGGGTAGAAACGACTTCCCTAGCCCCAAGGCCGGGGCCCGCGGCCACCAGGCGAGGGAACATCGGGTCCGGTGATCCGACCTGATCACCCGATCCAGGGATAGTGGAGACTTGTCCCACTGCAGCAGAATTGCCTACTGCAGGGACCGGGTGTGACTCTGGGCATACTGTACCGCCTCGAAGGTGGACACCATCAGCCCCAACACCCTCATGCAAAATCCGAGAGAGGACCACCGCTGGGACAGCAGGGCCCACACCGCCACTTGGAGCGTCAAGACCTTGGCGGCAGGGAGAAACACCTTCGCCCGCTCCGTGTCCAGGACCAAGCCCAGATATTCCAACCGGTGTAACGGAGTCAGTACCGACTTCGGAAGATTGATCACCCAGCCGAAGTCCCGGAGGAAGCCGAGGGTGATGTCCACACTGTCCTTCAAGGCTGAGGTCGACTTCGCCCGCAGGAGGAGGTCGTCGAGATATGCCACCACTGCTATGCCCCTCTGCCGCAGCAGAGCCAGCACTGGGGCTAAGAGCTTGGTGAAGACCACTGGGGCTAAGAGCTTGGTGAAGACCCGTGGGGCTGAGACCAGACCGAACGGAAGGGCCACAAACTGGTAGCGGAGATCCCCTACCGCAAAGCGCAGAAAGCGCTGGTGGCGCGCACATATGGGCACGTGCAGATACACGTCCTTGATGTCCAAGGAGGCCAAGAAGTCTCCCTGACGAAGCGCCGCCACCACAGAGCAGACAGATTCCATTCTGAATTTCTGCGCCCTCACAAAGAGGTTGAGAGCCTTCAGATCGAAGACAGGCCTGACCCCATCTTTTTTCGGAAACACAAAAAGATTTGAATAAAAACCGCGGAAACATTCCGCAGAGGGGACCGGAACAATCACCCCCTGATGGAGCAGGACTTTCATGGCCCCAAATGGGGCCTGCCGTCGTCCCGGGGGAAGCCTCAGATTGGAGGGCGAAGAACCTGTCCGGGGGCTGGGTACGGAACTATCTTGTACCCGGACTAAACCACCTTGCGCACCCAGAGATCCGAGATGCGAGAGGTCCACCAGTCCGCGAACCGCAAGAGCCGCCCCCCCACCCGAATCATGGGCGGGGGTGACCCATCATGCGGAGGGGGACTTCTCCTCCGCCTTCTTGGTCTTACGCTGCCAGGGACACTTCTGGCCTCCCACGGGGGGCCTTAGCGGGCGGAGAGACCTTGTTTGAGGCACGTGGTGCACGATAAACCTCTTTTGAGCAGGGAAGGAAGGGCCCACCCTGCGCTGGGGCTCCTTGCCCCTTCTAGGCTCCAGGAGGAAGGTACTCCCCCCCCCCAGTATAATCCTTGATGATCTCATCCAGGGAGGCCCCAAAGAGACGACCACCCTCAAACGGCAGGTCCGTCAGGCCCTTCTTTGATGCCTGGTCCCCAACCAACATCTAAGCCACAGCAGACGTCTAATGACGACTGCAAACATGAACAGTTTTGACAGCATGGGAGCCATGTCGAGGGCCGCATCACAGAGGTACTTAAGACTCTGAATCAGCTGGTCCGCCATCTGCACAAGTTCCGGAGGGGCCTGGAGAGTCACCAAAGCCTGGTGCACAATGGCCGCCCATTCCGTAAGTGCCTGGGCTACCAGTGCCGAAGCCAGCGCCGGCCGCATGGCCGACCCCGCGACAAGGAACATTGCCTCAGTCCTCCTGTCGGCCGGGTCCTTAAATGATGGAGAGCCCTCCATCGGAATAGTGGTCGCCTTGTTCAGGCGGGTCCCACTGTCGGAGACTTCCACTTCTACAACAGGGTATCCTCAAAGGGATAACGCACAGAAAAACGTTTAGGCATGGCGAATGAATCCTGAGGTTGTTGCCACTCCTTGTAAACAAACTGATCAAAGTACGACAAATAAGGGAATACATTAGGCGTCCGGGCCGGCCTATGCGACCCAAAAGGGTACGGCGCCCCCTGTGTCGCAGCCGGGCCCAGCTTCAGCGTCTCACGGACCGCCGAGACCAATGAGCCCACGAGAGCCCGTTCAACGAGCCGCTGTGGCCCCCAAGGGCTCCTCCTCTTCATCAGAGGGGTCCCCAAGCTCTCCTTCCGACAGCTCCAGGGGGGTCCCCGACACCACGGAGCCCCCTCAGGCTAGAGGACGGGGAGGGGGTGACCGTTTTCAAACCACCCAACAGTCACAGATCGGCTCCACCCGGGAGAAGAATCCCTCCAGGATGGCCGTCAATCTGTCCAGCGGAACCACAGGTCCCAGAGCTCCCTGGTCCCCACCGGAGACACCTGGCTGGGAAGCACCTGCTTCAGCCGCCATTGCCCACACCCCGGAAGACACCCACCGGCCAAACCGGACTGTGCGTCCCACACCACCCCTCAAGCTGTCGCACTAGGGCCCCAGAGGCTCCCAGGATGACTCAGCCCACCAACCCGGGTGCTGCTGCTAGCGCTGCTGTAGCTGCCTGTAATCACCACTGCCGCTGCTTGCTCTGCGTCCCCCATGTGTAGGAAGGCTCTTCCGGCCTGATCCGGCGCCAAGAGAACCAGGACCGCCCACTCCAGCCAGCGAAACTGAGGCCAGGATACTGCGGACCACGCGAAAATGGCCGCCGTATGCACTAGAGGCCGGCTACCGCAAAATGGCGGCCGTGATACACACGCGGCCGGCTACAGGAAAATGGCGGCCGTGATTCACACACGGCCAGCTACAGGAAAATGGCGGGCTGTACTGCATGCCGATCGCCCGCAGCCCACCCAGGGGAAAGCAGCCAGGCAGGGGGATGCTACAGCCCGGGGGGGGGGGGTCAATAATAGAGGGTAGGAAGGATCAGCCACCTATACCCGCAGAAGGGGGACACTACCCGCCGCCCCCCCGTACTCACCACTCTGGACGGGCGCAGCGGGTAGCCACCCGAGGCAGACCTGCCACCCCGCCGGTTCTGGGGGAGCTGCTGGCCACGCAGCACCCGTGACGCGGACCTCGGTCCTAGGTGTGCTGGTGGGACGTTTAACCCGCCGCCTCCCCGCACGGAACGAGGCTCGACGCTACCGACCCCGCATACAGCTAAGGGTCGGCTCGCGCCCGTCGGCCGCGCTGGGGAGACTCCCTGGATCTAGGATATCCAGCCTGTCACCCAGCCGGCTACTTGATTGTATTCTTCATCAGAAAACTTGAGAAAAAAGAACGGGGAACCGCAGATCCCAGCAGGGAGCCAGGTCCTACTCCTTGCACTAGGCAGAAAAAACTGAGTTGCTTAGCAGGGCAGGAGGGGTTATGCCAAGTGAGGACTGCCCCCTGGGAGGGGCTGTGTCTGCTTTTAGCTGAACTACATTCTACCTAGTCCACTCCTAGTGAAAGGTGCATAAACCCACATGTCAAGAATAGAGGCTGCGTCCGTCAATGAACAATTGAGAAATATATATTGAAAAGCTGGAAAGGCTCTACATGTGATGTGGGGAGGTGGGATAGTTTGTGGAGAGGGTTTACACTAAGCCGACACGAAAGTTGTACGACTTCCAATCTGACTTTGCCCTGCGACTCCACGTCCGACTTCAATGAACGGTATCCTACCATACCAGGCCCTTTGAGTCTGGTATGAATCTTGAGGGGGGAACCCCATGCCAAAATTGAAAAAAAGATATAAAATGTGGGGTCTGGACCCCCCCTCCCCCAAAACAATACCAGACCCTCCGGTCTGGTAAGAATTTTGATGGGAATCCCCACGCCAAATTAAAAAAAAAAAAAGTGGGATCCCCCTCAAAATCCATACCAGACCCTTATCCAAGCATGCAGCCCAGCAGGTCAGGAAAGGTGGGGGATGAGCAAACTCCCCCCTCCTGGACCATACCAGGCCACATGCCCTCAAAATGGGGGGGGTGGGTGGTTTGGGGCAGGGTGGGAACTTCACCCCCCACCCCAAAGCACCTTGTCCCCATATTGATGGGGAAAAGGGCCTCTTCCCAACAACCCTGTACGGTGGTTTTGGGGGCCTCCCCCCCATGTGAATGAGTATGGGGTATGTAGCTCCGTGTCTTCTTCCCCTGGTTTCTTGTTTTTTTGTAATGCTACACTTTTTTTTTGATGAATAGGTAGGGGTACACAATGTAACCCATACTCATTCAGATGTGGGGGGGGGGGGAATCTTCCAGATTCTGATAAGCCCCCTGCCAACAGACCCCCACAACCGCCGCCAAGGGTTGTCGGGAAGAGGCCCTTGTCCCCAAGCCTGGTATGGTCCAGGAGGGAGGGGGGGGGGGGGTTCTTCTTGGCGTGGGGTTTTCCATCAAAATCCATACCAGACCGAAGGGTCTGGAACAAGCTGTTTTTTTTGGCGTGCCCCCTCAAGATCCAGTCAAAGGGTGTAATGAACCACGTACCTGAGAGAGTGGAGCCTGTCTCTTATAGGAGGAGACCTCTCATACAGCTCTGACTCAGAGCCCACTGGAATGGGAACAGTGGTCACGTGAGTCCAGCGAGATAGGAGTGCCTCTGGAAAACAGCAGGAGACTGGATGCTGGAGTGGAGCTGGTAACACCGGACAGCAGACAGCTGGAAACAGGAACAGCAGCAGCAGACAGCGATCACAGCTGCTAGATGCAGGGCACAGGACAGCAGACAGCTGACTGTAGAAGCAGGCAGGAGGATGGTCAGGCAAGCCGGGTCAATCACAGATGAATGGGAGTAGCAGAATCAGTATGCGGGGGATGGTCAGAGGCAAGCTGGGTTCAGCAACGGAGATCAGGCAGGCAGAGGTTAGCAGGATCCAAAACAAGCCGGGTCAGGGTAGGAGAAGACAGGGTGGTCTAAACAAGCCGGGTCAATCAGGTAACGGATCAGGTAGCAGATAACGGCAAGCAGGTACAGGTACTGACAAGCTGCAGATCAGACAGCACTAAAGCCAAGGTCTGACTTCCTTATAAAGGCCCAAGTGATGTGCTGACAGAGCTGCTGGGTCCTAGGGCCCTCCTGCTCTGACAGAATCTGGGTCCTAAAGTCCTCCTGCTATGACGGATTCTGGGTTCTGACAACATTCCTGCGCATGCGTACATGTGCACATCTCTGAACGGTTGTGGGAATCTTCATTTGAATCCGTGTGCGCGTGCGCATAAGCGTGCGCGATCGCAACGCTCGTCTAGATCCCTGACAAAGGGCCTGGTATGGGTCTGGGTGGGACCCTACGCCGTTTCTTTTTTAATTTTAGCGCAGGGTTCCCCCTCAAGATCCTCAGAGCACTAGTCCATTGCCACAAGTCAGATCAGTTAAGATGATGATCCCGACTTCCATTCAAATCAATGGGCTGAAATCTAGCCAAGTCGACCCAAAGTAGTGCAAGGAGCATTTTCAAAGTCGGACCAGTTAAAACGGCTCTCGCAGGGAACCATTGATTTTGACATGTCATGTGATTCTCGAAGTCAGAGCGCATGTCGGACCAGTGTGGAGCGGCCCTAAGTGTACTTTGCAGAAGACTTGGTGACCCTATATGGCATGAGGTTCCTGAAGGGGGCTGGGGAGGTGGGTGTGTGTTAAAAGTCGTGTATATATAGTGTTGCCTTATTTATAGCTTTACTTGAGGTAGCCAAGAAAACTTACCTCTTTTTGCAAGTTCCAGAGCAGTTTCTTTACCAATGCCTGTGTTGGCTCCAGTTACTATTACTGTCTTACCGGCTATATTTGCTTTGCTTGGACAAGGTCCACCACCGACATAATTCCTAGACAAATAGGAAAAAACATCATGTATTTTTTAATGGAATACCATCATGTGCTTATGTTAATCTGTTATTCACTAATAGGCAACACACATCTGCTTCAAAGTGGTGAAAAAGGCAGATTTATGTGGCCTTCCGAAAATGCATCAGATAATGGGGTTGATTTACGAACACTGGAGAGTGCAAAATCTGCATAGAAACTGTTCGGCTTTCAGGTTTTTTGTCAAATCCTAACTGAACAAGCTGAAGTCAGAAGCTAATTGGTTACCATGCACAGCTGCACCAGATTTTCCACTCTTCCACTCTCCAGTCTGCTCTCTCTTGCACAACCCCACTGACTGGTCAAAAAATAAATTTAAAAAATGGTACCTTTAGCTGGCCATAGATGGTTCGAAACTTGGCTGGTTCAGCAGGAACCGGCCGAGATTTGAACAATGTACGGGCAGGCTGAATCTACCAAAGTTGATTGATTGATCGATCAACTTGGGTACAACCAGCCTGCCGAACTGTACTTGTGATAATTGCTAGAGGCTGTTATGTGACACCGAATGTGTCAACTGGTGTTTCCAGGAAAGAAATTCACCCCGTCTATGACTGGCCTTATTGCTCCTTTCCTTTGACGTTCCATTACCAATTATTCTTCAAGTCTTTAGCAGGCACCTTCTATTGAAGGAGCTCCCAAATAACAATGCCAAATAATCGCATTTATATTACAAGGTTACCACACCAACATAAAAACTTTTTTAGATGTAGTTTGACTTCCAACTCAATGTGCCAAGGTTCATAAACATGCACTAACAGGACAAGGTCCTGTTAAAATCCTCAGATTATTTCCCCAGGATCTCCAGTGCCTGGGTTGTTTTACTATGTGAATAGCAACTGGAGTTTGGATGGTTTGCTCTCTGGTCAATCTCCTCTTGTGCAGTATATCTTCCCATAGGCAAGAAGTGAACAGGCAATATAACTGGAAAAAAAGGAAAGATTGGAAGTGTTCGAATGTAGCATGCAAGCTCTAGTTGCCATCTGCACCATAAGAGGGTGGATACAAATCAATGATTAAAAAAAAGTTATTTTTTTAATTTTTTTTTATTTAAATCAGTTATTTTTGATTTTTATCAAATTTATTTTAATAAACTGCTTCTGGAGTAAAAATCTATCGAAAGATAGTTTTCCATTTAAGATACATTAACCACTTCCCGCCCGGCCTATAGATAAATGACATCCGGACGGGTGGTCAGTTATCCGGCCTTGACGTCTATTGACGCCCTAAGGATAACCCGCGGGTGCGCGCATCGCAGCAATCGGTGGTGCGGTGTGTCAGTCTGCCCCACCGCATTACCGATCTTGGTAAAGAGCTTCCGTTGGACGCTCTTTACCACGTGATCAGTCGTGACCAATCATGGCTGATCACAGTGTAAACAAGAAGAGCTGTTTATCGGCTTTTCCTCTACTTGCATCTGCAGACGCGAGCAGTGGAGTGCCGATCGAATGCTCTCCCGGGGGGGGGGGGTCTGTGCTGATTGCTTATTAGCGCAGCCCCCCTAGGATCGCCACCCAGGGAATACTAGGGACAGCCCATCCAGGACCACCAGGGAACCGACCAGTGAGCCCACCCTGACCAACCTAGCAGTGCAATCTTTTATTGCAGCCCATCAGTGCCACCTATCATTGCCCACCAGTGCCACCTACCAGTACCACCTACCAGTGCCCCCTATCAGCACCCATCAGTGCCACCTATCAGTGTCCAGTGCTGCCTGAGTGCCCATCAGTGCCGCTTATGAGTGCCCAGCAGTGCTGCTTATCAGTGCCCGTCAGAGCCACCTCATTAGTGCCAATCAGCAGTGCCTCATCAATGCCCATCAGTGATGCTGAAAATGTACTTTTTTACAACG
>BLSH010080333.1:758116-773413 GCA_018402905.1 Glandirana rugosa
TACTACGAGTTGGTGTGGCGTCTCACGTACTCGTAGTACCCTTTACATCAAGGTTTTGTAGACCCCATGGTTTCAATCGGTAGTGACAGAATCCTAAAACGTTTTGAGTGCCACGGGAGAATACCCATCACATGATGTATCTTTCAACTGGAGTCGTAGTAATGTCCCTTTTTGTAGTCAAACTCAAGGAAATTGAACGAAAACAACCGTAAATATAATTGGTACCCCTTTTTGTCAAGTCTACGTCGTACTTCATAAATGTGTTTAATTTTCGTTAACGTTTTGTACTCACTCTTGAAGAAACAGTCGAGGTTCAAGTTTAAGTCGTAACAATCCAAAGAAGTTCTCACTCATGTTTTGCAATTGCTTTTAATTTGTGTAAATACTTCATGCTGCATCTGAACTGTTTTTCCCCATGGTTAATATAAATGCCAACAAAAGCAAGTTAAAGGAACTCAAACTGATGTTTTTCCCTGTAATGATGCTGAGGTCAACTTTCTATGTAGTACACTACCCATAAGAGGGCACCGTGAGTTTTGCAAAATCCTAAGACAGTGATGGCTAACTTTGGTACCCCAGATGTTTTGGAACTACATTTCCCATGATGCTCATGCACTCTGCGGTGTGGTTGAGCATCATGGGAAATGTAGTTCCAAAACATCTGGGGTGCCAAGGTTCGCCATCACTGTCCTAGGACATACTTTAGGATAACTAAAGGGTTAGAGAGATGTAACCAACTTGAATATAGCTCTATCCCTTTGCACCCCCAACCTGGTGGCCCTTTAACTGGATGTTAAAGTGTTTGTAAACCCATCTGATACAGACTATGCCAGCCCCTCTATTAGAGCCTGGCATAGCACATTGTGTTGTTTTTTTTAAAAAAAAAACGAGTGTCGTAAATACCTATTTAGAGCTGTCTTCAGGCCGGTCAAATGACCCGCGGCCGCTGTACAGCTCCGATGGATGGATACTGCAGGAGGGACTGAGATCTCCCTCTGAGGTCAGCCGGGGAGATCACATGGCCGCTCAGCCTCTCCTGTAGTAGCCCTGGAAATTGGCCGAGAGCCATGTGACTGGCCTGAAGATCGGGCCAAACAAGTATTTACAAGACTTGTTTTTGAAAAGGACAAACACAGTGTGCTATGCCAGGCTCTAATAGAGAGGTTGGCATAGACTTCTTTATTTTTATATCCCACTAATATTGGAGATAGCGGCCCTGGGGGTGATTACAGAGACACAGGCAGCGAGGAGGGGGAGAGATGAAAGCTAAGAGCAGGGCTGTTGACCTCACAGACAACGGTGGCCAGGGCTCAAAAGCCCTGGTTTTCGTTGTCTGTACAGAGAGGGGGATACAGGAAGTGTCAGGTTAAGGGGCGTTTTTACAGTTTAGAGGGGGGCAGATTACATAGCACAAGCACTGTGCTGTTTAATCTGCTTTAAGGGACCAGGATCTGTATTTACTTTTTTTAGGGTTAACAAACACTTTAATGCCAAGAAGCAGGGTGTATTTCCCATATGGTCACATGATCGCGAGAATTTTCCACTGGCTCCCATTTACAAAGACCAGGAGCTGTGACAAGCTGTGCTAGGAAAAAGCAAAAAGTGTTAAAGCAAATCTAAATTTCCGCTGTCACAAACTGAGCATGCAAGCTTTTTTTTTGCATTAGAGACATGCAATGTCACTTTTGCAATAACATATACCTCTGTCTGCTCGCTGTCTACCCTGGCATGTAAGCCTGTCAGCAAATCCTGGCCAATGTTTCACGGCCAGGACCTGCTGATTGGCTGTGTTTAACCTCCCTGGTGGTTTTCCCGAGTATGGCTCGGGGTGAATTTCCATTACAAGTAGCAGTAACCCCGAGCCACACTCGGGATCGCATCGCTGGATCCAGGCAAGGTTACGTACCTTGTCCCCTGGATCCAGCGATGTCCCCCCGCTGTGTCCGCGGGCTGTGTCTTCTGCCCAATGCCTGCCTGTTTGCCTAGCTCCGTTGCCTGTGAGTGTCATGTCGCACGGGGGCGGAGCCTGGTGGCAAATTCAAAAAGTGAAACACACAGTAAACATACAGCACACTGTAATCTGTAACATTACTGTGTCAGATCATTTCACATCCCTTTTGTCCCTAGTGCTTTGCCCAGTGCCCTGCCTGCATTTTTCTATTATATATGTCATTCTTTCTGCCTGGAAACTTGAGTGTCCATGTCATCCAAAAAGCGTCCCTTTACCTTAAAAGCAGTTTTTGACCAGTTAGAAAACAGCGATAGTAAATAAGAATCACTTGCAGAATTGAGCGATACTGATTTGTGATGAAATTTATCATCAGACACTGAAAGTGACGACAGTGACAATTCTGCAACTGAGCAAATTTCAGTGTTTTTGACTTGATTACATTATTGAATAAATTATTATTATTATATTATCTTTTTTAGATAATTTACAGTTATTTATAATATTATATTTTTTCATATATATTATTATAATACATGATTTATATAGTGCCAACAATTTACGCATCACTTTACAATGTAGAGGGGGACATCACAATTACAATACAGAAGGGGCAGGAGGGCCCTGCTCGTAGAGCTTACATTCTAAAGGGAGGGGGGTGGTGATACAAACGGTAGTAGCTGCAGGGGATGGGTTGATGGGGGTGGCTCAGGTACAGTTCTTAGGTGGAGGCGCGGGTAGGCTACCCTGAATAAATGAGTTTTCAGGGATCTCCTAAAGGTGGACAGGGTAGGGGCTGATCAGACATACTGGTGCAGAGTGTTCCAGAGGACGGGAGAGGCTCTGGAGAAGTCCTGAAGGCGAGCATGGGAGGAGGTAATAAAGGAGCTAGAGAGCAGGAGGTCCTGGGAGGAGCAGAGGGGACGATTTGGGTGATATCTGCAGATGAGGTTGGTGATGTAGCTGGGGGCGATGTTGTGGAGGGCCTTATACGTTGTGGTTAGTATTTTGAATTTTATACGGTGGGGCAGGGGAAGCCAGTGAAGGGATTGGCAGAGAGGAGAAGCTGTCACGGATCGGTTAGTGAGGTGTATTAGTCTAGCAGCAGCATTCATAATAGACTGAAGGGGGGGGTAAACTGTATAAGGATAGGCCATTAAGGAGAGAGTTGCAGTAGTCAAGGCAGGAAATAACCAAGGAGTGAATAAGTTGTTTTGTGGTGTCGTTAGTCAGAAAAGTTCGAATTCTGGAGATGTTGCGGAGGTTAAGGTGGCAAGATTTAGCCAGTGATTGGATGTGGGGCTGAAGGAGAGGTTAGAGTCAAGGATTACACCCAGCACTCTGGCATGTGTGGAGGGACCAATGGTTGTGCTATTGATCTTAATAGTAAAGTCATTCAGTAACTTTGTGATCCACGAGGAGACCAAAGGGGTGAGTTGAGCAGCGGAGAGATAGATCTGAGTGTCATCGGCGTAGAGGTGGTATTGGAAGCCATGGGAGGTTATCAACTGGCCCAGGGAGGTATAGAGAGACAATAGTAGGGGCCCAAGAACAGAGCCTTGGAGTACCCCAACAGAAAGAGGAAGAGGAAGAGGAGCGGAGGAGGTGGAGTTGTAAGTGACACTGAAAGTGCGCCCAGATAGGTAGGAGAACAACCAGGATAAAGCAGAATCACGGAGGCCAAGGGAGTAGAGTTTGCTGAGGAGGAGTGGGTGGTCGACTGTGTCAAAAGCAGCAGAGAGGTCTAAGAGTATGAGTACTGGTCATTGGTTTTAGCAGTTAGCAGGTCGTTGGTGAGTTTTAGTAGGGCAGTTTCAGTGGAGTGTTGTGGGCGGAAGTCGGACTGTAGAAGGTTGAGAAGGCAGTAGTAGCAGTTGTTGAGGTAGCAACTCATTCAGTCGTGGACAAGGCGCTTGATGAGTTTGGAGGCAAACAGGAACAGGGAGATGGGTCTCAAGTTATTCAAACAGGTGAGGTCAAGTGAGGGTTTTTTAAGTATGGAGGTAACCAGTGCATGTTTGAGTGGGGAGGGAAAGGTGCCAGGAGGAGAAGGAGAGGTTGGAGATATGGGTTAGGGAGTTTAAGATAGAGAGGGAAGGTGGTTGCAGTAATTGTGGGGTGGGCTATGGAGAGAAGTTTAATCAACTTCCCTGGTGGTAACAGGGCAGGAGGAGAGTGTTGAGTGTGGTGTTGGATATCTCCTTGCGAATTGTGTCGATTTTGCTTTTGAAATGGCAACTTCTTGAGCAGTAAGCAAGTTGGTAGGTGGGGGGTGAAGTAAGGAATTAAGGGTAGAAAAGAGTTGACGAGGTTTGGGTGAGAGGGTTTTGATGAGAGTGTTGTAGTAGGTTGTTTAGCAGTGTGGAGGCAGGAGTTGTATTTGAGAAGGGCACATTTGAAGAGGGTAAAGTCTTGCAGGGATTTAGATTCACGCCACGTTCGCTCAAGAGCACGGCTGCGTCTCTTGAGACTTCTGGTGTCATCTGTTTGCCAGGGTTGTGGCAGATGAGGCCTAGTTCTGCGTGTAGAAAGGGGAGCAATGCGTCTAGGGAGGATGACAGCATGTTTTTGTAGATGGAAGTGGTTTGGTCTGGGCAGGACAGGGGTGCGATTTTGTTGTAAAGGCCATCAGTAGCAGAATGGAGGGAAGGGTTGAGGTGGGGAAGGTTTCTGCAGGTAGTGGTGTGCAGGTTGGCAGCATGGGAGGTAGGAGACAGAGAGAGTGTGAAACGGATAAGGTTGTGATCAGACAGAGGAAAGGGAGTATTAGAGAGGTCGCAGAGGGTGCAGCGATGGGAGAATACGAGGTCAAGAGTGTTGCCATTGGAGTGAGTGGTGGCTTGTGTCCATTGCATTAGGTTAAAAGAGGAGGTTAGGTTGGGAAGTGGTTGAGGTATTAAATATTGATTGGAGTGTTAAAGTCACCTAGGATGATGGCAGGTATATCAAAGGATAGAAAATAGGGTAGCCATGCAAAGAAGTCGTCCAGAAAGCGTGACACTGGTCCAGGAGGCCTATAAATGACTGCGACCCTCAGACAAGCTGGAGAGAAATTTATGATTTCGTTATTTCAACCCTTATCATACCCGGGATGTCTACTAGACTCTTGTCTTAAGTGAGTTATTCCTAGCGCCAAATTTCTATGCGAAAAAATGTACCGCTTTGAAACGCAAAAATCTGACATAATCTGACGCCAGGGAAGTTAATCAAAGTCCAGAGCTCTACGTGGATAAAAAACACAGAGAGAGATCTTTAGTAAAAAGCAGAACACTGTACACACATTAAACATATTTAGTCACAAATTTAACCCCTTGATCGCCCTCGATGTTAACTACTTCCCAGTCAGAGTCATTAGTACAGTGACAGTGTATAGCATTATCACTGATCACTGTATTAAAGTCAATGGTGATGTCAGTGGCAGTTAATCAGTTCCCCCCAGTGTCAGATTGACCTCCACACTATCACAGTCCCATTATAAATTGCTGGTAATATAGAAAAAAATAAAAATAAGAATGTATATACCATAGTTTGTAAGAGCTATAACTTTTACGCAAACCAATCAATATACACTTATTGGGATTTTTTTTATTAAAAACAACATGTAACAGAGTACGGGTAAGAGCCAGTTCACACTGGAGAGGCGAGACTTGCAGGGCAAAGCAAGCCGCCCCGCTCGAGGCTACCTCAGCGCGGCTTGCAAGGAGACTTCTTACCATAGAAGTCAATGCAAGTCGCGCTGAGGTCGCCCCGAAAATAGTGCAGGAACCTTTTTATAAGTCGGAGTGACCTGAGTCACTCCTATTAGAATGGTTCCATTGCACTGCATGGGGACGACTTGTCAGGCGACTTGAGTTGTCTGACAAGTGGCCTCAGTGTGAACCGGCTCTAAGTGAAAGGAGATCCTGCTGCTCACAGGTGAGTCAGCATCAGTTGTGATCCAAAAGTGAATACCATAGGGTGGGGTGCACACCCTGCCACTGCAGCAGTCACATGTAGAACAGAAGAATCGGATAGTGTCACGTACCTGGTGGTGGAGTCTGCAATGCAGAGGACAGCCTCTCACAATTCCGACTCGGGAACCCCTGATGTGGTGAACAGGAGGCTCGAGAGTGCAGAATGAGATGAGTGCTTGACAGGAACACTGGTGCAGTAGCCACGGGCAGGGCTGGAGGTGCAGCTTGATGGAGCAGCGGAAGAACTCCGGGAGCAGCTGATAGTAGCCCTGTCAGGCTTCGGATGAACAGGTGATGCGGGATGAGAAGCCCAAGTACAGGCCGGGTCAACCAACAGGCGGGCAGATCAGGAACCAAAGAGCAGGCAGAAGAATGGTTGGAACACAAGCCGGGTCGGCAACTGGCTGGCAGCGAAGTACCAAGGAGCAGGCAGAAGAATCATCAGGGATAGCCGGGGTCAGGGCAGGCAGATAAGTAGCAAGGTCAGGATCAAGCCAGCAGATCAGCGGAGCAGGTTCAGCAGGAAAACAGGTGGCTGGGGTCACAGGAACGCTGTAGACCAAACGGCACTGATCCCATGTCACCGTTCAGTTTAAATAGTCCCTTTGGCGCCAGGAACAATTGCGAACAAGAGCACGCACCTCCCGGCAGCAAGTACGTGCGCACGAACGTTCGTACATGCGCCTTCGCAGTGCGTTCCTTCTTACGGACACACAGGCTCTTCGTCTTTCCTGACAGATAGGCTGCACACACACAAACAAAAGTAGTAATTCAGTCTCTTTATGGAAAAATCATAAAAACACTGGATGGGTACAGGCAGGGGAAGAGGAAGGGTGACGTAAATCGTGTGAAATGCTTCAAACTTGTCCTTCCTCTTCCCCTGCCTGTACCCATCCAGTGCTTTCATGGTTTCCCAATAAAGAGAAAAAAATTAACTACTACTTTTTTTGTGGGTGTGCAGCCTATCAGATTCTTCTATTCTACATGCAACAGAATACATTTTGGCCAAACTTTATGAAGAAATTTGATTTTTTTTTTACATGTTTTATAACAGAAAGTAAAAAATATTGTTTGTTTTTTTAATTTTTTATTTTTTTTTTGTTTACATATTGCAAAAAAAAAAAAAAACAACCCAGTGGAGATCAAATACCACTAAAAGAAAGCTCTATTTGTTTGAAAAAAAAAAAAAATATAATAATAATAATTATATAAATATATATATATATATATATATATATATTGTTTGGATACAGCGTTGCATGCCCGCGCAATTACCAGTTAAAGTAGTGCAGTGTCGAATAACAAAAAAGGGCCTGGGCATGAAAGGGGTAAAACCTTCCAGAGTTCAAGGTGTGAAGGGCTCATACACACAAATGTAAATACATACTATATTTATAGCACCTGGGAGCCTCGGCTGCAGTATATTTCTGGCCATGTCACCGTACTACAAAATACACCGTACACTGTAATCTCGTGTCAACCCAGGTGCGCATGATTACATGTCCAAGTGCTAGAGTGAGGCATTAGACTCCATACACACTGGACTTAAAAATAACACCAGTTTTCAAATGTTCATATATGTTTTTATACACAGTTTAGGCGAGGATAGGAGAGTTTTGTGCTTTTTCTGCCAGAAAGCTCCAATCAAACGCAAAACGCTAAGCTCAACCACTTCAGCTCTGGAAGGTTTACCCACTTTCATGACCAGGCCATTTTTTGCGACACGGCACTGCGTTACCTTAACCCAATAAGGACCAGCAGGATTTACCCCCTTAATGACCAGGCCATTTTTTTAGATACGGCACTGCATTGCTTTAAGTGACAATTGCGTGGCCTTGCAATGTTGTACCCAAACAAAATGGATATCCTTTTTTTTTCGACAAATAGAGCTTTATTTTGGTGCTATTTGATCACCTCTGTGGTTTTTATTTTTTGAGCTATAAACAAAAAAAGAGCTACAATTTTGAAAATAAAAAATATATATTTTTTACTTTTTGCTATAATAAATATCCAAAAAAAAAAAAAATTATATATATATATTAAAAAAAA
The DNA here is from genome assembly GCA_018402905.1 of Glandirana rugosa. Lineage (NCBI taxonomy): Eukaryota > Metazoa > Chordata > Amphibia > Anura > Ranidae > Glandirana > Glandirana rugosa. The sequence goes on from BLSH010080333.1 coordinate 766,067, forward strand.
TTCTTCCTCAATTTAGGCCAATATGGATTCTTTGACATATTTTTGGGGGAAAAAAAAATTGCAAAAGGAGTATATTGATTGGTTTGAACAAAAGTTATATCTTCTACAAAATAGGGGATAGATTTATGTCAATTTTATTTTATTTTTTACTAGTAATGGCAGCGATCTGCGATTTTTAGCGGGACTGCGACATTGCGGTGGACAGATCGGACACTTTTTTGGGACTAGTGACATTTATACAGCTATAAAAATGCACTGATTACTGTATAAATGACACTGGTAGGGAAGGGGTTAACGCTAGAGCGTGATCAAAGCGTTAAATGTGTTCCCTGGGAGGTGTTTCTAACTGCATGGGGGCTGGGCTGATTTGGGAATTAGATCCTGTCCAAATTGGTCCTAGTATGTGTATGAATGTGAGTTAGGGACCTTAGATTGCAAGTTCCTTGAGGGTAGGGACTGATGTGAATGTACAATATATATGTAAAGCGCTGCATAAATTGACAGCGCTATACAAGTACCTGAAATAAATAAAAAATAAATAAACGATCACTCTGAGCTCCTCTGTCAGAACGGGGATCTGTTTGTACACATTGACAGATACCCGTTCTGGCTCTGTCTGGAGCGATTGCAGGTGGCTGGCAGGCATTGTGCCCACCGGCAACGAGCACGGGCTCCGGGACCGCAGGTGCGCGCTATATCTACTGCACGAGGCAACATACACCTACGCCGATTGGCGTAATAGAGCCAACCTGTTGCAGTATAATGACTTATAATTAAGTGGTTAACTGACAATTGCATGGTCTTGTGACACTGTACCCAAATAAAATTTTTGTCTTTTTTTCCCACAAATAGAGCTTTTTTTTGGTGGTATTTGATCATCTCTGCGGATTTTACATTTTGAAAAAAAACAATATTTTTTACTTTCCGCTATAAAACATATCCAATAAAAAAAAATGTTAAAAATCCAATTTCTTCATCAATTTAGGCCAAAGTGTGTTCTGCTACATATTTTTGTTAAAAAAAATCCCAATAAGTGTATATTGGTTTGCGCAAAAGTTATAGCGTCTACAAACTATGGGATATATTTATGGCATTTTTTTTTATTTTTTACTTGTAATGATGGCGATCAGCGACTTATAGTGGGACTGCGATATTGCGGCGGACAAATCGGACACCTGACACTTTTTTGGGAACCAATGAAACCAATACAGTGATCAGTGCTAAAAATATGCACTGTCACTGTACTAATGACATTGGCAGGGAAAGGGCTTAATATCTAGGGAGATCAAGGGGTTAAACGTGTGGCCAACCTGTGTTACTAGGTGTGCTGTTTTTACCAGGCAATGTGCTGTTTTTTTACTTCCTGCCTTGCAGGAGAAAAAAAAAGGCACATTGCTGCTGTCAGAAGAGAGCAGTGTTTGTTTATCTACACAGGGCTCTCTTCTGTAATGTCAAGAGCCAATCGCCTGGCGTCTGTGACCAATCAGCGGCTGATTGGCTAGTGCTGCAGCGGGGGCGCTCTCTACCCTGGCGCGCAGATCACGTAGCATTTCTACGGTGGGCGGTCAGCCTATTGTGCATGGACACATAGGATAACATTGAGCTGCCGCTACAGGAAAAACATAAAACTCCTGTAGAAGCAGCAATTTTTAAGCCAGTGTGCATGGATACTTAGCCCCAGTTCACACATATGCGATGCGGGAACCAGCACGATTCCAGTGCTGGTTCCGGCATCGCATCTCCCTCGCAGGCTGACCTCTGCAAGCCACTGCGGGTGTCAATACAAAGTTAATGACACCCCCAGATCGGTTCGCAGATTGCGGTGCGAGCATCCATGCGATGCGGGAAAAAAAAAAAAAAAGGTTCCTGCACTATTTTCTTGCAAATCAAATGCGAGTTCAGCCATCCAATCTGCACATCAAAGCCTGACATTATTATTATTATACAGGATTTATATAGCGCCAGCAGTTTACACAGCGCTTTACAGAATAAAGGAAGACTGTACAGTTACATTATAATTTGGTGCAAAAGGAATCAGAGGGCCCTGCTCATTAGAGCTTACAATCTAAGAACATTGCATACGTGCAAACCCAGGATCAGGGACAGAACGTCTATCCACATGTGCAAGTAATCACTAGCACCAGTGTTTACACCAGAATTCCAGCGGAGCGCCATGTTTTGTAATACAGTAATATGGGCAGAAATACGCTGTAGCTGGGGCTCTCAGCCACTGTAAATATGGGTGTATTTTAGGGCTTGTTAATAATAACAGTGGAGGGGTGGTAAATCCCTGCAGTTGAAAGCACATTTTTACCACTCCTCAACTACTCCCTCTTTAGCTACAGAGTCAGCAGCCGGGAATTGTACACAAGCTGCAGCAGAAATTATACCCCCGGTTGCTTTGGGTGGGTAAATGGGGCTACTCTGCAACGTATGCGTTTCGCTAGTGTGGCGATCAAGGAGTGAAAGCAGGCAGTGAGGAGTCAATAAAATGCCTCCTTACCACCTGTCAAGTGCTCTGTGAAGAGCGATCCAAATGGAGGTCAGAGATCAAAGCACACATAAACAAGCCCTTATGATACATGGCCATATGCCTGCACCTACATGTGCATGCTGTGTGTATGATCCCTAAAAAAAAAATTGGGAGAGGTACACTCGAAGTTGCAAAAATGAATGGTCACTTGCACAAATTCAGCAGCATACATGTTCTGTAACAAATGCTGTGTTACTGGTATATAGCAAATCACCTGCATATGACAACCTACTTACTTTAGAAGGACTGATCCTCCTATAAACGTTCCCACCATGGAAGCTCCTACAACATACTTATTCATGATGTGCTAATAAACAGAGAGGAAGCTCATAGATGCAGCACTCAGCAGAGGTCATTGAGAAGTGTGCACAGGAAGAACTTCCTGTAGAAGTGACGTTCCATCGCCGCCATGTTGCTACACCCGCACTCGTCCGCAGTAAAGATACACACAGAAGGCGGCAAGCGGACATCTTTGTACACCCACTGGAGTTTTTATTTTGACACGTATTTTTAACAGTAAACGGAGATTACATACTGAAGTACAGTAGACATACGTGACACTGTTTTGATGTTACATTTTAAAAGCAGCGATGTAATGTGGCATTTGCTAAGCCGTGAGATCGGCAGACTTCCCACTGTAGCACCTACACCGGCTAGAGACAGTACAAGGAGGAAATGGAATGGATGGATGTGTCCTGGTTGGCAGCTCTGCACACTAATCAGCAGCCTATTATATTATTATTATAAAATTACATTTGTCAGATCTGTATGGGTAGCGATTTTACTGTATAAACCAGAGAATTTGGTGATTTATTACATTTAGGCTAGTATGTTTATTTTCAGCTGAAGCTGGTTTTCGATTAGTTGGTCATATTTCTTTTCCAGATGAATACAGCAAAATTGTCACGCACACTGGACGTTTTTTCTGCTGGTCATAGGGGCGTTTTTTTTTCTAAGCACTGAGACAGGCAGGGCGTTAGCAGTCCCAGTGTGAAAGGGGTCTTCGGGTTCCATTCACCATTCACACTATGGCGTTATGTTTTGGGGACGGAATCGCCGCAATCTGCCCGTGATTTGGAAATGCAGCAAATCGCGTGACTCCCTTGCGATCCTAGCTATTTTGAATAGCACCAAATCTCTGCGTGATTTCGCCTGCTGAAACGCGGTAAAAACGCACAAACAGAATTGCGGGACGCCCAAAAGAAGTTCTCATACTTAGGCCCCTTTCACACTGGGGCGGTAGCGGTAAGGCTACTTTCACACTGGGGCTGAGGGGATGGTAGCAGTAAAGCGCCGCTAGTTTTAGCAGTGCTTTACCACTATTCAGGTGGCCGCGGGATGCTTTTAACCCCCCCCCCCCAAAGGTTAACAAGGGGATAAAAGCGCCAGCGTGCCACGCTTCCGAGGCGGTGTTCAGCTGCTTCTGAAACGCTGGCCATTGATTTCAATGGCAGGGGCGGTAGAGGAGTGTTGTATACACCGCTCAGCGCACCGCCCCAAAGATGCCGCTTGCAGGACTTTTTTTGCTGTCCTGCAAGCCCACCGCCCCAGTGTGAAAGCACTCGGGCTTTCACACTGGGGAGACAGAAGAGGCAGTTTATAGGCACTATTTTTACACAAAAACGCCTGTAAACTGCCTCAGTTTGAAAGTGGCCCAAATCGCCGCTAGTTCTAGCAGCGCTGTTATAGAAGCACTGTGCTTTCAAGGCGGTGTTCAGAAGCGCTGGCCATTGATTTCAATGGAGGGGCGGTGTATACACAGCTCCCGCACCGCCCTAGAGATGCTGCTTGCAGGACTTTTTCACCTGTCGGGCTTTCACACTGGGGTGGATTTGGGGGAGTTTTTCAGGCGCTAATTTTAGCGCTAAAGCGTCTGAAAAATGTCCCTGTGTGAAAGTGGCCCACTAAAGGCCACTTTCACACCAGAGCAGTGCCGGCGTTAGCGTTAAAGCGCCGCTAGTTTTAGCAGTGATTTAGCGATGTTATAGCGGCGCATTAGCGGTGCACTTTTAAGCCCACGGAAGGGGTTAAATGCACCCAATTAGCGCTGCTTTCAAATCGCTTTTACGGCACTTTGAAAGTGCGGGCCATTCATTTCAATGGCAGGGGCATTGTATACACCGTCCCTGCACCGCCCCAAAGATGCAGCTTTTTTTCTCGTCCTGCAAGTGCACCACCCCAGTGTGAAAGGACTCGAGCTTTCACACTGGGGAGGATAGATAGGCATTTTACAGGTGCTATTTTTAGCTCTAAAGAGCCTGAAAAACGCCCCAGTGTGAAAGACGTCTTATTTGGGCATTCTGTTGGCACGTTTTTACTGCGATTCGGCGGGTGAAATCAAGGCAAAATTGCGCCGCGATTTGGTGCCATTCAAAATAGCAGGGATCACAAGGGCATCCCGCCATTTGTGGCATTTCAGAATTGTGGCAATTTCGCCCACAAAACAGGACGCCGTAATGTGAATGGAGCCTTAGAGGCAGAAGAAAAACCCCACAGACAGCGCATCCATGAGCAGTGGCATTTTGGCAAAAAAACACTTGATGTGCCTAAATGCATCCAAACGCACCTGTGCACTAGGTGTGCTTAGCACTTGAGCAGTCAATAATTTCAGTGGCCAGAATAAATTGTTATTCTGGCCAATGAAATGAATTAAAGCCCAAGCACTTGGCCAGGCATACCTTTGCAGGTGTTAGGCTAGGCTCACATCTGTGCAGGTGGTTTCTGCTGCAGGTCCGCACCTGTTCCTGCAACCGCCCGAACAGAAAAATGCAGGAGATGTGTGCAGGTGCCATTGATCTTAATGGCATGCCACACACACTGGAGGTTGCTCCAGCACTGAGAACCGCACTTGCGATTTCCGTGCAGGGCTTCGATTCAAGAAATGGACCTTTTCCCTGCGTCTCAGGAGGCACAGCAGCCCATTCAAATGAATGGGCTGCTGTGCTGGTGCAAAACGCAGCACGTAGAGCCGCATCAGTGTGAACCAGGGGTTTGCCCATGACTGACAATGTCCACTAACTGGTAGGGTCCACCAGAACCCTGGCATCTCCTGGGGTTATATGCTGACACTTGAACACTCAGACTCCATCAACTTTGTGTGTTCCCTTGCTCTCAAGCTCCTGCAGGAGCCCCTGAAACCGGACCTTCTATTTATGTATCACACGAGGTGAAAGGCCAGCCCAAGACCAAAAGCCCGGGAACTGAGGTACTGAAAGTTAACCCTTTCCTTAGCCTTATTATAGGCTTACCTATAGATAAAAAAAATCATACAAGGAAGTTTACTCCCACTTTAACCCCTTCCTGCCTAAACCTTTTTCTGACATTTGTTGCTTACAAGTTGAAATCTGTATTTTTTGCTAGAAAATTACTTAGAACCCCCAAACATTATATATATGTTTAGCAGAGACCCTAGAGAATAAAATGGCGATTGTTGCAATATTTTATGTCATACAGTATTTGTACATAGGTCTTTCAAACACATTTTTTTTGTAGGAAATACACTTTCATGAATTAAAAATAACAAAACAGTAAAGTTAGTCCAATTTTTTTGTATAATGTGAAAGATGATGTTACACCGAGTAAGTAGATACCTAATATGTCATGCTTTACACTCATTCGGATACTCATGGAATGGCGACAAACTGCAGTACTTAAAGAGGAAGTAAACCCTGATGGGGTTTACTTCCTCTATATTGCCCTGCAAAGTAGAAATATAATGGGCTACTATGCATCGCATAGTAGCCCATTATGTGTCACTTACCTGCAAACGAAGCCTGAGACGTCCAGCGATGTCCCCTGTGCAGGCACAGGGGACCCTCTTCCTTCCGGGGCCGCGACTCTGGCTCTTTGACTGGCTGGAGTCGCGTGACATCACTCCCAGGCATGCGCACGAGAGCCACCAGTCACGGCATAATCTCAGTGAAGAAAAGAGACGGAGGCCGTTTCTTCACTGGGCATGTGCCGAAATGACATCGGCACATCTAGTACACTGCATATCTCCTAAACTGTGCTGGTTTGAGAGATATGCAGGGCACCTACAGGCAGGGGCGGATCCAGGAGGGGGCAACGGGTCAATTGCACCCCCCGAGAAAATATTACAGACTCTGTGGCCAAGCGCATGTTAGCCAGAGCTGCGGTTGGGACAACAAACAGCCATTCTCAGCATGATTTACTGCCCAGGCACATTGGGACTGCACTCTCTGCCCCCTGTAACTCCCCCAGCAGTTTTTCAGCCTCTCTTCTGCAGGTTGCTGCTTGAGTGGGTGGGATGGGGGTGTGCCTGTGCCCCGAGATCGCGCCCGTTTGGAAGTGGGAGGTGTGAGCAGAGGAAGCCGAGCCGAGTAACTGTTCCTGGAGATGACTCAGCTTGTAGTACATCCTGCATTCGTTTACACTCACCTCTATGCTGAGTCTGCTGAGTTACTGCAGCTTAGCATGGAGGTGCTGTTAGCTGACAAACCGGATTTCTTCTCCTTTTTATGTAGACCTGACCCCCCCCCCCCCAGTGTATGTCCTTCTGACCCCCCCAGTGTATGTCCTTCTGACCCCCCCAGTGTATGTCCTCCTGACCCCCTTAGTGTATGTCCCTCTGGCCCCCCCCCCCAGTGTATGCCCTCCTGACCCCCCAGTGTATGTCTTCCTGACCCCCCAGTGTATGTCCTCCTGACTCCCCCAGTGTATGTCCTCCTAACCCTACCTGTGTATGTCCTCCTGACCCCCCAGTGTATGCCGTCCTGACCCCCCGAGTGTATATCCTTCTGACCCCCCCTCCACAGTGTATGCCCTTCTGATCCCCCAGTGTATGCCCTCCTGAC
>BLSH010080333.1:783769-797193 GCA_018402905.1 Glandirana rugosa
CTCCAGTCATCCTACATCCCACCTCATCTCTCCAGTCATCCTAAGTCCCACCACATCGACCCTCTACACCACCCTGAATCATACTGACCTCTCTACTCCACCCTACATCCTACTGACCTCTCTACACCACCCTGCATCCTGCTTACCTCTCTACACCACCCTACATCCTACTGACCTCTCTACACTATGTGCATCCTACTGACCTCTCTACACCACTCTACATCCTACTGACCTCTCTACAATACGTGCATCCTGCTGACCTCTCTACACCACCCTGCATCTTACTGACCTCTCTACACCACCCTGCATCCTACTGACCTCTCTACACCACCCTACATTCTACTGACCTATCTACACCACGTGCATCCTGCTGACCTCTTTACACCACCCTGCATCCTACTGACCTATCTACACCACCCTGCATCCTGCTGACCTCTCTACACCACCCTGCATCCTACTGACCTCTCTACACCACTCTACATCCTACAGACCTCTGTACCCAGCTCTAAATACTACTGACCACTGTGCACTGTCTACATACTAATGACCTCTGTACACTGCTCTACATCCTACTGACCTCTGTAAACTGCTCTACATACTACTGACCCTGTACACTGCCCTACATACTACTGACCTTTGTACACAGCTCTACATCCTACTGACCTCTGTACACTGCCCTACATACTACTGACCTCTGTACACTACCTTACATCCTACTGACCTCTGTACACTGCCCTACACCCTACTGACCTCTGTACTTTGCCCTACATACTACTGACCTCTGTACACTGCCCTACATACTGCTGACCTCTGTACACTGCCCTACATCCTACTGACCTCTGTAAACTACCCTACAAACTACTGACTTCTGTACACTGCCCTACATACTACTGATCTCTGTACACTGCCCTACATACTACTGACCTCTGTACACTTCCCTACATCCTACTGACCTCTGTACACTGCCCTACAATACTACTGACCTTTGTACACTGCTCTACATACTACTGACCTCTGTACACTGCTCTACATCCTACTGACCTCTGTACACTGCCCTACATACTACTGACCCCTGTACACCACCCTAAATACTATTGACCTCTGCATACTGCCCTACATCCTGCTGACCTCTAAACACTGTCCTACATACTACTGACCCCTGTACACCACCCTACTTACTACTGACCTCTGTACACCACCCTACATACTTCTGACCTCAGTACACTGCCCTACATACTACTGACCTCTGTACACTGCTCGGCATCCTATTGACCTCTGTACACTGCTCTACATGCTTTTAACCTCTGTACACTGCCCTACATCCTACTGACCTCTGTACACTGCCTTACAATACTACTGACCTCTGTACACTTCTCTACATACTATTGACCTCTGTACACTTCTCTACATACTACTGACCTATGTACACTGCTCTACATACTACTGACCTCTGTACACCACCCTACATACTACTGACCTCTGTACACATCCCTACATACTACTAACCTCTCTACACCACCCTACATCATACTGACCTCTCTACACCACCCTGCGTCCTACTGACCTCTCTACACAAACCTACATGCTACTGACCTCTCTACACCACCCTGCGTTCTGCTGACCTCTCTACATCACTCTGCGTTCTGCTGACTTCTCTACACCATCCTGCATCCTACTGACCTCTCTACACCACCCTACATCCTACTGACCTCTCTACACCACGTGCACCCTGCTGACCTCTCTACACTACCCTACATCCTACTGACCTCTCTACACCACTCTGCATCCTGCTGACCGTTCTACACTGCCCTGCATCCTACTGACCTCTCTACACCACCCTACATCCTGCTGACCTCTCTACACCACCCTGCATCCTGCTGACCTCTCTACACCAGCCTACATCATACGGACCTCTCTACACCACCCTGCATCCTACTGACCTTGCTGCACAAACCTACATCCTGCTGACCTCTCTACACCACCCTGCATCCTGTTGACCTCTCTACACCACCCTACATCCTACTGACCTCTCTACACCACCCTGCATCCTACTGACCTCTCTACACCACCCTGTACCCTACTGAGCTCTCTACACCACCCTACTGACCTCTCTACACCACGTGCATCCTGCTGACCTCTCTCCACCACCCTACATCCTACTGACCTCTCTACACCACCCTACATCCTACTGACCTCTCTACACCATGTGCATCCTGCTGACCTCTCTACACCATGTGCATCCTGCTGACCTCTCTACACCATGTGCATCCTGCTGACCTCTCTACACCATCCTGCATGATACTGAACTCTCTACACCACCCTGCATCCTACTGACCTCTCTACACCACCCTATATACTACTGACCTCTCTACAGTACGTGCATCCTACTGACCCCTCTACACCACCCTGAATCCTACTGACCTCTCTTCACCACCCTACATCCTACGGACCTCTCTACACCACCCTGCATCCTGCTGACCTCTCTACACCACCCTACATCCTACTGACCTCTCTACACCACGTGCATCCTACTGACCTTTCTACACCACCCTACATCCTACTGACCTTTCTACACTAAGTGCATCCTGCTGACCTCTCTGCACCACCCTGCATCCTACTGACCTCTCTACACCACCCTGCATCCTACTGACCTCTCTACACCCCCCTATATCCTACTGACCTCTCCACACCACCCTGCATCCTACTGACCTCTCTACACAAACCTACATCCTACTGACCTTTCTACACCACCCTGCATCCTGCTGACCTCTCCACACCACCCGGCATCCTACTGACCTCTCTACACTACCCTATATCCTACTGACCTCGACACCACCCTGCATCCTTCTGACCTCTCTACACCACCCTACATCCTACTGACCTCTCTACACCACGTGCTTCCTACTGACCTCTCTACACCACCCTGCATCCTGCTGACCTCTCTACACCACCCTACATCCTACTGACCTCTCTACACCACCCTGCATCCTGCTGACCTCTCTACACTACCCTATATCCAACTGACCTCTTTACACCACCCGGCATCCTACTCACATCTCTACACCACCCCCCTACATCCTACTGGCCTCTCTACACCACGTGCATCCTGCTGACCTCTCTACACCACCCTGCATCCTACTGACCTCTCTACACCACCCTATATCCTACTGACCTCTCTACACCACGTGCATCCTACTGACCCTCTACACCACCCTGAATCATACTGACCTCTCTACTCCACCCTACATCCTACTGACCTCTCTACACCACCCTGCATCCTGCTTACCTCTCTACACCACCCTACATCCGACTGACCTCTCTACACTATGTGCATCCTACTGACCTCTCTAACCACTCTACATCCTACTGACCTCTCTACACTACGTGCATCCTGCTGACCTCTCTACACCACCCTGCATCCTACTGACCTCTCTACACCACCCTGCATCCTACTGACCTATCTACACCACCCTGCATCCTGCTGACCTCTCTACACCACCCTGCATCCTACTGACCTCTCTACACCACCCTACATCCTACTGACCTCTGTACCCAGCTCTACATACTACTGACCTCTGTACACTGCCTACATACTAATGACCTCTGTACACTGCTCTACATCCTACTGACCTCTGTAAACTGCTCTACATACTACTGACCCCTGTACACTGCCCTACATACTACTGACCTTTGTACACTGCTCTACATCCTACTGACTTCTGTACACTGCCCTACATCCTACTGACCTCTGTACACTGCCCTACACCCTACTGACCTCCGTACTTTGCCCTACATACTACTGACCTCTGTACACTGCCCTACATCCTACTGACCTCTGTACACTGCCCTACAATACTACTGACCTCTGTACACTGCTCTACATACTACTGACCTCTGTACACTGCTCTACATACTACTGACCTCTGTACACTGCTCTACATCCTACTGACCTCTGTACCCTGCCCTACATACTATTGACCTCTGTACACTGCTCTACATACTACATACCTCTGTACACTTCCATACATACTACTAACCTCTAAACACTGCCCTACATACTACTGACCCCTGTACACCACCCTACCTACTATTGACCTCTGCATACTGCCCTACATCCTACTGACCTCTAAACACTGTCCTACATACTACTGACCCCTGTACACCACCCTACATACTACTGACCTCTGTACACCACCCTACATACTTCTGACCACAGTACACTGCCCTACATACTACTGACCTCTGTACACTGCTCTGCATCCTATTGACCTCTGTACACTGCTCTACATCCTACTGACCTCTGTACACTGCCCTACAATACTACTGATCTCTGTACACTGCTCTGCATCCTATTGACCTCTGTACACTGCTCTACATCCTTTTCACCTCTGTACACTGCCCTACATCCTACTGACCTCTGTACACTGCCCTGCAATACTACTGACCTCTGTACACTGCTCTACATACTACATACCTCTGTACACTGCCATACATACTACTGACCTCTAAACACTGCCCTACATACTACTGACCCCTGTACACCACCCTACCTACTATTGAACTCTGCATACTTCCCTACATCCTACTGACCTCTAAACACTGTCCTACATACTACTGACCCCTGTACACCACCCTACATACTACTGACCTCTGTACACCACCCTACATACTTCTGACCTCAGTACACTGCCCTACATACTGCTGACCTCTGTACACTGCTCTGCATCCTATTGACCTCTGTACACTGCTCTAATCCTACTGACCTCTGTACACTGCCCTACAATACTACTGATCTCTGTACACTGCTCTACATACTACTGACCTCTGTACACTGCTCTACATCCTACTGACCTCTGTACCCTGCCCTACATACTATTGACATCTGTACACTGCTCTACATACTACAAACCTCTGTACACTGCCCTATATACTACTGACCCCTGTACACCACCCTACCTACAATTGACCTCTGCATACTGCCCTACATCCTACTGACCTCAGTACACTGCCCTACATACTACTGACCTCTGTACACTGCTCTGCATCCTATTGACCTCTGTACACTGCTCTACATCCTTTTCACCTCTGTACACTGCCCTACATCCTACTGACCTCTGTACACTGCCCTGAAATACTACTGACCTCTGTACACTGCTCTACATACTACATACCTCTGTACACTGCCATACATACTACTGACCTCTAAACACTGCCCTACATACTACTGACCCCTGTACACCACCCTACCTACTATTGAACTCTGCATACTTCCCTACATCCTACTGACCTCTAAACACTGTCCTACATACTACTGACCCCTGTACACCACCCTACATACTACTGACCTCTGTACACCACCCTACATACTACTGACCTCAGTACACTGCCCTACATACTACTGACCTCTGTACACTGCTCTGCATCCTATTGACCTCTGTACACTGCTCTACATCCTTTTCACCTCTGTACACTGCCCTACATCCTACTGACCTCTGTACACTGCCCTGAAATACTACTGACCTCTGTACACTGCTCTACATACTACATACCTCTGTACACTGCCATACATACTACTGACCTCTAAACACTGCCCTACATACTACTGACCCCTGTACACCACCCTACCTACTATTGAACTCTGCATACTTCCCTACATCCTACTGACCTCTAAACACTGTCCTACATACTACTGACCCCTGTACACCACCCTACATACTACTGACCTCTGTACACCACCCTACATACTTCTGACCTCAGTACACTGCCCTACATACTACTGACCTCTGTACACTGCTCTGCATCCTATTGACCTCTGTACACTGCTCTACATCCTACTGACCTCTGTACACTGCCCTACAATACTACTGATCTCTGTACACTGCTCTACATACTACTGACCTCTGTACACTGCTCTACATCCTACTGACCTCTGTACCCTGCCCTACATACTATTGACCTCTGTACACTGCTCTACATACTAGAAACCTCTGTACGCTGCCCTATATACTACTGACCCCTGTACACCACCCTACCTACAATTGACCTCTGCATACTGCCCTACATCCTACTGACCTCAGTACACTGCCCTACATACTACTGACCTCTGTACACTGCTCTGCATCCTATTGACCTCTGTACACTGCTCTACATCCTTTTCACCTCTGTACACTGCCCTACATCCTACTGACCTCTGTACACTGCCCTGCAATACTACTGACCTCTGTACACTTCTCTACGTACTACTGACCTATGTACACTGCTCTACATACTACTGACCTCTGTACACCACCCTACATACTACTGACCTCTGTACACATCCCTACATACTACTGACCTCTAAACTCTGCCCTACATACTGCTCACCTCTGTATACCGCCCTACATCCTACTGACCTCTGTACACTGCCCTACATAATACTGACCACTGTACACTGCCCTACATACTACTGACCTCTGTAGACTACTCTACATACTACTGACCTCTGTACACTGCCCTACATCCTACTGACCTCTGTATACTGCCCTACATACTACTGGTCTCTGTACACTGCCCTACATCCTACTGACCCCTGTACACTGCCCTACACCCTACTGACCTCTGTACACTGCTCTACATACTACTGACCTCTCTACACTGTATTATACGTTAAATTCAGTTCTGGAAGTAATACCTAATTTTCTGGCAGTGCCTCTCCCGAGACTTGACTCTGGATCCGCCCCTGCCTTACAGGAGGGATATACCCGCTAGGAGAATCAAGTCCAGGACCTGGCATCTCCAACCCTACCAGTACTGGCCAAATGCCAGCTTGCACCATAGTAACTTTGCCTACGGAGCCCAAGGTGCCTATGTCCGAGCGGTTTGCAGGAGACCGCAGGTAGTTTCGGGCCTTCCGCATTGTGCGAATTGTACTTCACTCTCCAGCCTCGCACATTTTCATTGGAAGCCACCAAAGTGGGCCTGGTGATCTCTCTTCTGTCGGATGAACCCCAGGCCTGGGCTCACCACTTGTTGGAGCAGAAAGCCCCTGAGACCACCACTCTTGATCAGTTCTTCCACGCCATGGCCCAACTATATGCAGACCCCCATCAGGCTGCCACGGCGGAAGCGGCACTCCATGCGCTCCAACAGGGTCACCGCCCAGCTGAGGAACATGTGTCAGAGTTCAGGCGCTGGAGCGCCGACACAGCCTGGAATGATGCCGCTCTCTGCTACCAAGTCAGGCTGAGACTTTCCGAACCACTCAAGAATGAGCTGGCACTCACACTCTGGACGCCGTAATCAACCTGGCGATCCAAATCGACCACCGACTGCTGGAATGCAGGGCAGAGCGAGCCACGGGGTCCCTGCGCCCTGCCTGGAGTGCCCAACTTTTCGGGACCAAGCCCGGCCGCTACAGCCTCCTCCTCCTCTCCACAGGACCACCCTGAGCCTATGCACATTAGGCTCCTCCGGCCATCTCTCTCTGTCGAGGAAAGACAGAGACGCATGGCTCTCAACCTGTGCCTTTACTGTGGGGGTTCAGGGCATCTAGTAAGGAACTGCCCTGCTAAGGCCGGTAGGTGTCCAACCCCAGTTCTAGGGGAGGTGCTAACCCTGCCAAGCCTGAAGTCTCAACTTACTCTCCTTCTCTACCTGCACCTCCCCGATGGGGATATTCAAGTTCCAGCCATCCTAGACTCGGGGGCTTGTAGTTGTTTTATAGATCTTGCCTTTGCCACCCAGCACCAGATTCCTCTTCGGCCCAAGGAACATCAGTTGGTTATATGATTGACCGATGGGTCAATCATCAAGTCCGGTACTGTGACCCATGAGAGCGTTCCTCTGCCTGCCTGGACGGTCGAAGGCCATAGAGAATTCCTGCTGCTGGATGCTATTGCGTCTCCATTGTTTACGGTCATCCTGGGCCTCCCATGGCTCCGAAGCCACAACCCCCACATTAACTGGAATACTGGAGAAGTTCAGTTCCTGTCCCCATACTGTATGACTCGCTGCCTCCAGTCGCCCCAAGGGGCACCACCAGCCGTGCTCTGTCTCAACCTTGATCCGGACCAGGAAACCCGTCTTGCTGTCCCTGAAGTATACCACAACTTCCTGGATGTATTTAGTAAGAAGGGGGCAGACACCCTACCTTCACATCGGCCATACGATTACCCAATATATTTGTTGCCTGGAGCCAAGGTCCCTTTCGGTATGATATTTCCTCTCTCTCGGAAGAGGAGCTTGTGGCTCTCAAAGCCTACCTTGAGGAAAACCTGCAAAAGGGCTTCATTCGGCCTTCGACGTCCCCTGCAGGAGCCGGGATCTTTTCAGTTGAAAAAAAAGACCACACCCTCCGGCCGTGTATTGACTACCGGGACCTTAACAAAATCACGGTCAAGAACCGGTACCCTTTGCCTCTGGTCCCTGAGTTGTTCCAACGCCTCAGCTCCGCGGTGGCATTCACCAAATTGGATCTCCGTGGGGCCTAGAATTTGATCCGTATATGGGAGGGAGATGAGTGGAAACCGGCCTTTCGGACTCGGTTTGGCCATTTTGAATACTTGGTCATGCCCTTTGGGCTCTGTAACGCCCCGGCCACATCCTAGCACTTAATCAATGACATTTACATGGACTACCTTGATTTATTTGTAGTGGTCTACTTAGATGACATCCTCATCTTCTCCCCCTCCTTAGAGGAACATCGCCAGCACGTGAAATGTGTACTCAGCCGCCTTCTGCAACATGGCCTATACGCAAAGGCAGAAAAATGTGCGTTGGAATGCGCAGACATCTCCTTCTTGGGATTCCACATCTCTACTACCGGCACCACCATGGATCCAACGAAGGTCTCAGCTATTATAGAGTGGCCAATGCCTGCGGATAAGAAAGCGGTGCAGTGCTTTGTGGGGTTCGCTAACTTTTATAGGAAATTTATCCGAGGATTTTCCGCAGTGATCTCTCCTATAACCCAACTGACTAAACAAAACTTGGGCTTTGTCTGGACCCCAGAAGCGCAAGCAGCCTTCCAAACCCTGAAAAAATTGTTCACTTCAGCTCCTGTTCTAAAGCACCCCGACTCAACGTTGCCATACATTCTGGAGGTGGACGCCTCTGAGACTGCAGTTGGGGCAGTCGTATCCCAAAGACAGGGGCTCAAAGCTTTGTTGCACCCTATTGCCTTCTTCTCGCGGAAGCTGACTCCCCCTGAGAAGAACTACGATGTGGGGGACAGAGAACTTTTAGCTTTCAAGTCCGCCCTGGAAGAGTGGCGGTACCTTCTGGAAGGAGCAGCCCATCCTGTCATGGTCTGCACAAACCACAAAAACTTAGAGTATTTAAGGACTGCTAAAAGACTCAAGCCTCGGCAAGCCCGCTGGGCCCTGTTCTTTTCTCGATTCCAGCTTCATATAACTTACCGACCTGGATCCAAGAATGTTAAACCTGACGCGCTGTCCAGGATGTTCCATGCGATTGGGGAAGCATCTCCACCTGATACCATCTTACCTGCCCACAGTTTCTTGTTGGTCCAGGAGGACCTCCTCACCCGGATCAGGCAAAGTTTGGCCGGCTCCACTGTACCCGCTGATTCTGGACTATCTGTGAAAGACGGGTTATGCTGGTCGGGTACCCAGATCTTCGTGCCCGAGGAGCACCGTCTAACTGCCTTGGAACTTTGCCATGATCACCAACTAGCTGGGCACTTCGGCAACCATAAGACAGCGGAGCTGCTTTCTCGCACCTTTTGGTGGTCTCACATGAGAGAGGACTGCAGAAACTATGTAAGTGCCTGCTCTATCCGTGCTCAAAATAAAACTGAGAGAACCAAAGCTTGGGGCCTGCTAAACCCGCTACCCATCCCTGAGCGTCCATGGTCCCAGATCTCTATGGATGCTATTGTGGAATTGCCCCCGTCTGCAGGTTTCACCACAATCTTCGTGGTCGTTGACTGCCTCACAAAAATGACGCACTTCATTCCAATGAAAGGCACCCCTTCGGCTACAGAAACAGCCAAGGTATTCATCAAGGAAGTTGTCCACCTACACGGTATCCCAAAGAACATTGTGTCTGATAGAGGGGTGCAGTTCACATCCCGGGTCTGGAGGTCCCTATGTTCTACCTTGGGAACTGGATTAGCATTTTCCTCAGCTTACCACCCACAGTCTAACGGTCAAACAGAGAGGACCAATCAGACCCTCGAGCAATAACTCCATTGCTACTCCTCATACTCCCAGGACGACTGGGTCTCTTTGCTGCCGTTAGCCGAGTTCACCTACAACAATTCCATCCATTCTGCTATTAAGCAATCTCCATTTTGAGCGAATCTCGGCTACCATCCTACATTCCTGCCCGCATTGCTAACTGAGAAGAAGATGCCGTACACGCAAGAAATCACCCAATTCCTGGACAGTAACAACAAATTGCTGCAGGGGACCCTTGCTCAGACCCAGGAGCGCAACAAAAGGACATTTGACAGGGGGAGACGAGGAGAACTGGATTTACAGCCTGGCAACCGGGTCTGGTTGGCAACCACAAATCTAAAGCTATTCTGCCCATCCAAAAAACTAGGACTGAGATACATTGGACCTCTCCTTGTAAAGAGGAAGATCAACAATGTGGCCTATCCCGTTGGTCCCAAGATACTGCCTACTAGGCTTGGTAGAACAGCTGACCATCATCACAGCCAAACAAACTCTGCTCTGCCTCCTCCTCTTTTATGCCTGAAAGGCCATTACCATGGGCTGCAAGAGGTCGTCTCACCCGTCCGTGGGCATGTGGAGGGCTCTCATAGATAATAACTTACCCTTTTATCAGACCACATATGCCAACAGAGGCTGTCTCCTCAAATTTCAGAAGATCTGGTCCAGCTGGCTGGAGGATGGACAATAGCCTTCGATCGATGTAGACACCGTTATGGATATGTTTTCGGCACTCATGTACTCATGGAATATAATTGACCGAATTATAATGGCTGTTAGGACAAGCAGGTAATTGACTTGACCCCCTTCCTTCAGTTGTTGGGGTAAATGGTACTTCACTGTCGGGGTGGGAGTTGGGGAGAGGGGTTTATTGTGTTGTTTTGGTTGTCTGTTAAGGCTGGATCTCCAGCCATATCCCTGCCTGGGTAACACCTTGTTATACCGAAAAATTCAATAAAAATATGTATAGAAAAAAAAAAAATCAATGTGGCCTATGAGCTTGATCTACCGCCATCACTCAGGATCCATCCAGTATTTCATGTACATCTCCTCAAGCCAGTTACTAAGAATCTGTTTCCTGGACGGAAAACGGCCCCACCTGGGCCAGTCCTGGTAAATGGAGAGGAGGAGTTTGAGGTGGAAACCATCCTCGATTGTAGGAAAAGAGCAGGGGTTACTCAGTTTCTTGTGAAATGGAAAGGATATGGGCCTGAAGAGAACTCCTGGGAACCAGAAAGTAACCTACACGCACAAGAACTCATTAAGACTTTTTGGAGGAACAATCCGGCCAAGAAAGCCCTCATCCGGAGGCTGTCCCTTGGGGGGGGGGGCGCAATGTTAGGAAAATGGCAGATTCCTGGGGTCTGTGGGCATTGCGTGCGCCTGTGCGCATTCGTGCGTGCCCGTGTGCGTTCGCGCACCCTTGGGTGCGCCCGTGCTCGTTCACGCGCGCCTGTGCGCGCCAATGGTGCCCAAACTGTCTATTTGAACAGATGACACCCTGCAGCAGATGTTGTCTGTTCTACAGCGTTCCTGTTCCAGTGACCCCCCAGTGTTTTTTCCTGAGAGACTTCCTGTACCTGTGAGCCCGGCTGCCCTTTGGACTTTGCTGTTATCTGCCTGTCCTTACCTCTGCCTGTTACGACTACTCTTCTGCCTGATCCCTTTGTACTTCATCTGCCTGCATGTTGCCGACCCAGCCTGTATCCGACTACCCGTTTGCCTGATCCTTCTGTACTTCACTGCCAGCCAGTTACTGATCCGGCCTGCACCATCATCCTTCAGCCTGTGCGAGCTCCAGCAGACTTCTATCAGACATCAGACACTTGTCCAGCACAGAGTACGAGGACATGCTATCAGAAAGCCACAGAGTACCAGACCATGCTGTCAGCCAGGCACAGAGTACCAGGACATGCTATCAGCCAGGCACAGAGTACCAGGACATGCTATCAGCCAGGCACAGAGTACCAGGACATGCTATCAGCCAGGTACAGAGTACCAGGACAAGCTATCCGCCATGCACAGAGTACCAGGACATGCTATCAGCCAGGCACAGAGTACCAGGGCATGCTATCAGCCAGGCACAGAGTATCAGCCATGCTATCAGCCAGGCACAGAGTACCAGACCATGCTGTCAGCCAGGCACAGAGTACCAGGACATGCTATCAGCCAGGCACAGAGTACCAGGACATGCTATCAGCCAGGCACAGAGTACCGGGACATGCTATCAGCCAGGTACAGAGTACCAGGACATGCTATCAGCCATGCACAGAGTACCAGGACATGCTATCAGCCATGCACAGAGTACCAGGACATGCTATCAGCCAGGCACAGAGTACCAGGGCATGCTATCAGCCAGGCACAGAGTATCAGCCATGCTATCAGCCAGGCACAGAGTACCAGACCATGCCACCAGCCAGGCACAGAGTGCCAGGACATGCCATCAGCCAGGCACAGAGTACCAGGCCATGCTATCAGCCAGGCACAGAGTACTAGGCCATGCTATCAGCCAGGTTCAGAGTACCAGGGCACGCCATCAGCCAGGCACAGAGTACCAGGACATGCCATCAGCCAGGAACAGAGTACAAGGCATAGGCGCGCACACAGGGTGCGCTGGGTGTGCCTGGGCACACCCTAATCACCCCCATGTACATCCCTCTGCCTGGCCCTGGCAACTCCATATGGGTTCCCAGCAGCAGAGAGAGGAGCCCAACTCATAAACCCTGGGCACCTCTGGTCTGCAGCTACAGTATTTAAAAGAAAACACATTTATTATTCATCTGCCTGGCAGGGGCTGAAAGGGGACTATTTAACCACTTTCGGGTGCAGGCGGAGTGATCTACTGCACCCTCACCCTCGCCCTGCACCCCTCACTATTCACCCTGCCCCCACCTCATAGAGCCCTGCACCCTTCACTATTCATCCTGCCCCCACCCCATAGAACCCTGCTTCCCTCACTATTCACCCTGCTCCCACCTCATAGAACACTGTACCCCTCACTATACAACCTGCCCCCACCTCATAGAACCCTGCACCCCTCACTATAGACCCTGCCCCCACCTCATATAACCCTGCACCCTCACTATTCTCCCTGCCCCCACCTCATAGAACCCTGCACCCCTCACTATTCCTCTGCTTCCACCCCATAGAACCCTGCACCCCTCACTATTCACCCTGCCCCCACCCCATAGAACCCTGCACCCCTCACTATACACCCTGCCCCCACCTCATAGAACCCTGCACCCCTCA
>BLSH010080333.1:797816-820493 GCA_018402905.1 Glandirana rugosa
CCGTCCCACTTATCACTCCCCACGTCCCAAGATACTCCACCCCGTCCTAGAACCCTGCACCCCTCACTATTCACCCTGCCCCCACCTCATAGAACATTGTACCCCTCACTATACACCCTGCCCCTCCTCATAGAACCCTGCACCCCTCATTATTCACCCTGCCCCCACCCCATAGAACCCTGCACCCCTCACTATTCGCCCTGCCCCTACCCCATAGAAGACCGTACCCCTGCCAGGCTTAGGCACTGGCTCTGTCAGGCGGGGGGAGCTTTGTGAGGTAGACTGTATGGGGCTCATGATTTCTGACAGCAGACCTGTTGCTCTGTGTGCTGGCAGGGTGATGGGGAAAGCTCTCCCTCTCTTCTCTTTCACTATGCGGGTGGGGTGCTGTATATATACACACACACACACACACACACACACACACACACGTGTTTGAGCTTTGCGGTACACACCCTAATATAGTAGGCTGCACACGCCTATGGTACCAGGACATGCCATCAGCCAGGCAAAGAGTACAGGCCATGCCCTCAGCCAGGCACAGAGTACCAGGACATGCTATCAACCAGGCACAGAGTACAGGCCATGCTATCAGCCAGGCACAGCGTACCAGGCCATGCTATCAGCTAGGCACAGAGTACCAGGCCATGCTATCAGCTAGGCACAGAGTACCAAGACATGCTATCAGCCAGGCACAGAGTACCAGGCCATGCTATCAGCCAGGCACAGAGTACCAGGACATTCTATCAGCCAGGCACAGAGTACCAGGCCATGCTATCAGCCAGACACAGAGTACCAGGACATGCTATCAGCCAGGCACAGAGTACCAGGACATGCTATCAGCCAGGCACAGAGTACCAGCCAAGCTATCAGACAGGCACAGAGTGCCAGGATATACTATCAGCCAGGCACAGAGTACCAGGACATGCTATCAACATGGCACAGAGTACCAGACCATGCTATAAGCAAGGCACAGAGTACCAGGACATGCTATCAACCAGGCACATATAATCAATGTTGCTCTCAGTAAGAATGGCACACACAGGGGCGGACTGACAACTGGCCCCCAGGTTTAATAGGCTGTGATTTGTCATGTGATTTTTTTCAGTCAAATTGCATGACAAATCGCTATAATGTGAACTAGTGATGACTTAGGAATTCTCTAGTGATGCTAGATCTAAGCTAAGTGATAAAAAATATGGGCGACATTATCCAGATCTGTTAGTAAATGGTTAAACTGAGTTCAGTGTCAATATATGGATTTGAAGAGGGAATTAAACCTAATGAGTAGTAACAGTTTAGGGGGAAGAAAAAGTAGTTGCATAGAAAAGAGAAATGAGAGGTTTGTTGCAGTGAAGTGAGGAGAAGCAGTCTGTGTCAGGGGACAGCAGATAATATATATACACCTGCAATTAGAAATATTCAACCCCTAAAGAGTTTTAAGGATTTATAAATAAAAATATTTTCAAAGTGCAGGAATCTGCTTTGGATGGCTTCTTATTGAGTTTAGTGATACATAAAATCAACACAGAAAATGTATGATGTAGTATTTGTGTGTAACAGTATATTTTGTTAAGATCGCCATGTCACAATTATTCAACCCCTATATAATATTGTTGTTTCTAAAGCTTTCTGACAGTTTTTATGGCCTAAAGTGGAGCTGAAACATCATTAAGCCTTTGGCAACTCTATAACGATCCTTCATTTGCTTCAGCTGTGATACATATATAAACCCCGACCATGAAGGTGTTCAAGGTGAGTTGCAATCATGGGAAAGACAAAGGAGCTTCCACAAAAGCTGAGAGAGGAGATTATTTCATCACATCTGAAGGGCCTTGGGTATAAGAAGATTTCCAAAAGAATTAACATTCCAAGAGACACCATTGGGAGCATTATAAGGAAGTTTAAAACGTATGGAACAGCTGCAAACCTGCCTGGCCGTGGAAGAAAGCTCACAATTTCATCAAGGGCCCTTAGCAACTTAGTCAGGGCAGCTAAGAAAAACCCCTGTGTGACTGCAAGACAGCTACAGGATGACATGATGAAGGCTGACACAAGTGCTTCAGTGACAACTATAAGACGCGCACTGAATAATCAAGGACTTCATGGCCGGACCCCAAGGCGCACTCCACTCTTGACCTCAAGGAACATCAGGAGTCAACTAGAATATGCCAGGAGGAATTTGGAGTTCTGGGAGACAGTTCTATGGACTGATGAAACCAAACTGGAACTTTTTGGACATATGGACCAGTGGTATGTCTGGCGTGCAAAAGGTCAGGCTTATGACCAGAAGAATACCATCCCCACTGTCAAGCACGGAGGTGGATCAATAATGATGTGGGGCTGTTTTTCTGCGGCAGGAACTGGCAATCTTGATTGCGTACTTGGCATCATGGATTCCCAGAAATACCAAGTCATTTTGAAGAAGAACGTGATGCCTTCTGTTGACAAATTAATCCTTGGTGATCATTGGCTCTTCCAGCAAGACAATGATCCCAAGCACACCTCCAAATCAACCAAAGCTTGGTTGGAGAAAAGATGCTGGAGTCTCCTGGAGTGGCCTTCTCAGTCACCAGATTTAAATCCTATTGAAAATCTTTGGTGGGATTTGAAGAAGGCAGTTGCAGCACGGAAGCCGTCAAACATCACTGAGTTAGAGGCTTTTGCACGTGAAGAATGGGCAAAGATTCCAATCGAGAGGTGTAAGAAGCGTGTCAGCACTTATTGAAAACGCTTGTTAGAAGTTATAAAAACTAAAGGGCGCTCCACAGGGTACTGAAGCTGGGGGTTGAATAATACTGCACATGCTCATGTGTTACAAGACTTACAATTTTCATTTGAACTCCAAAGTTAAGTCAACTTCTGTTGTCAAAATAACTCAAATATGTATCAATAAATATTGTTTGTTATTTCACGAGTTTTATTTTTCATTTAATTTCATTATCTTTCATCAACATCACTGTATTGTCTATTGAGGTGGGGGGGGGTTGAATATTTCTGATTGCAAGTGTATATATACGAGCAGTTGAAGGCTCCGTAGACAGACAGGATGGTGGTCTGATAAGGGGGGAACAGGAGTGAAGAACTGCAGGGTAACCCAACACAATCAGTGGGAGATCGGAGCAGGTTTGCAGAGACGGAGGGAAGATTAGGGTTGCCACCTGTGCGGGATTCACCCGGACAGTTCGGGTTTGGAATCATGTGTTCAGGTTTCAGACTGCCTGAAACCTGGACCTATTATTCCGGCTGGACTATGGCTTCCCAGCAGGGATGCTGGCTGCAGTTGTCTAAGCTGAGAGTGTCTGTTACGCTCTCTTTCAAACTGCCCAAAGCCAGCACTAAGGCTACTTTCACACTGGGGCGTTTTTCAGGCGCTTTTGGGCTAAAAATAGGGCCCTTATAGCACCTGAAAAACGCCCCCCCCCCCCATCCACCCCAGTGTGAAAGCCTAAGTGCTTTCACACTGGGGCGGTACGCTTGCAGGACGTTACAAAAAGTCCTGCAAGCAGCATCTTTGGGGCGGTGCACAGCTCCTCCACCACCCCTGCTATTGAAATTAAAGGCAAGCGCTTCTCGGAAGTGCAGCATGCCGGCACTTTTAACCCTTTTTTAACCCCTTGTGGGGGGTTAAAAGCGCAGCGCTCCCGCCTGCATAGCGGTGCCATAGCGCCGCCATAACAGCGGAAAATCACCTCTGAAACTAGCAGCGTTTTACCGCTCCCACCCCAATGTGAAAGTAGCCTTACTCTCCGTACATCAGAGTTCTCAGTGTTCCCCCTTAAATCAGGGTTCCCAGAGTATCCCTTATGTTAGAGTCTCCCTTACATCAGAGTCTACAGAGTCCCCCCTTACAGTGTAAGGGAACTCTGCGAGTTCTGATACAAAGGGGGACTCTTGTGATTAACTTTATATGATTAGAAATGTTATTGCAAAATATGTGTATAGTTTATACTATAAAAAAATTGCTCTGCGCCACTAAAGCGTTGGGTTTAATTTGAAGAAAAGGTGGCAACCCTAGGGAAGATATATGACAGGGAGAGTGGGTGGAGAAGAATCTGGAGGGGGGGGGGGAGTGGGAAGAGAACAAAGTTACAGAGAACCTGAACAAGTGTAGACTGAGCTCAGCTAACTATAGAGCAGAGCTGTGCTGTGAGAGTGACAGGAGGAATCGAGTGTTGTTTAGTGGCTGCAAATATGCTTGTCAGTGGCCGGGGCCCCCTGTACAACCCATGGGGCCCCAGGGGAAGACCTATGAAACCCCCTTATCAGCAGTCCTGATGGGGAGGATCACAGAGACAACTGTGCTGCGGCTGCAGGAAGGCACAGTGACAGGCTAGATCAGTGTGAGAGTGGGGGTACTCATGGCTTTTCTATTTGCACTGCAGTTATGCATAGTCGGCATGTTTGCTGTCAGATAAGAGGGATCCGGGGGTCATATTTGCAGTGCTATCCCTTGGTGATCCATCCATCCATGCATGCAGCAGCAGGGTGTGTAGTCCGGTAGACTCTCATGTCCCATGGAGTGGAGGGGTGCGGAAGGCAGGATGATATGCAGTGGAGGGCAGCTCAGGACAATCAGGCCTTCACCATGCTGGTCACACTCCATCTCAGTCCACTCTGAGCCGGGAAATCGGAAGTGACACAGTGCCAAAAAAAAGCACCACCCACCGTCCTCCGGTCCCCCGGCAAATTAGAGTGCAGGAAAGGAGGACAGAGACAAATGACTGTAGAGTGGGGTGGGTCCAGGGCGCACTATTTGTGCCCCGAGCCCCCCTTTAACATCGGTGAATTGGCTTCCCAGCTTGCAATCAGCTGAAAGTGACTTTTTTTTTTGTGAATAGCTTGGGGGGGGCGGCGCTTGTGCGCCCCCTATGTGTGGGCTGCCACTGTCTCCCTCACTTCTGCCCATTCAATAATACTGCACATATTCCCTCCTGCTCATTCTAAGCCCACGCAATGTCACCACTTACACTCCGCTACAGCATCTGCCCTCATATAAATCTCACTCCCACCTTACCACCCTCACCCTCATGCTACTCCTAATGTCTGGGGACATCGCACCAAGCCTCGGCCCTCCTCCAGCCAGTTCACATCCCCAAAATTGGCAGACTGCCTCCTCCAACAGTAGTCGTAACTCCGACTCTTTTATCCCAATTCCCCTGATTCCACGAGTCAGCCCCCCCCTTTTGTGTGCCCTCTGGAATGCCCGCTCACTCTTCAACAAACTTGCCTCTGTCAACAACCTTTTCCTCTCCAACTTCCTTAATCTATTTGCTATTACCGAAACCTGGCTCCAGGAATTCGACACTACCTCTCCAGCTGTCCTCTCCCACAGTGGCCTCCTCTAGACTCTAGATCCAGTGGACAAAAAGGAGGTGGTGTTGGACTTCTCCTCTCCCCACAATGTATCTTCCAAGTTCTTCCCACACCTCCCTCTCTCTCCTTCTGCTCTTTTGAAGTGCACTGCATTCGTCTTTTCTCTCCAGTTTGTCTGAGGGTCACCGACCTCCTGGACCAATGTCACGCTTTTCTGGATGACTTTTCCTCATGGCTACGCTACTTCCTCTCCTCTGAAGTACCTGCCATCATTCTAGGCAACTTTAACATTATAATACTCAACCTAACCTCCTCTTTTAACCTAATGCAATGGACCACCACTCACTCCAACGACAACACCCTTGACCTCGTATTCTCCCATCACTGCACTCCCTGCAACCACTCTAACACCCCCTTTCCTCTCTCTGATCACAACCTTATCTGTTTCACACTCTCCCTGTCTCCTACCTCCCATGCTGCCAACCTGCAAACCATTACCCCCAGGAACCTTCGCCACCTCAACCCTTCCCTCCTTCTCTCTGCTACTGACGGCCTTTATGACAAAATCGCACCCCTGTCCTGCCCAGACCAAACCACTTCCATCTACAACAACACAGATAACACCAGAAGTCACAAGAGACGCAGTCGTGCTCTTGAGCGAGGGTGGCATAAATCTAAATCCCTGCAAGACTTTACCCTCTACAAATCTGCCCTTTTCAAACATAAATCCTGCCTCCACACTGCTAAACAAACCTACTCCAACACTCTCATCAAAACCCTCTCATCCAAACCTCGTCAACTCTTTTCTACCCTTAATTCCTTACTTCACCCCCCACTGCCCCCACCTACCAACTTGTTTACCGCTCAGAAGATTGCCAACCATTTCAAAAGCAAAATTGACAGAATTTGCGAGGAGATATCCAACATCCAACTTCCCTCACAACAGGCACATCAGGTCCAACACCGCACTCAATACTCTCCTTCAGCTCTGTTACCACTGAGGAAGTTGACAAACTCCTCTCCATGGCCCACCTCACCACCTGTCCCCTGGACCCTGTCCCCTCACAATTACTTCGACCACCTTCCTGCTCTATCCTAAATTCTCTAACCCACATCTTCACCTTCTTCCTCTCCTCTGGCACCTTTCCCACCCGGCTCAAACGTGCACTGATTACCTCAATACTTAAAAAACCCTCACTAGACCCCACCTGTTTGAATAACTTAATAATTAACCCATCTCTCTGCTCCCATTTACCTCCAAGCTCATCAAACGCCTTGTCCATGCCTGAATGAGTTGCTACCTCACTGACAACAACCTTCTCAATGCCCTACAGTCTTGCTTCCACCCACAACATTCCACTGAAACTGCCCTACTAAATCTCACCAACGACCTAGTGTCTGCTAAAACGAATGGCCAGTATTCCATACTCATAATCTTGGATCTCTCTGCTGTCTTCGACACAGTTGACCACCTGCTCTTCCTCAGCAAACTCCACTCCCTTGGCTTACATGTTTCTGCTTTATCCTGGTTCACCTCCTACTTATCTCAGAGCACTTTCAGTGTCACTTACAACTCCACCTCCTCTGCTCCTCTTCCTCTTTCTGTTGGGGTACCCCAAGGCTCCGTCCTTGGGCCTCTCCTATTTTCTCTCATTACCTCTTCCCTGGGCCAGTTGATAACCTCCCATGGCTTCCAATACCACCTCTATGCCAACGACACCCAGATCTATCTCTCCACTCCTCAACTCACCCCCTCGATCTCCTCACGGATCACAAACTTATTGAATGACGTATCGGTATGGATGCCACACCACTTTCTCAAGCTCAATCTTTCTAAAATTGAGCTTGTTATATATCCTATTTCCCAGTCCCCTCCCCATGACTTTACCATTCAAAATCAAAGGCACAAGCATTGGTCCCTCCACACAAGGCAGGGTGCTGGGTGTAATCCTTGACTCTCCTTCAGCCCTCACATCCAATCGCTGGCTAAATCTTGCCACTCCTTAGTTATTTCCTGCTTTGGCTACAGTGACTCTCTCCTTAATGGCCTACCCTTACACAGGCTATCCCCCCTTCAGTCTATTATGAACACTGCTGCCAGACTCTTGCACCTCACTAACCGATCAGTGACTGCTGCCCCTCTTTGCCAATCCCTTCGCTGGCTTCCTCTACCCCACCGTATAAAATTCAAAATACTAACCACAACATACAAGGCCATCCACAACATCGCCCCCTGCTACATCACCAACCTCATCTGCAGATATCGCCCAGATCATCCTCTCCATTCCTCCCAGGACCTCCTGCTCTCTAGCTCCCCTGTTACCTCCTCCCATGCTTGTCTACAACATGCTTCTACTGTTTCCCCAGGTTGTGTGTCACTCACTACTGTGACTTGTAGTTCCTCCCAGAAGTCTCTCCAGACAGGGCTCTCTCTCTCTCTGTTGTCTTTTCCGCTCCCTTATGTCTGCCACCAGGATCTTCCACCTCCTGGCTACAACCAAGCTCTCCCTGGCCAGGTTCACCCCCCCCCCCCCAACTGGGGACTCCCTTCACCGCACAGCCTCCACACTATTACATCTCTGTAACTCCACAGCTCCACCACCAAACTCCTCCCAGACTGACCCAGCCCTGGGTATATGAGAAGGCCTGCCCCCTGCCAATCCAGATTGGGGATTGGTCATGGCTCCCCATGATACCCCAGATGATGACACCTTTTGTCCCACCTTCACTCTGGAAAGTTACAGTCCTTTCCAGAAGAAGGTAGGAGGGTTTAGTGACATCATCTTAGCCACGCTCAACCCAGAATCAAAACAACCAGGCCTGCAAAACACACCAGGCCTGGTCAAATTTACCTTACCTAACAAAAGACTTACTTCTAGCACCTACCTACAGATAGAGGGTGCTACATCTGGAACTCCCTGTCCCGGTATTTCCGATCATCTCCTATCCTGTCCACCTTAAGGCTGGATTCACACCTATGCATTTTTAGTGCTTTTTGCATTTTGCAGATTTGCACTGCAGAACGTGTTCCATATGAAATCATGTTAAATGAACTGCAGTGCAAATCTGCAAAATGCAAAAAGCACTAAAAATGCATAAGTGTGAATCCAGCCTTAGGAGATCCCTGCAAACTCATTTATTCAGGGAAGCATACCCCACACCCACCTAAGAACTGTATACGAGCCACCCCTTATCAAATTATTCCCCGCAGCTATTACCTTTGGTACCACCTCCCCCCTCCCTTTAGAAAGCTTTAGACTAGGAAGGATCCTTTGGTGACTTACAGCTCCAGGTGGGATCACCTCCAGTCCAGTTGGGATAAGGATTTAGCCATGTTGTCATTCTCTTTAAGGGTTACATCCTCAGCAAGGAGTTTGCCAGAATCAGGTCCTTTATGGCCCTTTGGCAGTTTGCTGCTCCAGATGGGATCTCTTTCAGTCCAGTTTTGAGTAAAGGTTCAGTCATGAAGGCAGCCTTTCTAAGGGTTCTTTTTCCTCAGTCAGGAGGTTTGCTGGGATCTGGACCTTGTTGCCTTGAGGGATCCTCATTGGCATTTTGCCTAGTATGAGTAGTGTTTATATCCATACTGGGTTGCAATCTGAGGTGGCTTCGGCATCCTATGAGAACAAAAGTTTTGTGCCTCCTATATCCAGGACCACCAAGGATATCTGCAATGCAAGCCCATCCATTAGGGGCGCACGGGTGCCGCCCCCCCATCCATGCGTCTGTCCCGCTGATCTACACACAGGATGCCGGATGCATGGATTCCTGAAGCACGTGATTAGAGCCAGAGGCTCCAATAGGCTTCAAGAAAGGGTGGGCTCGGGGGCGCAGAGCACTGCGCTCTGAGCCCACCCAGTTGTGTGGCAATAGTGAATTAATATTTACTATTTTCACGCTAAATCTCCTCCCCGCCAATCAGGAAGCGGGTCTGAGATCCGTTTCCTGATTGGCCAAAACATCAGGCGATCCTATTGGATGCCTAGGAGAAGGAAAGAGAGAACACGCACGGCGGAAGCCTGCCGCCAGCCACCCGCCGCACTGAGGACACTGGAGCTACTGCTCCCAGCCCACAGTTCACCACCCGCCGTGCTGAGGAACCTGGAGCTGCTGCCCTTAATCCACCACCCACCACCCGTCACCTAGATGGGGTAAATGCCGGACCAACCAGCAGACGGGTGGGCAGTGCTGCACCCTCCAAAAAAAACCCACCAGCCGCCACTGGATAACTGGTTCCATGCCATGTATGTTGGGATACTTCGAGCATGCTCTCAAGCTATAGCTTTGCTTACAGTTTTAGTACATATCTGTCTCTCTAACTGTCACGATGATGCAGGTGTGAGCCCACGGATGAGCAGGTTATACGGGATCCCCCCAGGGCATGGAGTCTAAGGGCTAGCCGGTATTCTGCCAGGGACCCCCTCACGGGAGTTTAAACTTAGCTGCGTGGTGACCCCAGGTCACGACCCCCAGGTTTACCCTGCTCGCGAGGAGAGTACTCGAAGACAAAGTGCAGGCAAGGATGGATGGATGAAGCAAACGAAGAGCCGGATAATGAGCCAAGGTCAGGGAGGTCAGCAGACAAATGTAATCAGGGGAACAAGCCGAGTCAGTACAGAAGAGATCTGTCCACTACAAGTCAGGTAAGGAATATAGCACAGAAGCAGCTCAGGAACAAGTGTTGCTCAAGCAACCAGAAACTGGTCTGAGTGGGATTTAAATAGGGAGACACATGGGAGGCTGTACAGGAAGTAGCAGCAAGGAAGGCATATAAACCAGCAGGTGAAGCCGGCGACGCCCATAGCTTCTGAGTCAGTGCAGCTAGAGCAGAGCACAAGCTTGTGGGACAACATGTATTAGCAGACCTACAGCAGCAAAGGTAAAAAACATATGCAACTAGTCAGTACTCCCCACCCCCCCCCCCCTGCTTACGAGGTCTCCCCACACGTCTAGGCTGGCTTGGAGGGAAATTTCTGATGTAAATTGGTCACCAAGCGGGGCTGAAACATCTGCAACCGGAACCTAAGATCTCTCTTCTGGGCCGTAGCCCTTCCAATCAATCAGATAGAGTAACTTTCCCCAGGAGTATTTGGAGTCCAATATTTCTTGTATCTCATACTGGTCTGTGGTATCTGCAACAGGTGCAGGGCGAGAAGAAGGGCAAGAGAAGCGATTGAGGATCAATGGCCTGAGCAGGGAGACATGGAAGGCATTGGGGATCCTGAGATGAGAGGGCAGGCGGAGCTTGAAAGCCACTGGATTGATCTGACAGATAATAGGAAAGGGACCAATGAAGCAAGGAGAAAATTTCATTGAGGGCACCCGGAGCCGGATGTGCTTGGTAGAGAGCCAAACTCTATCGCCAGGTAGGAACTTAGGACCAGGACAAAGATGACGATCTGCTGCAGTCTTATGCCTGGAAGCAGCCAGGTGAAGGTTCTTAGAAACCTCTTCCCAAATTAAGTTGAAGGTCTTTTGGGTTTCAGCAGCTGCTGGTACGAGAGGAGAAATTGGAACAGGAAAGGGAACGGATGGGTGCTGTCCGTAAACAAAAAAGGGAGATTTTCCAGTACAGGCGGTCCCCGGGTTACAAACAAGATAGGGACTGTAGGTTTGTTAATAAGTCGAATTTGTTTGTAAGTCGGAACAGATACATTTTTTAAGTGTAGCTGCAGCCAAAAGAAATATTTTTAAGCTTTTTGGATAGCATAGGGAAGGGGTAACACCCCTGTAATGTTTGTTTTGCTGTCTATGTTTCTGTTCAGAAGATTTCACCTCACTTCCTGTCCCAATGATAATTGGATTTTGAAAATTTTGGGTTGTTGTGGAAACAAACCTTGGTGATAAATCATCAGTGGAGACACCTTTTTCCCATAACAACTCTTACAGGAGTGAATTTCCCTTCCTAGGGGGGAGATTTCATCTCACTTCCTGTTGTCTCCCTCCGTTTGTAAGTAGGAGTCGTTCATAAGTCGGATGTTCATAACTAGGGGACTGCCTGTACTGGCATTGGGGTGGTGGTTTAAGGCAAACTCTGTCCATGGCAAAAGGTCCACCCAGTCATCTTGGTGAGCTGAGATGAAGGCACGGAGATAACGTTCTACATTTTGATTGACACGTTCTGTTTGCCCATTGGTCTGGGGATGAAAGGCAGATGAAAAATCTAATTTAATCCCAAAGGAGCTGGCCAAAGTTCTCCAGAACCGAGCAGTAAATTGAACTCCCCTGTCTGAGACTATGTGTGAAGGTATCCCATGGAGACAAAAGATCTCCTTCATGAAGATCGTGGCAAGACTGGTAGCTGTAGGAAGCAGCCCAGCTGGGGCGGACGTGGAACACTTTGATTGTACACAAACCGTACAAGCTTGGACGTACTCTTTAGCATCCTTTTCGAAGAGAGGGCCACCAGTAGTGACGCTGAAGAAGGCTACAGGTACGATGTACGCCGTGTACAGAGCACTTGGAGTCATGAGCCCACGCAAGGAGTTTGGGACAAAGTGTGGGCACCACAAATGTTCTACCTGGAGGAGGCTGTGTGGGCAAGAGTTGAGCAGTGGCTAGAATTTGGTGCGGAGGGATGATGGGACCAGGATCTAGGTGATTCTCAGAGTCATTGACATCGAACGATCTGGACATGGCCTCTGCACGAACATTTTTGGCACCAGGATGAAAGGTAATATTGTAGTTGAACCATGCAAAAAAGCGAGCCCAGCGAGCTTGTCGTGGGTTCAGGCATTTAGCAGATTGTAAACATTGCAGCTTTTTATGATCAGTATAAATGGTGTTGCAATGGGGGAAGCCCTCTAGCAGATGTCGCCATTCTTGGAGAGCTAGCTTAATAGCCAATAGCTCATGGTCCCCAATGGTATAGTTCTTTCTGCATCCGAAAACGTTTTTTGAAAAGAATGCACAAGGCTGAGACTCGCCCTTCTGAGCTTGCAATAGGATGGCACCAACTCCTACTGAAGAGGCATCAACCTTCATAGAAAAGGGTTTTGTATTGTCCGATGTATGAAAATAGGGGCGGAGAGGAAGGCTGTCTTGAGTTTGTGGAAAGCATCCATGGCCAGGGCAGCCATCAGAAATTTTGGGGCCCCTTACACAGCTTTAGACCTGGGCCCCCCCGTCTGACCACCAACATTCCCCAGGGTCATCCCACAACATCCACCTACTGGCCAGGTGTGTACACATGTCGCAGCCGCAGTAGGAATTATACACCCTGTCACACTTACCAGGTGTAGCCTGCCAAGCATGACCCATTCAAGTGAAGTGTGCAATGCATGCTAGTGTGGGATCCAAGGGGTTAAAAAAAGTGCACTGGCAGCACAGCCTCACGCAATGCTTGCAATAAGACCTCACACCGAACCATAGGTGCTGGAGGTCCCAAACTTGGACCAGTTGTGGTCCACGGGGCCCTGGTATTTTTATCGCCTATGGTTCGGGAGAACGGTGTCCCCAAACTGGGTGCCTTCTCCCATAGACTCCAATGTTAAGTCCAAAGTTCACCCGACCATTGCTTGTCAATGACTGGTCAATTTGGGGACCCGGTACGGCCGAACCATAGGTGCCAGAGGTCCAAAACCTGGACCAGTTGTGGTCCAGGGGGCCCTCTCCATGTGACCCAAGTTTGGTATTTTTATTACCTATGGTTCAGGAGAACGGTGTCCCCAAACTGGGTGCCCCCTCCCATAAACTCTAATGTTAATTCCAAAATTCACCCGACAATTGCCAGTCAATGACTGGTCACCTTGGGGACCCAGTACGGCCGAACCATAGGTGCTGAAGGTCCCACCTCGGACCAGTTGTTGCCCAGGGGGCCCTCTCTATGTGAGCAAAGTTTGGTATATTTATTGGCTATGATTCGAGAGAATGGTGTCCCCAAACTGGGTGTCCCCCTCCCATAGACTCCAATGTTAAAGACTGCTAAAGTCTTTGTTGTAAGGGCCCCTTGAGACACCGACCCTGTCCATGGCTTCAGGGGGCCAGGACCTAGCATTGACACCCTTATGGGTAAGTGACGTAATAGGAGCCACCAACGTAGAATAGGTATTAATGAATTGTAGATAGTAATTGGTGAAGCCCAAAAAGCGCTGAGTGGCTTTAAGACCAGAGGGCTGCGGCCATTCAGAGATGGCCCCAAATTTGGCTGGATCCATAAGAAGTCCCTGATCTGTGATTATGTAGCCCAGGAATGGAACTTGTGTTTGTTCAAATAGGCACTTTTCCAACTTAGCATAGAGGCAATTGTTCCGCAGTTGCTGCAGCACAGCTTTCACATGGAGACGATGGGTATGCAAGTCTGGAGAGAAAATAAGAATATCATCCAGATATACAATAACGCACACATACAAAAGGTCATGGAAGACCTCATTAACAACATTTTGGAAGACTGCTGGGGCATTACAAAGGCCAAAGGGCATCACAAGATATTCATAATGTCTGTCCCTGGTGTTAAAGACACTCATCTCCTTCAAGGATTCTTATTAAATTGTAAACCCCTCTAAGCTCCAATTTAGTGAAAACCTGAGAATGCCGCAGTCTGTCAAAGAGTTCCCAAATTAAGGGGAGAGGGTATCGGTTCTTCACAGTGATGGCGTTAAGGCCCCTGTAATCGATGCATGGACAGAGTGAAACATCTTTTTTGCCTACAAAGAAAAACCCGCCTCCGGCCGGTGAGTTGGATTTCCTGATGAAACCCTTTTGCAAGTTTTCCTGAATGTATTCAGACATGGCTTGCATTTCTGGGATAGAGAGAGGGTAGACTCGGCCTCGGGGAGGAGAGGTTCCTGGTAACAGATCGATGGAGCAGTCATAGTCTCTGTGAGGAGGAAGGCGATCAGCAGACTTTTTGCAAAAAACATCATGGAAGGACTGATATTGGGAAGGCAAAGAGGGAGCTGTAGAGGTTACAGCCAGAGGGACGGCAAGAGGTGGTAGTACCTTGGACATGCATCGTTCATGACACTGAGGCCCCCAAGCCAATACTTGTTCAGAGTTCCAATCTAGGTGCGGTGAATGTCTCTGCAACCATGGGAGGCCCAGAATAATGGGACTGGAGGATTTAGGCAGAATTAGAAAGGAAATTTCCTCACCATGCAGAACCCCAATGTGTAACACAATAGGAGGGGTTTGAAACCAGATGGGGCCAATTGGCAAGAGGGAGCCATTTACTGCAGTCACGTAGAGAGGTATTTTCAGGGCAACAAAGGAAATGCCCAACTCGGAGGCCAATGACTATCCATGAAATTCCCGGCTGCTCCAGAGTCCACATATGCAGAGAGTTGATAAGCATTTTGAGCCCAATGGATAGACACGGGTAGAGTGAAATGAGAGAAACTGACAGAATTAAAGGATTGGTCTAGCTCACCTGCCTCGGAGTGACTTAGACCCTGGAGTTTCCCGGACGAGCTGGACAGGAGTTCCTCTGGGTTGAGGCGAGAAGGCTTGAGAGGCTGGAGACAGAGAGGGTTCCGTAGGTTTTTAGAAACCCTGTGCTGGATGGCCAGAAGGAGGGCGAGTGGATCTGGATCTCTCCAGGGCCCACTCCTGGAAGCGAATGTCTATTTGAATGCTCAATGTGAACAAATCATCAAGCGTGGTAGGAATGGTGCGTCCCGCGAGTTCATCCTTTACATGCTCTGATAAGCCTTGCCAGAAGGTAGCGGTAAGAACCTCATTATTCCACGTGAGTTCAGCGGCCAGCGTACGGAAGTGAACTGCGTATTGGCCTACTGCCGTTCCGAAGACGAAGGAGGGCCCCAGCAGCAGAAGACGCTCTGCCGGGCTCGTCAAAAGTTTTCCGGAATGCATCCAAAAATGCCTGGAGGTTGGAGGTGATGGGATCTTGCCGTTCCCAAAATGGGGAGGCCCAAGCCAGGGAATCACCAGAAAGGAGGGAGTTGATATATGCCACTTTGGTGCAATCAGTTGGAAAATGGTGGCTGGAAAGTTCAGTGTATGGAATACTGAATAACAAAGCCATGACAAGCCTTGGGGTCCCCAGAAAAATGAATAGGTGGTGGCAGGCGCAGACAGGGATTGCCAGGTGTAGCAGGTACCATGGGGGCTGATGAGGCAGAAGCAGGAGCGGAAGAAGTTGAGGTTACAGCGGCTTGCAATTGATCCAGACCGGAGGTAAGATCCTGTAGAAACAGCATTATTTCCTCTTGATTAGCTTGCTGGGAGTTAAGTCTCTGAGTCAAGTGTTGCATTTGGTCTACGCCCGGTGACGGACTCTCCGTGGAGCTCATGGCTTGAGCAAACTGTCACGATGATGCAGGTGTGAGCCCTCGGACGAGCAGGTGACATGGGATCCCCCAGGGCATGGAGTCTAAGGGCCAGCTGATATTCTGCCAGGGACCCTTCTCACGGGAATTTGGACTTAGCTGCGTGCTGACCCCCGGTCACGACCCCCAGGTTCACCCTGTTCGCAAGGAGAGTACTCGAAGACACAGTGCAGGCATGGATGGATGGATGAAGCAAAAGAAGAGCCGGATAATGAGCCAAGGTCAGGGCGGTCAGCAGACAAACGTATTCAGGGGAACAAGCCGAGTCAGTAAACAAGAGATCTGTCCATTAGAAGTCACGTAAGGAATATAGCACAGAAGGAGCTCAGGGACAAGTGTTGCTCATGCAGCCGGAAACTGGTCTGAATGGGATTTAAATAGGGAGACACATGGGAGGCTGGATAGAAAGCAGCAGCAAGGAAGGCATATAAATCAGCAGGCAACGCCTATAGCTGCTGAGTCCGTGCAGTCAGAGCAGAGCACAAGCTTGTGGGACCACATGTGTCAGCAGACCTACAGCAGCAAAGATAAAAAACATATGCAACTAGTAAGACACAGATCAGCTCCAAAGCTGATCTGTGACACTAACAGAACCAGCGGAATGGAGATATCATCCAGAATCATCGCTGGATGGGTCATTCCAGCTAGCCAATAGGCTTATAGAGCCTAGGGCTTGATTCCTATGGAAGCAGTGACAACACACTCAACCAGAAGCGTGTAGGTTTTGTGGGCTCCCCGTGAAAGGGTGCCAGGAATATTTGTAGGGGGATGACAAGTCTTCCATTAAGGCTGTTTTGGCTCATTGTGGTGTAGCTAGCTTCCTTATACGGTTAGTATCTATCCATAAGGTTTCTGTTGGCTAAGTGCTATGTTGGAAACCTTACTTTTTAACATTCCACCCTTGTTTTTTGGGCTAGTCAGTTCCCAAACGTATGCTGCCATGGAGCCTTTCAGGAAAATGGAAAATTTCCTATCAAATACTTACCGTAATTTTCCTTTTCTGATGAATTCCATAGCAGCAGGAGTTCCCTCCCAGTGTCATGAGTAGGCTAATTACAGAGCGCGGCCTCTGGCTCAGTCTGAAAATTTATGGGAGTGGGGTCCTATGGGGTAGGAGCCAGGGCGGGACTACCCAAACATATGCTGCCATGGAGCCCATCAGGAAAGGAAAATTATGGTAAGTATTTGATAGTAAATTTTCTGTTATTTCAAGTTGTGAAAAATTGATTAACTTCCATTAAACAATGATGTTAACAGAGGTGTGCAGTAAAATCTTATCTGACAATTTTTTTTCTTGCCATACTAAACATTTATGATTGAGTAATTAAAGTTAAAATCTGTATTTATGCTGGAAATTACTTTAATTACCAAAACAATTATATACTTTCTGAAAGCAGAGACCCTGAAAATAAAATGGTGGCAGTTGCAATGTTGCACAATATTTGTGCAGATATTAAAACACACACGCTAAAATTAAAATTTCTGCCAACAAGCACAATATTATACGTATTTGTTTGGTAAAATATAAAAGACAGGGTTGCGTGAAGTAAATAGATACCAAACCTGTCAAGCCTTAAATTTGCATGTGACTGTGAAAAAAATTATGGTACCCAAAACTTTTCATAGGCATTGCTTTGAAAGCATTCGCAGGTTACCAGTTTATATTCAACTGTTAATTATGTCCCTAGAATTAATGTTCTCGCTCTGATGGCCACAGTAGTAACTGACATGCATAGCTCAATGTTGACATGTATGTGCCTTAGCATTGGGTTGTGTACAGGGAGTGATTGGGTGCTTTTACCATTTTTTGTTTATTTTATTATAATCTGTTATTTTTTAGTTTTTTTTTTCTTATTTAACTTTATTGCTATCACAATGGGCTAACTAGCATCCCATGTGATAGCGAGAGCAGGTGACCAGTCCTCTTAATGGAGACATCAGGGGTCTATAAAGCCTGGTACACATAGCAAGTTTTTTTTTTTCGTTTAATACAGCAGGTTAAACAAACCAAAAAATGACAGATAGACAGAGACGGGGGCGGAGACTGACTGAGATGGCCGCATAGGAGCCGCGCTCCTCCACACCAGGCATGCACAGAGGGTTACATCTACCCTAGACGGGAAAAGAGACCGCAGCCTAGTGGGGACACTGGGATGAATCAGCACACTGATTGGTGGGTGGCCGTGGACCCGATACCTAAACCTTTAATAGAAGATGATCAAAACATAATCCTGCGCTCAAAGGAGGGGGGAGAATAGGTGTCTCCACAGTGAATATACGGAATGTTTGCTTGTGATATCTCTGGGTAATGTGCCGCCGTGCTGCCTCTCGAAGGACTGGGGGAGTCCCAAACACTGTAGAAAATAGAAGCACACAATGGCGCACCGGCCTAGCGCATTATCCCCAATATAAAAACATTTATTAAAAAGTCATAAATTATACTCAAAAACGCAGTAAAATCACAAGTGTATATATGGGTATACAGCTTCCCATTCAGTGGTAATCCAGATGAAATCCTGCACGAAATGGCTAACGCGCTTCCAGGCCGCAGCCTCTTCCTCAGAGCATAGTGTGTCACATCAGAGCCACAGCCTTATAACACACAGCCTGCAATAAAAAAGGAGGGTGGGAACAACCATGTGCCCACCCAATGGGCGTGGAGCAGTGATCTAATTGGACTGCTCTCACATGGGCCAACCCCCCTCAAAAAAAATAAAAAATACAACACGTGTATGTGTGTACACAGCGTGCATCTGCACATTGCATATCATCATATACATTCAAAGTACAATCATTTAGTCTGAATGAATTCATACCTTATTTCAGTGCATATTTAGAGAACTTTGATTACACTTGTGATAAACATGTCAAAAACTAGACCCGATCTAACTGTAAGGAACCAACAATCAGATCCTATATAGTAATATTAGTAATGTTGGTACCTTTCTTAGGATAGAATCCTGATTGATTACAATGAAAAAACTCTCCATCCTGATGCTGCCGATTACGCTTGCTGAGGATGCATCCATATATATAAATATATTAAAAAGTAGAAGTGGAAATCCCTCTCTCTTCTCTGCTACAGTGTATGGCTGTGCATACAGCCAAGCATACAGACAGAGGCTCTTCCTGCCTCAGCTCCATGGAACGCACGCCAAGGGGCGGGAACCAATGTACCGACCCTTACTGCGTGCCAGGACTCAATCACATTCTCTGTCGGGCGCCTCCCGGAAGCACGAGCGCCGTCCCGCACCTGGGCAGGATCAAGCCTGCCGCTCTGCCATGCTGCAACCAGCCGCCGGGCCACAACAGGAGACGCAAGGGGACACGGCTCCACCCGGTGAAATGGCACCCTCTCACCCCCGGTTAAAGGGGAGGAGAGGGGGGAGGGCAAAGGCACCAGAGTATCCTCAGCATAGGACAGATAAAAACACATAAAAAACACATAAAAAACAGGATAAAATGCGGGATGTAGAATATAAAATATGAAATATGGTGTATGTGAAAACTATTAGTGTTGAATAGACAATGATAAAAATATTAATAACAGCAGATCGACAGTAACCCTAAACATCCTTTTGACTGTTGCATAGACTTGTTATTGTATTAAAGCAGCCCTTATGAAAAGGAACCTATCTAATATATATCTCCAGCTAGACCAATGAGTTGAAGTAAACATATTGTACGAATGCTGTATTTTTTGTAAAATATTAAGATATAAAAAAATTATATTAATAGGATAACTGTGTGTATAAGAAGAAATATATAATATATAAATATATATTATATATATAAAAAAATAAATAAATAAATACATTGAAAAAAAGGATTATAAAAATTATATCTTTTAGCTGGCTGTGTGTTGGCTAAGGCCCCGTGTGTATCTCTTCATCTCGCAATTTTAACTCATTAGTGTTCATTTTTACTAATTTAACAATAAAAAAACGTTAAAAAACTTTGATTCAATCTAATCACATATAGTGTGATTACAAGTTGCATAAGATTCAATGAAAATTAAGATTAACATTAAAATTAACAAAACCAACAACAATTCCAGAGAGGATAAATAATAAATGGTTTAACATGTCATGTTGATGTCTCTGTAGGTCATACCAATGGGCCAACCCATTGTACGGGGATGGAATCCTACTATTCTGTTTGAACCAGCACATCGCCCCCCTTGGTAAATGAGAATGGGCCAGGCATAGGACAGAGGACAGAAAAAAGGGGGGGGGGGAGAATTGGCGAAGGGGGCAAATGACTAAGCCATGTATATCATTGGATGAAGTAAATGACAAGGAAAGGAAAGGGATTAGATTGAGTCCAGGAGAAGACCTGTGACAGGGGGAGTAGAATGGATGGATGGCCCTAGTAGGGAATCTATGCCCTCTAAGGAGAGAATGTGGGAGGGGGTGTGAAAGTGTCAAGGGCGTCAATTGATGACCCCATGGATTCCCAGATCTTCGTTCAACCCCCCAGGAGTGAGAGATCCCAGGGTGAAGATCCAGTAAGTTTCCCTCTCGCACAACCTCCTAAACCTACTCCCACTATCCAAATCACCTTTGATAGCCTCATGCCTATAGGTTCTCCATTATGTATTTCTTCAAAATGTCGAGGGACTGAATAGTTCATTGGAATCAATCAGGATTCTATCCTAAGAAAGGTACCAACATTACTAATATTACTATATAGGATCTGATTGTGGGTTCCTTACAGTTATATTGGTTCTAGTTTTTGACATGTTTATCACCTGAGCCTTTAGCTGTCCTTGCTGGCCGGGCCGGCTCTTGTTTCTTGGCTGCCTCCTCCGTTTCTGTCCTCCTCGTGTTTCCCTGAGATCACCCTCTCTTAGGTGGACGGGACGGAGACGGGGGCTGGACATTCTTGCACCACCAGGGGGGTTAGGACCGGCATGAGAGGTAGTGGGCGGCGGGACTGGTTTGGCGGCTCCCAAAGACAGGTGAATGCCTAGTATCCTGCCACAAGTGCCGCCAGTGATTTTCTTTTCTCCCCACCTGCAGGGAAGCTACGGGGAGTCCAAAATAGGCGGCAAAGTACAAGGGAAGCCGTCTTCCTCTCCTATAAAATTCTACCAACCCCTCCAGACGGCCACGGTCCTGGATCCTGTTTTTGGGTTGCTCATTACCCCCATGACTATACGGGATCTAGCCCTGGGCACAGTCTGACACCTTGATGGGATAGTAGGGAGCAGCTACTGCCCTAAGAACATAACAGCTGAATATAGAGACCACAGTGAAAGCTGCCATTACCTTTTAGGTTGGACGTTTTCCCTTTAGCAGCCAGCGGGATTCCCCGTGAGCACTGCGGTCTCTTCAAAGGAGAGCAGGGCTTTAGACATGCTGCTCTTACGGCCCTCGGATGATATTCTACCTACGGGGCCCCACTAGGCATCCGAGGGAATGGTAATGGTGCGGCATAAGGGTGAAGGCTAATCTAATCTCCCAACTGGGATCCGGAGGGGAACCAAATACACGACCTACAAAAAGGAGAAGGCAAATAAAGGAGGATCGGTCACCCTACTGAAGAGGTCAAGGTCAGTGGACTCCTCTTTAATGACTTTCTTTTCGTGCCCTTCTCCCCGTTTGTCCCGATAATCGCGAAATAGTAACGTCTATTTGCTATCAAAAAATGTTTCAATTGTTTCAAAGTAGGATAGTCCCCTCTTTAAAAAACTAAAAGGGAAAAGTAGGCACTGAAAACATTATAAGAACTACATAAGGCTTATTATAAAATAAAGATCAAGGAAGAAAGAATCATGCCCCCTAAAAATTCTCAAAGACAGAAGGCTAAAAAACTGTCTATTGGCCCCAAGGACTGTAATATTCCTAAAACACAAACCCCACAGAACCCTGACATAAAGGAGTATTTCCAGCAAGCCCAACAGCACCCGGAGATCCCTATTATGGGAGGGCCGGATGAGACGACAATATTCATAGACAAAGAACCAAATAAATCCCAAGAGACACAAGCCGGGACAATGTCAGAAGAAAAAAGAACCCAAAAGGAACCCTGGAACCTGGAAACTTATATAAGATCATTGCTGATTGGGACGATATGGACAAATACATATCTCACCTGGAAATGTGTTACAAAACAGAAATGCAGGAAGTCAGATCTTCCCTAAAATGCTCAAGAAAAAATGAATATTATTGAGACAAGAGTAACAAAATTGGAAGAGAGATTACTTCAATCTGAAAAAGAAAAACAAGAAATATCTCAAAGCCTAAAAAGAGCCTTATTAGAAATAGACGATCAAGAAAACCGAAACAGAAGAAATAACATCAGAATTAGGGGACTACCAGAGGCAACAGAACCCAGGGACCTGATACCAACCCTTCAGGGTATTTTCAATACACTACTGCAACAACCTCCAACACAAGAAATATTATTGGATCAAGCACACAGATCACTGGGCCCCAAAAATCAAGACCCGCAGAGACCAAGAGATGTAATATGCAGAGTGCATTTTTATCATATAAAAGAAAATATAATGCGGGCAGCATGGGAACAAAAAATAATTGGCTTTGATGGTGCTCAGATAATACTGTTACATAGTTAGTCAGGTTGAAAAAAGACACAAGTCCATCCAGTTCGACCAAAAACAAAAAAATATATATATACATATATATACACATACAACCAAATAATCCCATATACAATCCTTCACCCACAGTTGATCCAGAGGAAGGCAAAAAACCCCAGCAAAGCGTGATCCAATTTGCTATAACAGGGGAAAAAATTCCTTCCTGATTCCCCGAGAGGCAATCAGATTCACCCTGGATCAACTTTACCTAAAAATGTTAGTACCCAGTTATATTATTTACATTAAGGAAAGAGTCCAGGCCTTTTTTAAAGCAATCAACCGTGCTGGCCAAAACCACCTCTGGAGGGAGTCTATTCCACATTTTCACAGCTCTTACTGTGAAGAAACCTTTCCGTATTTGTAGATGAAATCTTTTTTCCTCTAGACATAAAGAGTGCCCCCTTGTCCTTTGTGATGACCTTAAAGTAAATAACTCAACACCAAGTTCACTATATGGACCACTTATATACT
>BLSH010080333.1:841341-851410 GCA_018402905.1 Glandirana rugosa
GGGCTACTCTCCGACAGGACGCTCCTGTATTACGAATGTACACCGAGTGTCAATTCTCGTTGTGTAATGAATTTGGCTCAACTTTTTCCAAATTAAAAAAAGA
The DNA here is from genome assembly GCA_018402905.1 of Glandirana rugosa. Classification (NCBI taxonomy): domain Eukaryota; kingdom Metazoa; phylum Chordata; class Amphibia; order Anura; family Ranidae; genus Glandirana; species Glandirana rugosa. The sequence continues at coordinate 841,445 of BLSH010080333.1, forward strand.
ACAACAACCAAAATGCCACGATACAAACAAATGAAAACATGTGACTTTTTAGTACCACCTAAGGATCCAGTTTCAGATGATACGTATCATATACAGGGACGACGGAGTACGAGACCGGTGCACCCCCAGAAGGGAGCGCACCTCTGTCTGGACCTTTGAACTGGGTAGACACGAGAGTGAATTCCGATAAAAGGACGGTGACCTATGACCCGTTACGGAACTGTACACTTATATGACGAGGAGACGCCGAACGAGGATAGAGAAGAGTGCCTGTCTTTTCACTCTATCCCCTAGGCCCCTCACATTCAGAGACAGCAAACTACAGTAAGTTGCCATAGAAAATCCATGTTAGTAGTTACATTACTCATCAATGCTCTCTGAGCTAAAAGTTCGGCAAGCCGCAGAGGAGCAGTATATTCACATGTCAAGGCATTGCCCAGTATCCAGTGGCAGGAAAATAGCCTTAAGTGAGAGCACAGATGGGTCAAGTTTCCAGGTCTGTCTCCACGCGAGGGAAGACCCCCACGTGGCCAGAGCATGAGGCAGCAGGGACATATACTATGCATAGTAGACTTTGACCTAGGAATCCACCATGATTTTTCAGTGTACAAAAGTAAACAAACATAGCACCGTAAAACCAACAACAAGAAAAAAATTAAACCTTTTTCAACTCGGTTTAAGTAATGTGTTGCTCTTAACTGTGAGCCACATGTAAGCATTATGTCCTCGCAGGACAGCCTCTCATCGGGGGGCCCCAACATTTCCGGGGTACTGTCCAGTCTGAAGGGACTCGCAGAATCCACCTAGAGCAATCAACCATAGGTGAATTGGTAGGCTATATGCAATTTTCTCCGCCTTACAACCAAGACAATAATCATGAATTACCCAGATGGATATGATTTATATGAGATTCCAAGTCCCGTTCATAAAATAGGTAAAGCTGTAAGTTAGATTTGCGTGCGCTTCCGCAGGGTATGTTCCTTTCTATCCAGCCAATCTGTCGCAGCAGCTGGATTGTCAAAAAAGTGAGTCTCATCATTGGCAGCCACTCGTAATTTAGCAGGATACAACATAGCGTAGGTAACTTCATATTTCCTCAGTCTTTTCTTGACATCCGCAAACTTCGCCCTTTTGCGTTGTAGTTCAGCAGAAAAGTCAGGATAAAATGATATCCGGGTGTTGTCTATTTTCATGGCATCCCCCTTTGTCCTGGCCAAGTACGGTGCAGTGTCTCTGTCTTTGAAATTTAGAAATTTGAACAGGAACGGTCTAGGGGGCTCTCCTGGGCGGGGGGGTCTGGCAGGTACACGATGCGCTCGTTCGACCACGAACGTTTGGGAGAACGCTTCCCTACCGAACGCTTCCGTCAACCAGTTCTCTATAAAGGTAACGGGATTCTTGCCTTCAGCCCGCTCTGGGATGCCCACCGCCCGTACGTTATTCCTCCGGAGTCTGTTCTCCATGTCCTCCAAACGCATGGCATGACTGGAGGATACAGATTGTATGTGGCGTATATCCTGTTGGACTGGCGCCATGTCGTCCTCCATGTTACTCACACGGTCTTCTAGGGCCGCTGTACGGTCTCTCAGTTTCTGCATGTCCTGCCGGATCCATGCAACCTCTTGTTTCACCCCTTTAATTTCAACTGTGAGATTGGTAAGATTGGCGTTACAAGTGGAGACCGCAGCAAAGATCTCTCGGAGCGTAGGCTCGGGGCCTTGTATGGCAGGCACCTCATGAGAGGGCTGGGAGGCTGGGGTACTCACTGTGTCCCAAGGATTGTCAGCCGATTCTTCGGTCCAGATTGTGTCTGTTTCAGTCTCTGCAGCCGGAGCACAGGGAGCTAGTGTCCCGCTCTTATGTGTCTTCACTGGGGTGTCCTTATGTTGAGTTTTGGCAAACAGTTTTTGTGCAGCTTCCTTAGCCGAGCGGGGCGCTCGGGCGCCATCTTGGGCCGCATGGTCCAGCTCCATAGGCAGGTCTTTACCCCTTTTGGACATGTTGCGGGTGTCCAAAAAGGTATCTTTCGGTAGGTAGTGCTTCACTGAGCTTCACTGTCCCTAGCAGGGTTGAGGGCGTCGTGCCAGGTAAGAGATATCAGGAGAATAGTCAGGAGTTTCGGAGGAGATCTCGTTCAGTGCAGCCTACCTCATGAGCTGCAAGCCATGCCCCCCCCCCTTTGATTTATGATTGTTAATCTGTCCCATTACTTTTGGTCCCTTAAAAAGTGGGAGGCACATATACAAACTGTTGTAATTCCTACACCGTTCACCTGATTTGGATGTAAATACCCTCAAATTAAAGCTGAAAGTCTGCAGTTAAAGCACACCTTGTTTGTTTCATTTCAAATCCATTGTGGTGGTGTATAGAGCCAAAGAGATTAGAATTGTGTCGATGTCCCAATATTTATGGACCTGACTGTACGTGACAGTATCAGACAGCCATGACCGAGTCTGTGCAGGGGCCCTCCCTTACAAAGAAACTGCGTGAGCATGTGACCAGTCTTGCCCAAACGGTGAGAGACCTGCACGCTGGCTACCTCCGGCTGGTGGATCAAGTCTGGGGGCTTCCTCAGCTCACCTTCATCCCACCATCCATGGAGCCAGAAGTGCCTCTGCCCGAACGGTTTTCAGGGGACCATAATAGATTTCGGGCTTTTCGTATTTCCTGTGAACTTTTCTTCTCTCTGCAACACCGCATGTACTCTCAGGAGAACACTAAAGTGGGACTGGTCATCTCCCTCCTCCGGGGTGAGCCACAGTCCTGGGCCCACCGTATACTGGAGCAAACGGCCCCCGAGACCACGAATCTTGCACAACTCTTCCAGGCTATGGCCCGATTATACGAGGACCCGCATCAAGCCGCCGCTGCAGAAGCCGCTCTCCATGCACTCCAGCAGGGCCACCGTCCCACTGAGGACTATGTGGCGGAGTTCTGGCGCTGAAGCGCTGACACCGCATGGAACAACGCGGCCCTCAGGTTCCAATTCCGGATGGGGCTGTCCAAGCCACTTAAGGATGAATTGACTCGTGTAAGTGTGCCATCAACTCTAGGCGCCCTGATCGATTTGGCCATCCAAATCGATCGCCGACTGCGGGAACGTTGCACTGAAAAGTTTGGCACCCCCCACGTACTCCGAGAACCCTCTGGTACCCCGGCTGGGCGGGCCACAACGCCCAACCCTTCCTCCTGAAGAACAACAGAAACGACTATCCAATGGTTTGTGTCTGTATTGCAGAGGCTCAGGACACTCAGTGCGGACCTGCCCCTTCAAGTCAGGCACAACCCCTCTGTGCAACCAAGGTGGGATACTGTGCATACCGGACCCCAAGACACATGCAGTTCTCACCTTAGTCCTGCAACTGCCCAGGGGGAATGTCTCTGTCTCAGCCATTATAGACTCTGGAGCCTGCGGCTGTTTAATGGAGCTGAACTTTGCAGCCTTACATCAGATATCCCTCAGGCCCAAGGCGTGCCCGTTGATTCTTCGCCTGGCCGACGGGTTGCCCATCAAATCCGTGTCGGTGACTCACGAGATCATCCCCCTCTTGACCCGAACATGTGAGGGTCATTCTGAACTCCTGCTCTTCAACGCCATAGCATCCCCACTGTCCCCAGTCATCCTTGGATTACCCTGGCTTCGAGCACACTGCCCTCACATCAACTGGGTCACTGGCAGCCTACAGTTCAGCTCGACCTACTGCCAGCACCACTGCTTCCCTCCTGCTGGGTTGCTCCTAGCAGCATCCTGCCCGGACCCTGACCCAGACTCAGAAGTCCGCTTAGCTATCCCTGCTGCATATCATGACTTTCTTGATGTGCTCAGCAAGAAGGGGGCAGATATCTTGCCGCCTCACCATCCCTACGACTGCCCCATTGAGCTGCTTACTGGCACGGAGGTACCATTCGGGAGAATTTACCCACTTTCGGAGAAGGAACTAGCAGTGCTTAAGTCCTATCTGGACGAGAATCTAACCAAGGGATTCATCCGGCCCTCTACGTTTCCACATTTTCTTTGTGGAAAAAAAGGACAAGTCCCTGAGACCCTGCATCGATTATAGAGACCTCAATAAAATCACGGTGAAGAACCGATACCCTCTCCCGCTAGTTCCGGAGTTGTTCCAGCAGCTTGGGTCTGCCACCGTTTTTTCCAAATTGGACCTCCGCGGGGCCTACAACCTCATTCGGATCAGGGAAGGGGATGAATGGAAAACGGCCTTCTGGACCCAGTTTGGCCATTATGAATATCTGGTCATGCCGTTTGGACTCTGCAATGCACCAGCCACATTTCAGCATCTCGTTAATGATATCTTCCGGGACTTCCTTGACCTGTTTGTGGTGGTGTATCTAGATGACATTCTCATCTTCTCCCCTTCCCTGGAAGAGCACCGAATCCATGTCAAGAGTGTGCTAAGCCGCCTTCGTCAGCACGGCCTCTACGCTAAAGCTGAGAAGTGAGCATTCGAGTGCTCCAGCATCTCCTTCCTGGGCTTTATACTCTCAGTCTCAGGTGTTACAATGGACCCCCAGAAGGTCTCTGCCATTGTAAATTGTCCCGCACCTACTGACAAAAAGGCGGTACAGCGGTTTCTAGGTTTTGCTAACTTCTATCGGAAGTTTGTCAAGGGGTTTTTGGCTGTAATTACACCCATCACCCAACTGACAAAGCAGACCTTCGTTTCCACTGGACCCCTGAAGCACAAGCAGCCTTTCAGCGACTCAAGGAGCTCTTTACCTCTGCTCCGATCCTGAAACACCCTGACCCTGCTCTGCCTTACATACTGGAGGTGGATGCCTCCAAGATGGCAGTCGGAGCAGTCCTCTCCCAAAGACAAAGACCAAAAGCCGCACTGCACCCAATTGCCTTTTACTCCCAGAAACTGACACCACAGAGCACAACTATGATGTGGGGGATAGGGAGCTTCTTGCCATCAAAACTGCTCTTCAGGAATGGCGGTATCTGCTGGAAGGAGCCGTGCACCCAGTCCTCATTTTTACTGATCACAAAAACTTGGAGTACTTACGCACTGCAAAGATACTTCAGCCTCATCAGGCCAGATGGGCTCTTTTCTTCTCCCGCTTCCAGCTACATATCAACTACAGGCCTGGGTCTAAAAATGTGAAGCCGGACGCCCTGTCCCGGATGTTCCTGGAACCAGGGGACCCCTCTCCTCCTGATACTATCCTCCCAGTACGCAACTTTCTTTTGATTCAAGAGGACCTCTTATCCCAGATCAGGCGATCGGTAGCCGGGTCCCCTACCTCACTGGATCCCAGGGTGACCATTCAAGATGGGCTGTGGTGGTTCGGGACGAAGATTTTTGTCCCTGAGGAGCAGCTTCTGGCAGTTTTGGAATTATGCCATGACTGCAAACTGGCGGGACATTTTGGAGGTCACAAGACTGCGGACCTGCTCTCCAGGTCATTCTGGTGGCCATCGGCTGATAAGGATTGCCGTGAATACGTGAAAGCATGCCCCACCTGTGCTCGCAGCAAGGTTGACAGAACCAAAGTCTGGGGGCTTCTGAATCCACTTGCTATCCTTGAACGCCCATGGTCGCAACTCTCCATGGATTTTATAGTGGAATTACCCCCTTCTGAGAAATTCACAACCATCTTCGTAGTAGTCGACCGCCTCACAAATTTTATCCCCATGAAAGGCACACCCTCGGCAGTCCAGATGGCAGAGACTTTTGTTAAAGAAATTGTCTGCCTCCATGGCATACCAACCAACAACGTGTCCGATCGAGGAGTACAGTTTACGTCCAGGGTCTGGAAGGCGCTGTGCTCAACATTAGGAATTAAATTAGCCTTCTCTTCCGCTTATCACCCTCAAACCAACGGCCAGACGGAGAGAACAAACCAGACCCTGGAGCAGTATCTGCGCTGCTACTCCTCATTTGCCCAGGACAATTGGGTCTCTCTACTGCTGGTAGCCGAGTTCGCCTATAACAACTCGGTTCATTCGGCCACCAACCAGTCACCATTCTGGGCGAATCTCGGCTACCACCCCTCCTTCCTTCCCAACGTGGTACCTGAAATTACCGTACCGGCTGTGCAAAACATCACCAGCTTCCTCGAAAGGAATAACAAGCTCCTTCAGGAAACCATGTCCCAGACGCAGGAGTATAACAAACAGACTTTCGATAGAAGGAGGCGGGGGGAGCTGGACTTGAAACCTGGTGACCTGGTCTGGCTTTCTACCAGGAACCTAAAACTTTGGTGCCCCTCATGGAAACTGGGACCTAGATTCATGGGGCCTTTTCCAGTCAAGAGGAGAGTCAACAGTGTGGCCTATGAGCTGGATCTACCCTCCTCACTTCGAGTACACCCGGTATTCCATGTTACCCTCTCAAACCTGTAACAAGGGATCTGTTTCCAGGTAGGAACATGGCCCCCGTCTGAACCGGTTCTTGTGGATGGAGAGGAGGAGTACGAAGTTGAGGCCATCCTCAACTGCAGAAGAAGAGGGGGTTTGATTCAGTACCTGGTCAAATGGAAGGGGTACGGACTAGAAGAAAGCTCCTGGGAACCGGAAAGGCACATCCATGCCAGTGAACTTATCCAGTCATTTTGAAGGTCCCATCCGGATCTGAAGGCCCGGCTGGGCATCCGGAGGCTGCCCCTTGGGGGGGGGGGCAATGTTAGAGGAAGACAGGTGCTTAAAGAGACTGTTGGCACCTTCTTGTGCTTTTTCAGTGCTTGTGCGGAAACAGCGCCAAACTGCTCTATTTGATCAGAGTGCACTCTGTAGCAAGTGCTGTCTGATCTACAGCGTTTGGTGTGTGTTCCTGAGTGACCTGTACTCTGATTCTCTGTTCCTGCGACCCGGCCTGACTCTGCTGATTTCTGCCTGCACTGACCTCTGGATTGCCTACCACCATTCTTCTGCCTAGCCCTCCTGTACTTCTGCTGCCTGCCTGTTGACGACCCTGCCTGTACCCGACTATCTTTCTGCCTGCTCCTCCTGTACTGCACCGCCAGCCCGCTTCACGACCCGGCCTGTACGACCACACTTTTCGTGCATGAGTGCACCAACGGACTTCTACCAACACCAGTGACCCAGTCCGACCCTCGTGCCATCCTGCACTCCCCAGCCACCTGTCTACTCTACCAGGGGTTCCCAAGTCAGGGTAGTAAGGGAGGTTACCCACTGCATAAGTCAGACTCGTCCACCAGGTATGTGACGCAAGCAAGCCTTGGAGCAGTTTCTACGTTGCTATATTTCTGACCACCATAACAACTGGTCAGACCTCTTGTCTTGGGCAGTTTGCTCACACTAGTGTAGTCAATACTGCTTCCCAATTGTCTCAGTTTATGGCGAATTATGGTTTCCAACCATCCATGTTGCCTGATTTATTTGTTCCTCAAAGAATTCCTGCATTAGAAGAGCATCTCCATGAACTTTGTTCCACTTGGGTGCAGAGTCCTTGCGACATGCCAGTGATCGGTACAGACTCCATGCTGACCTCAGACAACTACCTGCGCCTTCCTACCAGGTTGGGGAGAGGGTCTGGCTGTCATCTCATAACCTCCTTCCTCCTAACATGCGTATTCCTAATGTATTCCATGATTCGGGGTGTGGCCTGGCGCGAGCAGTGGCGGACATTCAGTCTGAGAGCTCCAGGCTGCCGCCACACAATCCGGGAGAATCGGCGAGTCATCAAAGTCGGGTGAGCATTGACACCCTGCTAGCTCTTCCCCACACCCTGGGCTCCATTTAGATGCCAGAATCGGGCTGATCGGCTGACGGCTTGAGGAAAAATTTAGGCCGCGGCTCCAACGGACTAGGCCACAGATACCCTACCCCCTGACTGACAGCCATCCGCCCTTGGGGTACCCCAAATCTGCCTCCCTGAAGCTCCCCCTTGTCAGCTAGCCCCGCCGGCAAAAATCTCAGAGCTCTCAACCTACACCAACCTGAGGTCTAATACGCGGCCTACTGAGGCCTAGCATGACTGCAAACCCAGGAGACGCGGCCTCCACCACCGGCCCCCTAATAATTCTGGGATTTGGGGGACACAATACTGTGCCAATACTCCTAATATCTACCCCCAGTGGATCCCTTTAGTGGCACCAGACTGCTCAAATCCCTGTGCCCCATACAGCAGATTTAGGGCCTACCTCTGGTGGCCATATTGGTAGACCCAAACCTAATCCACAGTAGCGTCTCCAGCCAAGCAGTCCCGCACGTGACAATAGGCACAAACTCAACATAGAGCCCCAGCAGGACGGAGGCAGTAAAAATACCCCCCTGCTTTGACACATTCCAGAATTTTAACTGAGGGGGGGCACGGACGGATAAAATGGATAGCTGCACACTGGCCCAGTTTGACTTTCCATAGTGGGGGCGCAGCTGGACATATGGGGCTGTGAGATTCACATCTCTTTAGTCGCAACTCTGTGAGACCCACTAGCATCAGGAAGCATACCCGACTTTATCCCAATGGGGAAAGACAAATTTAAGGAGCAGAAGGGCTCCTCCAGCGGAGGCCACAACGGCAGCCTCAGCCATTTCTTTTTAAAATCCATGGCTGGGGCCCAACACGGACCCAGGTCCAAGATGACGCCAGCACCTCCATCTCCGGCCCGCTCTGATTTGGCCCTGGACCTGCAGGTGAGCGTTCGTTTGAGATACAGGTCCCCAGAATACACAGACCGTTCCCTCAGGTGCTCCAGAAGTCATTCACATGTCTCCCTGGAGTCGGGAGATGGTTAGGACATGGAATCTCAAATTAAATCTTTACTTTTTTTTTTTTTAAACAATAGGTTTATTAGAAATGCACATTAACAAACTTAGACATTGCACATGTTTACAGTCAATAAAATCAGTGAATTTCAGCACAGTCATAGATGTCAAAAGCCGAGCAGCTTGCATTCTTAAACGTTCCTAGAGGTCCTAATGTGCAAGCTTGAATTCACAGGATAGACGTGTGAACAGATATGTAATATCTAGGGTGGTACATTCTCATTTTGTCCTGAAATATCATTAAATCTGTCTATGCTTTGCATCTGTATATTATTAAATCTTTACTTAACTACATGCGCTGTTTACCCACAAAGACAAACTTTGAACACTGTGTTAAGCGCATTGAGAAAACATACCAACAAGAGATCAATGAGCTCAAAAAAGATATTGGGATCCGCTTCAGTGATATCGAACATACTACTGATGGAATCTGCACTGTGGTCCAATCCCATGAGGAAATCCTTAACTCACATACCGTCATGCAATTCAACAATTGTCTTACCAACAAGACGATATCGAAAACAGGAATCGGCGAAATAATATTTGCATACGAGGGATCCCAGAGACGGTGGACAACCAATTGCTGTAACTGCTATTTTCAACCAACATCTTCAATGGCCCAAAGATGACCCCATTGAACTGGATCGGGTCCACAGGACCTCAGGCCCAAGAAACCCAGACCCCACGTTTATACGTGACACTCTGTGCCAGGTCCACTTCTACAAGCTCAAAGAAGAAATTATGCGGGTTGCCAGCACACAAGATACTATGCTTTCAATGATACGCCAGTGATGTTGCTTCCTGACCTCTCTCGTCAGACCCTGGCAATGAGGAAAGCTCTAAAACCGCTGACCCAGATCCTGCAAACCCGCAAAATCAAATATCAGTGGCGCTTTCCCTTCCATCTAAGGGTCCACCATGATGGGAAAATGGCTATCTTCTGCACAATGGAGTTACCTCCTGTGTTTTCCTAGTAACTCCCAATAGGCCTGTGTCTTGTGCAATGCACTGCACTGTTTTTGGTTACCTATAGATATTGAGTTATATAATGTTATTACATGGCCTTTCATTTTTGGTATTATGGAGCCACCTAGTGGCCTTTTTGTATTTACACATTCTTTCTTCATTGTTCCCACTACTTTGTTATTTGCCTGCAACTGTTGTTATTCTTGATCAATATAACAATACACAGTGGCGTACTAACACGGGGGCGGGGG
>BLSH010080333.1:852272-880252 GCA_018402905.1 Glandirana rugosa
CAGTCCCTCCCTCTTCTGTCCCCTCTTTCGTGTCTTTCTACCACTTCCGTATCTCTCCCTCCCGTCATCCAGCAATCTGGTGTTTTAGAACTTATTAGGTCCACATAACAGTCCCCGCATGGATCTCGTAAACCGTGGGCCCCGCCTAGGATATAGACCGTGGGGGGGGGGCTTTTTGCGTTCCACCACGTCTAAAAACCCCTAATTTAGCCCACCGCTCCTCCGTTATATTGCGAAGAGACAGCAACAGTTTGTAGGAGACTTTTCACTAGGTGACACCAAGTGAGAAGTCTCCCGTTGTGATCACTTGGGATTAGCGGTCGTTACGATCGGCCCTGTGAGGGGCATTGCTGGCGATTAGGGTTCACTAGTGTTGCCCTCTGAAGAGTGAACCACAGTGGATCACTTTTCAGAGGATGTTTGACAACGACAGAGAAGCGTTATATTGCCTCCTCGCCACCCGATTTAATCCCCAAAAATCTGCACCACCTTGCGTTTTTCGGGGGGGGGGTGCCAGATATAGGATCCGCCCCGGGTGCCAAATGCTCTAGGTACGCCCCTGACAATACACCTGGATTATTCAAGATTTTGTGGTCTAACGACCTACTGCCCTCCCTCTCTATGCCTTCACCATCTTTCTGTGCTTTCTCCCCTGTCTTCTCCCTCCCTGACTTTCCTTACTTCCCTACCTTTTCTTAGGTTCCGCTCGGAGACTTCACTCTCCGTGTACCCCTCGGTTTTACTATGACTCATACATAAATGGTTTAACTTTACACATCTACCATGGCATCCAACACCCCGATATCGATAGCCTTCTTCAATTGTAGGGGTTTTAACACCCCAGAGAAGTGCAGCCAGATACTGTATCACTTTCATAAGATGCGCACAAATATACTACTCCTACAGCGCATGCATTTTCGAACAGACTCTGTCCCAATTCTACACAATCAATACTACACCACATGGTTTCATAGCTCCAATCCACAAGCTAAATCCAAAGGGGTCTCAATAGCCCTCAATGAATCCTTCCATCCTGAGGTGTTGGAATCCCTTATTGATGTGAACGGCGGGTACCTTTTTCTTAAATTGAAACTAAATAATTTTTTCATTACAGTGGCTAACATCTGCGCACCAAACATGGACCAGTGCCATTTCCTCTCCTCCACTCTCACCAGATTGTCTGAATTTGGAAGCCCTCAGGTTATTGTGGGTGGAGATCTCATCTGTGGACACATCCTCAGGTAGGTCCTCACTCACTACATCATCATTATCACATATCAAATCATTGCTGCACTCCTCCCAACTCCTCAACGTCTGGCGCATTCACTGAATGAGATTATATTTACTATTCTGCTGTCCATGACTCATATAGCAGACTTGATTATCTCCTCATCTCACAATCCCTCCTCGACACTCCCATACAGACCTGTTAGGAAATTGGCCGTTCCGGACCTTTGTGCGCGTCCGCGCGTGTTCACGCGCGTGCCTGTGCACGCCAATGGTGCCAAAACAACCTATTTAAGCTTCAAACACCTTGCAGCAGATGCTGTCCGTTCTACAGCATTCCCGTGACCCCAGAGACTACTTTGAGAGACTTTCTTGCACCTGTGACCCTGCCTTTACTTGGACTTGTTGCTTTCTGTCTGCACTGACCCCCCGCCTGTCTACGACTACCCTTCTGCCTGATCCTTCTGTACCTTTGCTGCGCGCACGTTTCCGACCCTGCTTGCACCTGACCACCCGCCTGCCTGCTCCACCTGTACCGCATTGCCAGCCTGTTGCCGACCCGGACTGTACGACCACTCTTCAGCCTGCACGAGCTCCAGTGGACATCCCACATACCATCAAGTGACCCAGTCCATCCCTCGTGCCCCCCTGTGCTCTTGAGCTCCCTGTCTGCACTACCAGGGGTTCTCAAACCAGGGCTACAAGAGAGGTGACCCCCTGCATAAGCCAGACTCATCCGCCAGGTATGTGACAGTAACGGACAGCCATGTCTGAGTCTGTGCAGGGGACCTCTCCCATGGATGAGCTGTATGCACACCTTGCGGGACTCACCCAAGCTGTAAAGAACCTGCAGGATGGTTACAACCGTTTGGAAGGAAGAGTGCAGGAGCTTTCCCAGCCAACCGGCTTCCCGCACCGTTGTGGTGCTACCAAGTGAGCCCAGGGTGCCTGAGCGGTTTGCAGGAGACTTTCCATAATTCCTGTGAATTATACTTTGGTCTCCAACCCCGGACCTTTTCACTGGAGGCCACGAAAGTGGGGTTTGTTATATCCCTCCTTCTAGAGGAGCCCCAAGCCAGGGCGCACCGCCTCCTGGAGCAGAAAGCCCCAGAGACAACCAGTCTGGATCGGTTCTTCCGGGCAATGGCCCAACTATATGAAGATCCTTACCAGGCAGCCACAGCAGACGCAGCCCACATGCTCTTCAGTAAGGCTGCCGCCTAGTGGAGGAGTATGTATCTGAATTCCGGCGATAGAGTGCAGATACTGCCTGGAAAGATGCAGCTCTCAGCTACCAACTCCGGCTGGGTCTCTCGGAGCCACTCAAAGACGAGCTGGCTCGCGCCGGGGTCCCACACACCCTCGACACCCTGATCAATCTGGCCATCCAGATTGATCGCCGTCTGTGGGAACACAGGGCCGAGAGATCCGCTGGGCCTGCACGTCTGACGCATCTGCGCATCACCAGATCCCCTTTCGGCCTAAGAAACATCCCATGGTCGTCCGACTGGCCGATGGGTCAACTATTAGTTCAGGCACCGTTACCCAGGAAACCATCCCAGTGCTTACCAGGACCAAAGGAGGACATGCCGAGTTTCTGCTATTGGACGCCATCGCGTCCCCACTATTTCCAATTATCCTGAGCATCCCCTGGCTCCGGACTCACAATCCCCAAGTTGACTGGGTCACCGGCAAAGTTAACTTCTGCTCCCCTTACTGCCATTGCCACTGTCTGCCTCAGTCTCCGGAGAACCCTCCAGTCATACTTAGTTTGGGCACAGATGTCGACCCGGAATCCCGCCTGCTCTTCGATGCTCCCTATCATGAATTCCTAGACGTCTTCAGTAAGAAGGGAGCGGACATCCTCCCACCACACCAGTCCTACGACTGCCCAATTGACCTTTTACCAGGGGCTGAAGTTCCTTTCAGGTGGATCTTCCCCTTATCAGAGGTGGAGTTGGCTGCCCTCAAGGCATACCTGGATGAGAATCTGGAGAAGGGCTTTATTCGACCATCCACTTCACCAGCAGGCACCGGAATCTTCTTTGTAGAGTAGAAGGACCATTCGCTCCGGCCCTGCATTGACTATCGGGAACTTAATCGGATTACCATCAAGAACCGATACCCATTACCTCGGGTCCCAGAACTCTTCCAGAGGTTGGGGACCACAGCCGTCTTCACTATGTTGGACTTACGTGGGGCTTACAACCTGATCCGCATTCGAGAAGGAGATGAGTGGAAGACTGCCCTCCGAACGCGGTTTAGGCACTATGAATATCTTGTCATGCCCTTCGAACTATGTAATGCCCCTGCGACTTTCCAAAACCTGGTAAATGACATCTTCCGGGACTTTCTAGACCAGTTCGTAGTCGTTTACTTGGATGACATCTTAATCTTCTCCCCCTCTCTGGAAGAGCATCGCAAGCACATGAAGAGCGTGCTCGCCCACCTCCGACTACATGGCCTCTATGCCAAGGCAGGAAATCTTTTGAGTGCGCTGAAATTTCATTCCTGGGGTTTGACATTTCCACTGCCGGAATCACCATGGACCCCCAGAAGGTCTCGGCCATCCTGGACTGGCCCGCTCCTGCTGACAAAGATGGAGTCCAGCGATTTGTTGGGTTCGCAAACTTCTATTGGAAGTTTATCAAGGGGTTTTCAGCAGTCATCACCCCAATAACCCAACTCACCAAACAGGACTCAAGCTTTTGCTGGACTCTCGAGGCCCAAGAGGCCTTCACCCACTTCAAGCGACTGTTCACATCTGCCCCCTTCCTTAAGCACCCGGATCCTGCATTGCCATACACCTTGGAAGTAGATGCCTCTGAGACAGCAGTGGGAGCAGTCCTCTCGCAGAGACGGGGTCCAAAGGCTTCACTTCATAGCCTTTGGAGACACCGCTAGCCACCGGATTTGGAGACTACACATAAACGAGACCTTGACCCCTCCACCTTTGTCAAACTGGCCAACGCACAACGTGATCTTTTACAGTTACTTGACTCCCACTGTTAGGAGAAATCCTGCAAGAGATGGCTTTTCTGTGCTATTTGCACGTTCGTGCTCCGGAAACGGCACCAAACGGCTCTATTTCTACCCATCTACAGCGTTTCATGAAGTGTTCCGTGACTACTTTCCTGAGATTTCCTGTACCTGTGACCCAGCTTGCCCTACTCTGCATGAACTCTGCCTGCACCGACCCTCAGCTTGCCTACGACCCTTCTTCTGCCTGATCCTTTGTACCTCTGCTGCCCACTTGTTGATGACCCTGCCTGTACCCGACTATCCGCCTGCCTGCTCCTACTGTACCGCACTTGTCCGCCAGTTACCCACCCGGCCTGTAGACCAATCTCCTGCCTAGCACGAGCCTTTGAGGGATCTGTACATCATCATCTGCATCCATCTCAGCCCTCGTGCCCCCCCAAACCAGGGCCGCAAGAGAGGTTGCCCGCTGCACTATCAGACTCACCCACCAGGTTTGTGACAGAATCAGACAGCCATGTCCGAGTCTGAGCAGGGGCCCTCTCCATCACATGAACTCAGCCAGCACTTGGAAGGGCTCACACAAGCCGTTCGGAGCTTGCATGAAGAATACACCAGGCTGGAAAGCCGTGTTTTGGAGCTCTCCTCTCCTGCCCCATTGGTTGTCAGCGGGCCTGCAACTGACACCATGCTCACCTTTCTGCTGGAGCCCACAGTCCCCTTGCCTGCACAGTTCTCTGGGGACCGCAGGGAATTCTGGGCGTTCCGCATCACCTGTGAGTTATATCTCAGTCTCCAGCCCTGCACATTCTCCTAGGAAATCACAAAGGTGGGGTTGGTAGTCTCCCTTCTGTAAGGCGAACCCCAATCTTGGGCCCATCGGCTCCTGGAGCAAAGGGCACCTGAAGTCTCCGACCTCTCCCAGTTCTTCCGGGCCATGGCCCAGTTGTACGAAGATCCTCATCAGGCCGCCGCGGTGGAGGCTGCACTCCACGCCCTCCAGCAAGGCTCCCGGCCGGTGGACTATGCGTCTGAGTTCATGGAATGGCGACACAGCCTGGAACGAGGCGGCCCTCTGCTTTCAGTTCCGCCTAGGCTTAGCCGACCCCCTGAAGGATGAGTTGGCTTGTGTAGGGGTGCCGCCCGCTCTGGATAGACTCATCGAGCTCGCTATGCAGATAGACCGGCGCTTCAGAGAGCGCAGGGCGGAAAGTTCCCGGGAGAAGTCTTCGGCCTACATGGATGCTGCCTCATGCTTCCAGCTTCCCTAGCTCCTCTCCTGTCTTCACGGCCAAGCCCACCTCTCCTCCTCTGTCTCAACCTGAACCCAAGCAGAGGGGGGTCGTGCATTCAGCGCTTACCTATGAAGAGAGACAGCGCCGAAGGAGTCTAGACCGCTGCCTCTACTGCGGAGAGCCAGGGCACTTCGTGCAAGCCTGCCCTGCCAAGTTAGGAAGAAGCCTGGCTACCTTCTCTGCTCCTGCACCCAGCAACGCTGCTCATCTCACCCTCTCCTTAGTCCTGCAGCACCCTGGAAAGTCTGTGACCGTCCATGCAATCCTCGACTCTGGAGCCTGCAGCTGCTTTGTGGACTTATCGTTGGCTGCACAACAGGGGGTCCCAAAAGATCGCAGGATGGCAGTGCACCTGGCTGATGGTACCATCATTAAGTCTGACCTAGTCACCCAAGAGACTGTTCCCTTGACCACTAGCACGGTCGGGGGCCATCAGGAGTTTTTTGTTCTGGATGCCATCGCCTCTCCTCTCTTCCCTGTCATCCTCGGCTTACCATGGTCCCAGGCCCACAATCCAACCATCGATTGCAATACAGGGGACATCAAGTGCCAATCCCAATACTGCCACAGGCATTGCCTCCCAACGAAACCCGGGGAGGAGCCATCCCTACTTTGCATGGACTCTGATCCAAGAGACTGAAGCCCCGACAAGCCAGGTGGGCACTGTTCTTCATCCGATTCACCTTCCGGACTCCCTTTCGCACATGTTCAATGCACCTGGAGCCCCGGTATTGCCCAATACCATTCTGCCATCCGGAAGCTTTTTACTTCTTCAGGAAGATGTGCTGGCACGGATCCATCAAGCTACCAAGGGGGCAACCCCCCTTCCCGGAACCCCGCTCCTATCTAAAGACGGGTTACTCTGGCACAACCACAGGATTTTCGTACCAGAGAACCTGCGAACCACCACCCTAGACCTTTGCCATGACCATCGGCTGGCTGGGCACTTTGGTGTGCGCAAAACAACTGAACTGTTACAGCGCACGTTTTGGTGGCCCCAAGTGGAGCGCGACTGCAAGCTTTATGTGGACTCCTGCACTATCTGTAACCGGTGTAAAGGAAGCAAGACCCGGTCTTGGGGCCTTCTTAAGCCTTTGCCCATCCCAGAGAGACCTTGGAGTCACATATCCATGGACTTTATCATGGAGCTACTCCCTTCGGAAGGGTTCTCCACCATCTTCGTGGTAGTGGATAGGTTCTCCAAGATGGCCCACTTCTTGCCCATGAAGGGCACGCCTTCTGCCACAGAGACTGCTAAGATTTTCATCAAGGAGATCGTGAGACTCCACGGTATACCGACAGATGTGGTGTCCGATCGTGGTGTGCAGTTTACCTCCAAATTCTGGAGATCCTTATGTAAATCCCTGAAGATTGGCCTGTCTTTATCTTCTGCTTACCACCTGGACGCGGACTCTGATCCTGAAACCCTCCAGTCGGTCCCTGCAGCTTACCACAGTTATTTGGATGTATTCAGTAGGAAAAGGGCTGAGAAACTTCCCCCTCACCGTTCATATGACTGCCCTATAGAGCTCCTGCCAGGAGCAGAAGTGCCCTTTGGGAGGATTTACCCTCTATCAGAACCTGAGTTGGCGGCCCTCAAGGCCTATCTGGATGAGAATCTGGAAAGGGGTTTCATCCGACCTTCCACGTCCCCTGCAGGGACTGGCATATTCTTTGTGGAGTTAAAGGACCACTCCTTACGCCCCTGCATCGACTACCGGGAGCTCAACCGGATTACGGTCAAGAACCGTTACCCCTTACCCCTGGTACCAGAGCTGTTTCAAAGGCTGGGGTCCGCCACCATTTTCACTAAACTTGACTTGCGGGGGGTGTACAACCTAGTTCGCATCCGGGAAGGCGATGAATGGAAGACCTCCTTCCGTACTCGCTTAGGGCACTACGAGTACCTGGTCATGCCCTTTGGCCTATGTAACGCCCCCGCAACTTTCCAACACTTTGTGAACGATGTGTTCAGGGACTACCTAGACCTGTTTGTGATCATCTACCTAGATAATATTTAGAGTTTTTCCTCATCCCTGGAGGAGCACCGTGAGCATGTAGCTAAGGTCCTGGGTCGCTTCCGGCAGCATGGGCTATATGCCAAGGCTGAAAAATGTGCCTTTGACCAATCAAGCATTCAGTTCCTTGGTCTAGTTATCTCTGTGACCGGTATCACAATGGACCCGCAGAAGGTCTCTACTATCCTGGATTGGCCGGCACCCACAGACAGGAAAGGGGTCCAACGTTTCGTGGGCTTTGCAAATTTTTACAGGAAATTTATAAAGGGGTTCTCTGCCATCATCACTCATATCATGCAACTCACGAAACAGAACATCCGTTTCCAGTGGTCTCCAAAGGCTGAAGCGGCCTTTCAGACCCTAAAGGGTTTATTTACCACAGCGCCCATCCTGAAGCACCCTGACCCAGCTTTGCCCTTTGTGCTAGAGGTGGACGCCTCGGAAACCGCGGTCGGGGCAGTTCTCTCCCAGAGACAAGGATCCAAGGCCTTGCTCCATCCCGTCGCGTTTTTCTCCCGTAAGCTATCTGCACCAGAGAAGAACTACGACGTGGGGGATAGAGAACTCCTGGCAATTAAAGCAGCACTTGAAGAATGGCGGTACCTACTCGAAGGGGCCACTCACCCCATCCTGATATACACAGATCACAAGAACCTGGAGTATTTAAGAACTGCCAAGAGGTTAAAACCCCGCCAGGCCCTCTGGGCTCTTTACTTTTCAAGATTTCTGTTTCACTTGACCTACCGGCCAGGATCAAAAAACGTCAAGCCGGATGCCCTCTCCCGAATGTTCTGTGATCCCAGCAACTGTTCTCCTCCGGACACAATTCTCCCTTCTAGGAACTTCCTGCTCACTCAAGAAGATCTGCTGTCACAGATCAGACGATCTCTTGCTGGCTCAACTGGCCCCTCGGATCCCAGGCTGCTGGTCAAAGACGGTCTATGGTGGTACGGTCACCGGATCTTTGCCCCGGTAGAGCAACATCCTGCTATCCTAGGATTGTGCCACGACCACAAATTGGCGAGGCACTTTGGAGCTCGTAAAACATTTGAACTGCTCTCATGCTCCTTCTGGTGGCCTCTTGCCGAAGAAGACTGCAGGAAGTACACCAACACATGCGCTATGTGTGCCCAAAACAAGACTGACAAGGCCAAAGCTTGGGGTCTCTTGAATCCACTCCCGGTGCCTGAACGCCCATGGACCCGGATAGCGATGGACTTTATTGTCGAGCTACCTTCATCCCAGGGATACACCACCATCTTTGTGGTCGTAGACCGCATGACCAAAATGGCCCATTTTTTGCCTATGAAAGGCACACCTACCACCGCAGAAACGGCAGAAGTCTTTGTTCGGGAAATTATCCAACTTCATGGAGTACCGCTCAATATTGTGTCAGATTGCGGGTCCAGTTTACCTCCAGGTTTTGGAAGGCCCTGTGTTCTGCATTGGAGATTGAATTGTCCTTTTCCTCGGCCTACCATCCCCAGACCAATGGCCAGACTAAGAGAACGAACCAGACCCTGGAGCAATATCTTCGATGTTTTTCCTCGTTCTCTCAGGACGACTGGACCTCTCTACTACCACTGGCCGAGTTCGCCTTTAACAACACGGTTCACTCGGCCACCAAACAGTCTCCATTCTGGGCGAACTACGGCTTCCACCCGACTTTCCTTCCCGGTTCAGTCCCTGAGAGTACAGTACCAGCGGTTCAGGAAACCCTAGAATTCTTTGAAAGGAACAACCAGCTCCTACGGGATATGCTTGCCAAAACCACGGAACTCAGTAAGGGAGCCTTTGATAAGAAAAGACGGGGTGAGCTGGAACTCCAACCGGGTAATATGGTCTGGTTGGCCACTAGGAACTTGAAACTGGCTTGCCCATAAAGGAAGTTAGGTCCTAGATTTATTGGCCCTTTCCCATTGAAGAAAAGGATCAATAGGGTGGCTTACGAACTGGTCCTAACCTCATCATTATGTGTTCACCCAGTGTTCCACGTATCCCTGCTGAAGCCAGTCCCTCCAGACCCATTCAGAAGGAAGAAGGCTCCACCAGATCCAGTTCTAGTAAATGGAGAGGAGGAGTTTGAGGTCGAGGCCATCCTGGACTGCCAGAAGATTGGTAGTGTAACCCAATATTTGGTGAAATGGAAAGGATACGGCCCCAAGGAAAACTCTTGGCAACCAGAGTCAAACATCCACGCAGCAGACTTAATCCAAGCTTTCAAAAGGAACTGCCAAGAAAGAAGTGTCCGTTTGGGCATCCGGAGGCTGTCCCTTGGGGGGGGGGGGGCAATGTTAGGAATTGTGGTTTCCTCTATTTCCTGGATGAGCAGCTCTATTTAAACTTCCTGTAGCAAGTGCTGTCCGTTCTACAGCATGTGAGTGTTCCTGAGTAGTCTGTATCCTGATTTCCTGTTCCTGTGACCCGGCTTGTTTCTGACGTTTATTGATCTCCACCTGCACCGACCCCCAGCTTGCCCACGACAATTCTCCTGCCTGATCCTTGTGTACTTCACCTGCCTGCCTGTTGACGACCTTGCCTGCACCTGACGACCCCTCTGCCTACTCCACCTGTACCTCTTTGCCAGCCAGTTGACGACCTCAGCTTGCACCACCACTCTACTACTGCACGAGCCACAACTGGACCGTTCACACCATCACCAGTGATCCTTGTACCCCCCTGTGCTCCCGAACCTCCTGTCTGCTCTACCAGGGGTTCTCGAACCAGGGCCGTAAGAGTGGTTGCTCCCTGCACAAGACAGACTCCACCACCAGGTGCGTGTCAACGAGCCTCTAAAAGGATCTGTACATCATCATCTGCATCCATCTCAGCCCTCGTGCCCCCCTGTGCTCTGGAGCTTCCTATCTACTCTATCAGGGGTTCCCGAACCAGGGTCGCAAGAGAGGTTGCCCACTGCACTGTCAGACTCACCCACCAGGTTTGTGACACCCACTCACTGATTGCACGGACAAAGCACGTGCACATTTCTACTCACTGGCCAACAAATGTGGCCAACACCTGGCCCAGACCCTCCATCCTAAACCTCCTCGCAATCATATTCTGTTTATAATACAATCAAACCAAACTAAACTCCATAATCCTGGGGGCGTGTCCAAGATGTCAGAGCTCCGCCGGGCAATTGTTCTTTTATAAGGATCTGGCGGGTTATTCTGTTGTGTCTTAGGGGCCACAGTGCGTGGATGAGGCGGGGATCAGCCGGGGCGCATCGCGGCAGGAGAAAGAGGCTCAGATTCCCGCAGCAGCAGGAGAGCTTGCCACCACAGCCGAACGCTCGGGTGGAGACACGCTGGCACGCAAGGCGCGCGGTCAATACAAGGCCTCGGAGCCCAGCATGGAGTCGGAGGACACCCGCCCGCCATGGATAGCGGAGGTGCTCTAACCTCAAAAATAGAGGCAGTACAATTGGAGGTCGGGTTGTTGCGGCAGGACATGGACAAACTCCGCTCCAGAGTATCTGAGACAGAGCACAGAGTCAGCCACGTGGAGGACGCCATTGCTAAGTGCACGGCGTCTGTCAGGACCCTCCAAACCAAGGTAAAGGCATTGGAATATAGAGCCATGGATGCAGAGAACAGAAATCGGAGGAATAACCTCCGCATCATAGGTTTGGCGAAGGGCACAGAGAGGGCTCACTCGGCTACATTTGTGGAGGATTTTATGCGTGACCTCCTCCCTGAGGCCCACTTTTCCCCTTATTTTGCAGTTGAGAGGGCTCATCGGGTTCCGCCTAAACCGGGGCCCCCGTGGGGCCCTCCGAGGACCCTCATCCTCCGCTTGCTCAACTTCCGAGACAGGGATGAAATTCTACGAGCATCCAGGGCCCTGGGTGACCTCAAGTTCCAGAATGGCAAGATCATGATTTTTCCTGACTATTCAGTGGAAACCCAGAAACTCAGGAAGTCATTTGATCATGTTAAAGCCGCCATGCGAGCAAGGCACATTAAGTACAGTGTATTATTTCCGGTGAGGTTACGGGTCTAGGATGGGGAGACATCTCGTTTCTTCAATTCCCCGGGTGAGGCCTTGGCCTGGCTTGAATCCCTTCCCCGGGACCGCTGAGCACGGGGGCCTGTAAGTTCTTTCAATTGTTTATTTTCTTACACAGATCAGACAGTCACTGTGGGGCTCAGTGTTGCTACTATAGTCTATAATGGCTCTCTCCTATCTGGGATGACTTACCCTCAGGGGTGATGGCTGAGCACTCATATGCGTCACTCTATGTGTTGGAATATTTAGCACCTGTTGTGCACAAAGTACTTTGCCACGTTGGAAACCAAGAGAAGCACCCCCGGCTATGCCGGGAGATGAACCGGGTGTCCACTTAATAGCCCTATCCTACCTTTTCTTCCCTACTAATGATCGGTAGGAATATACTGAGAGTTCTCTGACTGCCTCCATACATTGGCTGGAACACAAATGTATACCGGGTGAACGTAGCAGGAGATCCCATTATTTTGCAATTCTAACTGAAATGTCCTGGTTCGCCCGTTTCACTGCAGGATGCCCGGCGGGGGCCAGACATGTTGTAAGTCGGCCGCAGGACTTGTCTTCCCCTCTGGATAGGGGGAGACCAGGATCGCTTTTTGCACAAGGCCCTCTTCTTCAGCCTGTGAGCTGATTGGGGTCTGTTTGGGGATGGAAGCCCTCCTTAGTTCTGAGGGGACAGGTGGGGTGGGGGGGGGGAGGTTGCCCATAATGGGCTGTTTTGGTTTTTCAGTTTGTAAGTGTTCTAAGTAATTTTTATGAATGTACATGTTCAGCATTGCACCACTGTGTCATCGCTTGTGTCCCGGTTCAACAGCCAGGCCCATGGAGGGCTTACATTTGTTACCCTTTATGTAATTTTCTCTATACAGTTGATGTCTTCTCTTAAGATTATGTCCTGGAACACCAGGGGGCTGAACTCCCTGACCAAACGGTCACTGGTGTTCCAGTTCATTAAAACATATAGCCCATACATTTGCATACTGCAGTAAACCCATCTTTTGGGTAGTAAGGTCCTTGCCCTAAAAAAACCATGGGTGGGGTACCACTACCACTCTACTTACTCAAATTATGCACGGGGAGTTAGTGTCTTGATTCTCAAGACGCTCCCCTTCAAACTCCTTGACCTGGTGTTAGACCCGGACGGCAGGTTTGTTATTGTTCATGCCTCTATATTTGGGTAATAGTTGGGGTGTATCTGCCGCCTCCTACCTCCCTGGCTCTCCTAAACAAAATCACAGCTAAGATAGCAGAATTTGCAACTGAGAATGTTGTCCTGTTGGGAGACTTTAACTTAGTCCCCGATGTGGAGAAGGATCGCCTGTCCTCAAAGGTCCCCTCGGACTCCGGACTATCTGCGTGGGCGAAGACGTATGGGCTGACTGACGTGTGGAGGAACCCAGGGGAGCGGGCCTACACATGCCACTCGGCCTCATACCGTACTTTTTCCCGAATAGACCTGATTTTTGCGAGTGGAGTGGTGCTGCCTAGGGTTAAGGAGGTTGTTATCCTCTCCAGGGGAATTTCAGACCATGCCCCACTGCTACTCCACCTTGGGACCTCCGCAGCCCCGGCTGGGAGCTTGTGGAGGCTCTCAAGGTTTTGGGTGACTGATATAAAAGTAGAGGAGGGAGCCAGGGGGGCAATGGAGAGCTATTGGGCTATGAACGCAGGTTCAGCCGACGCACAGATGGTATGGGACTCTTTCAAGGCATATATGAGGGGCCAATATCAGACTGTCATTGCTGGGGTCCGTAGGGACCGTGGGGCTGCCCTCCGGAGGGCTGAACTAGAAGCAAGTGAGCAGGAGGCTCTTTATATTAGGTCAAGGGACCCGCAGCACTACTCTCGTTTACAGGCTCTTCTAGGTGAGGTGCTTAATATTCGTACATCCCTAACCCAGAAAAAACTATTGGCACAGTCTCAGCGAATTTTTGAACAAGGGGAACGCACGGGAAGGCTTTTGGCGTGGCTCTCTAGAGAACAGGCAGGGGGGGTTGGAATCTCCCAGATTAAAGGTGACGAAGGTAGAGTGTTGTGTACTCCGGAGGAGATTAGCCACTCCTTTGCTCAGTATTATAGGACGCTGTATACCTCACGGGTGACCTATGGGGAGGATGACCTTGCAAAATATCTACAGGACATAGACATCCCAGTACTAACTCAGACCTACCGAGACAGACTGGACAAACCCATCACGTCAGATGAAATTTTGGGGGCGCTCAAAGTACTACAGACAGGGAAGACTCCCGGGCCGGACGGCATACCGGTAGAGTTCCATAAACAGTATTCCGGGGAGCTGGCTACCAGGATGCAGGAGTTATTCAGCGGGGCATTGGATTTGGGGACCCTTCTTCCTTCGATGGGGGAAGCGGTCATCGTAGTTATTCTGAAACCAGGAAAAGACCCTTCTCTGTGCTCCTGCTACAGGCCTATCTCCCTTCTCAACGTGGACGCCAGGGTCCTGGCAAAAATCCTGGCAACAAGACTGAATACGGTTATTACAGAGCTAGTCCACCCTGATCAGACAGGGTTCATGCCTGGGAGGGGCACAGACATCAATATTAGGAGACTCTTTACACACATAGATAGGGCAGATGTTGACAGCCCGGGGTTGGTGGCCTCTCTGGACGCGGAGAAGGTCTTTGACTCCGTGGAGTGGAGATACCTGTGGACAGTCCTGTCCAGATTTGGGTTTGGTCCCAGATTTATGTCCTGGGTAAGGATGCTATACAAACAACCCCAGGCTAGGGTACGCACTAACGGGACTCTATCGGAGGCCTTCCCCCTCCAGCGGGGTACGAGACAGGGCTTCCCCCTGTCTCCAGGGCTATTTGCCTTGGCCCTGGAACCCCTGGCCATCCGGCTCAGGGCGCACAACGGGGTGAAGGGACTGAGGGTGCCCCCACTGGAGGAGAAACTGTCTCTCTACGTGGACGACACCCTCCTTTATCTGGCGGATGCGGAGGACTCTCTTAAAACAGCACTGGCCTTATTTAAAAATTTGGCTTTTATTCAGGCGTCTGTATAAACTGGGACAAGTCGGTCCTGTTCCCCCTTCATCCTTCTACCCCCCCAACTGGACACAGGTACCCCCCTTAAGTGGGTGACTGAGTTCACTTATTTGGGGGTTAGAATTACGACCACCACAGCGGCCTATTTGGAGCGGAATCTATACCCTCTTCTGTCCCAACTTAGCGTTAAATGTGCGACGTGGCGCTTGCTTCCGTTGTCTCCGATAGGAAGGGTACATTTTCTCAAAATGGTTTATTTGCCCAAGTTTCTATACTTTTTCCGCAATACCCCCACCCCAATTCTGAGGGCCTTCTTTCGGAAACTGGAGAGTATTGTAATTTCCTTCGTATGGGCGGGGGGGCCCCCTAGAGTCTCGCGGCGCATTCTGTATCTTCCTCTTTCGGGTGGCGGCTTGGCATTGCCAAACTTCCAGTTGTATTATTGGGCAGCGGTCCTAGTAACGGTATGCTGGTGGTTCTCTCAGGCTCCCAAAAACACAGCGGTGACGCTGGAGGCGGCTGTGGTGGGGTCGTATGCTGCCCTGAGTAACTTGGTCTTTAGAGGCCCGTGGGCTCATTACTCCCTGACTAACATAATGAAAACTACCATGAGGGTATGGCGGGAGGCAAGGGCCATCTATCGAAAACCCCTTCTGGTATCGCCACATATGCCATTGTGGGGGAACCCTATGTTGCCTCATCTACAGACGATCCCAGATCCCTCGGCGTGGGCCTCTAGGGGGATAGTAACATTACGGCAGGTTATGCTAGACGGAAAGCTTCTCCCATTTAGGGACATTAGAACTGAATTCGCCCTTCCAAACTCCTTTATCTTTCGTTACTGGCAGCTGCGGCATGCCCTGGGGGCTCAGTTCCCCCAGGGGGTGATGTTAGAATCTGACTCAATTGAGCGCCTCCTTATTTCGGAAGTGATGGGGAAACCTCTTTCTACTCTCTATCTGTATCTTACGGTGGCATATGACACTAAGACAGCGGACTCCTTGGCCAGATGGCGGGAAGATATTCCAAGTTTGGGGGAGGAGGAGTGGTCTGACTGTGTATCGACTTATATCCCCACCATGATAGCAGCTAAAGATCGCTTCATACAGCTAAAATTTCTTCATAGAGCATATTACACCCCCCAGAGACTATCCCGTATATACCCGGATAGGGAGAATGTCTGCCCTAGATGCAGATCTGCTCAGGGTTCGTTCTGACATATAGACTGGGGTCATTCTGGAAGGGGGTGGCGGAGGAACTAAGTGAGGTGTGTGACACACAGATACCAGTGGATCCCATGGTTCTCCTACTCAGTTATTTGGAGAAGGTGGAGGGTGACAGATACTCTGCACTAATGTATAATTATCTGTGATTACTTAACCCAGACATGTACCAATTTGTCTACCTGTATTGAGATACTTTGTAATGCTGAATTGTTAATAAATTCTTCTGTTAAAAAAAATATAAAAAACTCCATAATCCTAAAGACATATCCGACTCCTTCAGACAATACTATTCCAAACTATATAATCTCGCCCCGAACTCTACGAAACAAGCAGACCTCCCTCCCCCAGATGACCTACAAACATATATCTCCAATACAGCTCTCCCTGAAAGAGATACGCACGATTCTTTGGAATTAGATAAGTCCCTCACGGAACACGAATTTCTAGGCGCCATTAAAGGGTTTACTCCCCGTTTTTATAAAACTTTCGCTCCACTCTTAACACCTCTTCTTACTCATGCATTCAGCTCCATTTATGAATCCACCCTTCCATCATTTATGAATCCACCCTTCCATCTTATCAGCAAACGTATCTATCCTCCTGAAACCTGGCAAGGATCCTTCGCAATGCAGTAGCTATCGCCCAGTCTCACTCCTAAACATAGATCTCAAGCTCTTTGCAAAGGTCCTTGCCAATCGTCTATCCCCCCTTGTACCTAACATCATCCACAGAGATCAAGTTGGATTTGTTCCAGGGTGTGAAGCCCGGGACAACACAACAAAAACAATCCATCTCATCTCATATGTCCAGAAACACAACCTAAAAGCCTGCCTTTTGTCCTTTGACGCCGAAAAGGCGTTCAATAGGGTTAATTGAAAGTTCCTACGTCTATCATTAGAGCAGATTGGATTGGGGACATTTTTCATCTCTAAAGTGATGTCTTTGTACTCACATCCCTCTGCATCCGTACTGGTTAATGGTACTACCTCGACTCCGTTTGAAATCTCTAACGGTACTCGTCAAGGCTGCCCATTGTCCCCTCTCCTGTTTGTCCTGGTGATAGAACACCTAGCGAATGCCATCCAACAAAACACCTTGATTCAGGGAGTCCAAACCCCCTCTGCTCACCACAAATTATCCCTATATGCGGATGATTTATTGGTATACGTCCAGTAACCACATATCTTTCTACTCTCACTATTCTCAGAATTTCATTGATTCGGGATACACAGCAACTTTAAGCTCAACATATCCAAAACGGTAGCTCTCAACATCTCTTTGCCTGCCCCAATGATGTCCTCATTAAAGACAAACTATTCTTTTCAATGGCAACGGAGGGGCATATCATATCTTGGGGTCACAATCCCATCCAACCTATCAAACCTATAGGCACTGATCTATCTTCCTCTCCTCATGAAAATATGGAGGGAATTGGAATTATGGAGGAATTCCTCCCTACCCTGGTTTGGACGTATTGACACTCTTAAAATGGATACCTTAGCAAAGATACTATATCTTTTCCAAACCATACCAACTTTAATACGATCCCTCTCCATCAGATTCCTCTGGAATAAGGTCTTTTCTAGGGTCAAATACAACTTACTCACCCTTCCAAAACTACAAGGAAGCACCGGACTCCCTGATTATAAAATATACTACAAGGCGACTCTTGCTGCCCGCATGTTGAATTGAATCTGAATTATCCTATGAACCACAAGTGCCCCCTAAGCATTCAAGGGGCTATTCAATGAGTCAGGCTAAAAGGTGTCACTCAGTGCTTCAGCTGGTGTGTCTAGGGGACAGGAACCACACCGGACCAGAGATTCTTGCAGCTCTGCAGGGGCAGGCCCAGAGGTGGTTCTCTCCACACCAGCTAGAGCCAGGAATGGTGGTGTGCGATAATGGCACAAACCTCCTTCTCCTCTCCACATGGACACTTGGAACCACGGCAGTATGGGCGTCTCCACCCGTCCCTGTCACCTGAAGACCGACTGAGGCACATGACCTTCAACCTGTGTCTGTATTGCGGGGAATCAGGACATCTGGTCCGGGACTGCCCCGCTAAGGGCCTAACCCCTGTGATGGTATCATGCATGAGATCCACGCGAGGTAATGATACTAGGCCCAAAGCGACACTGACTCCATCTTGGCACTACGTAAATAGTTAAGTTTTTTTTTCTCTCTCCTTCTGACATGGCAGTTTGAACAAGCTTGCCCTGTACCCCCACCCCCCTCTGCGTGTGGACAGGCTAATTTAAAAAGGAGGCTCTGATTACGGTTTATGGCCAGGAGAAGGTCTGTCCACTTATCTTGAACAAACATAACACAGCCTGATGTTGGCCCGTAAAATACCCTGGCAGGTCTGACCTGGGGATGACTCTCCCTTTCTGCTTTAAACTTACATGAAAACTTGCATACAGTCATAACTTCCACTATAGGTATGCCATAGTGATGAACATTACATATTTGAATGTAGAATTTCGGCCTGGATAATTCAAGTACAAACATTCACCCCTTGTTACCCAAGGAGGGCTAGAATTAGTCCATTCCCTCCCCAGGGTCCTATAAGGTTTTAGAATTCTCATGTTTGGAGTCATATGAAAGCTTATTGCAAGCTGAATTTAATTTTGTATTGTAAAATATGTAAGACGATCCAGTAACAAGGAAAGGAAACTCCCTCTCTTATACGAATGGCCAGAAGAGGTATGGCCCCACCCCTGGTGGTCCAGAGAAAAGAGACTGTCACAATCAGATTGGGAGTTCTTACCTTAACATCATGAAACACCAGAGAACCAGGAAATCATCTTCAAAACACTGATTAAGCAAGGACATTTCAAATGCAAGGTATTTTTTCAATCTGTTCTCTTTCGCTGTAAATTTGTCTCACTTTGTACTCTTATTTTTCTGTAAATATTTTACTGCACCTAAAACTTGAGCTTTTCATTATTAAACCTTATTTTTATCACGAATCTGTTCCTTCGAAGAGCGCTACTGTTTTTAGAATAACGCATCTGAATATATCTGTCCGCAGGTGACAGTGTATGCACAGGGGGTTATTCTGAAATACTGGTATTGCTAATATATGGGTCTTCTGGCCGGAAATCCATAAGTGGTGGCACAGAAAGGGTTAATTGTTTGAATTAGCCCAGTAACATTCACTCTCAGGTGGCTAACACTTAGATGGTGGTCCCGCAAACTGGGAAATCTTTGTGCTGAAAGCAGCTGAGAGTGGCATTGTTACGTTTGTGACAATTGCGGTGTTGGATCAGGGGGGTCCTCGGTCGCCGATCGGTGAGGAGGGCAGCGATCTGATACCCACGTTCGTCACAACCCCAGTCATGGGGAACATTCTATCTCTACCCGACACCAAGTCCCCCCTTGTCCTCTCCTTGTCCCTCCAGCTTCCCGGCGGAAGCGTGCACGTCCCAGCCATCCTGGACTCGGGGGCCTGCAGTTGCTTTATGGACCTTGCTTTCGCCACCCAGCATCGCATTCTGCTCCGAACCAAGGACCACCCAATGGTCATCCGGTTGGCTGATGGGTCGACTATCAGATATGGTGCAGTGACCCATGAAACGCTCCCTCTTTCTGCCAGCACGAAAGGGGGTCATACGTAATTCCTACTGCTGGACGTCATCCCATCCCCACTGTCTGCGGTTATCCTTGGCCTACCCTGGTTCCAGGCCCACTGCCCTCTGATCAATTGGAACACCGGGGAAGTGCAATTCCGGTCACCATATTGCCTCAGCCAGTGCCTGCCGCAGTCTCCGCCAGACCCCCCAGCTCTTCTTAGCATGGACTCAGACCCTGATCTGGAAACCCGCTCAGTGGTTCCCAAAGTCTACCACGACTATCTAGATGTATTTAGCAAGAAGGGGGCCGATACCCTACCTCCGCACAGGTCATATGACTGCCCGATCGACCTGCTGCCAGGGGCTGAAGTCGCATTCGGCCGGAACTTCCCCTTGTCCGAAGTAGAATTAGTAGCTCTCAAAGCCTACCTGGATGAGAACTCAGAAAAGGGCTTCATCCGGCCCTCCACGTCACCCGCTGGAGCGGGTATATTCTTTGTGGAGAAGAAAGACCATTCACTCCGGCCTTGTATCGACTACTGGAACCTCAACAAGGTCACCATAAAGAACCGGTACCCATTGCCCTTAGTTCCGGAACTTTTTCAGAGGCTTGGCTCGGCTAAAGTGTTCACCAAACTAGACCTCCGCAGAGCCTATAATCTGATACATATACGGGAGGAGGACGAGTGGAAGACGGCCTTCCGTACTCACTTTGGCCATTTTGAGTACCTGGTCATGCCATTTAGGCTCTGCAACGCCCCAGCGACCTTTCAGCATCTGATTAATGATGTCTTCAGAGACTACCTTGACCTGTTTGTGGTCGTCTATCTCGACGATATCCTCATCTTCTCCCCCTCCCTAAAGGAACACCGCAGGCATGTGAAAAGTGTACTAGGCCGCCTACGAGAACATGGGCTATATGCAAAGGCAGAGAAGTACGCCTTCGAATGTGCGGACATTTATTTCTTAGGTTTCCACATTTCCATGAAGGGCCCCACCATGGATCCTCAAAAAGTTACAGCCATCATCAATTGGCCAGCGCCAGTTGACAAGAAAGGGGTGCAGCGCTTCGTAGGCTTTGCCAACTTTTATAGAAAGTTAATTCGGGGATTTTCAGCAGTAATTGCTCCTATAACGCAGCTTACGAAGCAGAACGTCCCCTTTATCTGGTCCACTGAGGCACAGGCAGCCTTCCAGTCTCTGAAAAAACAGTTTACCTCTGCTCCTGTTCTAAAGCATCCCGACCCAGCACTACCTTATATCCTAGAAGTAGACGCTTCAGTCGGGGTGGTATTATCTCAGAGACAGGGCCCAAAGGCTCTACTCCCCCCCCATCGCCTTCTTCTCTCAGAAGCTCACCCCGCCCGAGAGAAACTATGACATTGGGGACAGAGAATTGCTCGCTATCAAGTCCGCCTTGGAAGAATGGCGGTATCTTCTTGAAGGAGCGGCACATCCCATCTTGGTCTTTACCGACCACAAGAATTTAGAATATCTGCGGACGGCCAAAAGGCTCAAACCTCGTCAGGCCCAATGGGCCTTATTCTTCTCCCGCTTCCAGCTCCACATAACCTACAGGCCTGGGTCCAAAAATGTGAGGCCGGACGCACTGTCCCGAATGTTCCTTGACCCTATGGAAGCTTCTCCCCTGGACACTATCCTCCCAGCTCACAGCTTCTTACTGGTCCAGGAGGACCTCTTAACGCAAATCAAGCGGGCTCTGGCTGGTTCCTTGATGCCTAGAAACTCTGACTTATCCATAAAGGATGGGCTGTGGTGCCCGGATCTTCGTACCTGAGGAGTTCCGCCTCGATACCCTAGAACTTTGTCATGACAACAAGCTGGCAGGACATTTTGGCAGTCGTAAGACCATGGAGTTGCTAGCCTGCACCTTCTGGTGGCCCCGCATGAACGAGGACTGTAAAACTTACGTAGGTGCATGCCCTATCTGTGCCCGAAACAAAACCGAGAGAACCAGGGCCTTGCCTATGCCTGACCGTCCTTGGTCACACATCTCCATGGACTTTATTGTCAAGCTGCCTCCATCCGCGGGATTCAACACCATTTTTGTAGTGGTAGACCGTCTCACCAAGATGGCACACTTTATCCCTATGCGAGGAACCCCCTCTGCCATGGAGACGGCCAAGACTTTCATCAGAGAAATTGTGCGGCTGCATGGTATCCCTAACAATATTGTCTCGGATCGGGGAGTACAATTTACCTCCAGAGTGTGGAGGTCTCTGTGTACCATCTTGGGGATAGGACTGGCTTTTTGTTCAGCATACCATCCCCAATCAAACGGCCAGACAGAGAGGACCAAGCAGACCCTCGAGCAGTACCTCCGCTGCTACTCCTCGTACTCCCAGGACGATTGGGTCTCTTTGCTGCCGGTAGCCGAGTTTGCCTATAATAATGCAATCCATTCTGCCACCAAGCAATCTCCGTTTTGGGCAAATCTCGGCTACCACCCCACATTCCTGCCTAATGTTCTGACCAAGAGTCCTGTACCTGCTGTGCAGGAGGTCGCACAATTCCTGGAGAGGAACAACCGCCTGATGCAAGAGACTCTCGCACAAATCCAGGAGCGCGACAAGAGAACATTTGACAGGGGGAGACGAGGAGAGTTGAACCTGCAACCTGGCGATCGGGTCTGGTTGGCCACCAAGAATCTGAGGCTGTCATGCCCGTCGAAAAAATGAGGTCCTAGATACATCGGGCCCTTGCCAGTCAAACGGACGATTAACAATGTGGCTTACGAGCTGGACCTTCCTCCTTCACTCGAAGTGCACCCAGTCTTCCATGTAAATCTGCTCAAGCCAGTGACTAAGGATCCCTTCCCGGGGCAGAAAACAGGCCCACCAGAACCAGTCCTGGTGGACGGAGAGGAGGAGTTTGAGGTGGAAACAATTCTGGACTGCAGGAAGAGAGGGGGCGACATCCAATTCCTGGTAAAAAGGAGGAGATATGGACCTGAGGAGAGCTCTTGGGAACCTGAAAACAACTTGCACGCCAAAGAGCTGGTGAGGACCTTCTGGAGGAAGAACCCGACCAAGAGAGCCCGTTTGGGCATCCGGAGGCTGCCCTTTGGGGGGGCAATGTAAGGAACCACCTGGGGCCATTGAAAGGCCAGTGCGCAGGCGCACGTAGCGTGTGCACGCATCCATGCGCGGTTGTGCGCGCTTGTGCGCGTTCGCGTGCTCCTATGCGCACCATTGGCACCAAAACAGCCATTTAAGCTCTCTGCTCCCAGCAGTCAGTGCTGTCCGTTCGACAGCGTTCTGGTTCCTGTGACCCCAGCGTTTACTCTGAGAGATTTCCTGTATCTGTGACCCCGGCTTCCTGTTTGACCTGTTTGCCTGCTGCCTGCCCTGACCTTCAGCCTGCCTCTGACTACGCCTCTGCCTGATCCTCTGATACCTCTGCTGCCCGCACGTTGCCTACCCTGCCTGTACCCAACTATACGCTTGCCTGAACCACTTGTACTGCACCGCCAGCCCGTTACCGACCCGGCCTGAACCACTATCCTTCTGCCTGCACGAGCTCCAGTGGACCATCACCTGTCATCTGTGATCAAGTCCAGCCCTTGTGCCCCCTGTGCTCCAGAGTTCCCTGTCTCCACTACCAGGGGCTCTCGAACCAGGGCTGCAAGAGAGGTTGCCCCAGCATAAGTTAGACTCAACCACCAGGTACGTGACAGCGCCTGTGCGCGTGTGCGTGCACGTGTGCGCCGTCATTGGCGCCAAACAGCCTATTTAAGCCAGCAGCACCCTGCAGCAAGTGCTGTCCTGTCTACAGTGCAGTGGTGTATTTAGGTTTTGTGCTGCCCTAGAACTGACTAAACTCATGTCCGCCCCCCCAACAGTTGCGGAACACCGGCTGCCCGCACAACTCATTGTTTGGGGTCTGCCGCCTGGGTCCTTTGGGACGCCTGGACCCCTACATATGTATGGGCTGCCCCCCTCTGATGGCGGCCCTGCCTGTATTATCATACAGGCAGCACTAAAAGTGCAAGCCGGCGGGGACTCTTTTCGTGCTGCCCCCCCCCTGCAAAGTGCCACCCTAGGCCTTGTTGGCCTAGGCTAAGATACAGCGTTGTTACAGTGTATCCGTGTTCCTGAGTGACCTGTTCATTTGACTTCCTGTTTCCTATGACCCGGCTTGTTTACGTCTCCCCTCTGTCTGCCTGCACCGACCCCGGCTTGTGACCCCGACTACTCTCTGCCTGCTGCTCTGTACCTCGCTGCCTGCCTCCCAACAACCCGGCTTGTGACCCTGACTACTCTTTGCCTACTCCCTCGGCCCTGCACTGCCCGCCACCTGACGACCCGGCCTGCCTCTGATCATCCCTCTGCCTACTGCACGGGCTCCCGGCCCCTCTGCCGGTGACAACCAGTGGCCAACGGTAACCTTCACCCCATCTGCAGCAAGACTTCTGCACCAGCACCAGCCACCTTGTCAAGCCCTCGTGCCACCCTGTGCCCCCGGACTCCCTGTTCCCACTTTCAGGGGTCCGCGAGTCAGGACAGTAAGAGAGGTTGTTCCCTGCAAAGCAGACTCCACCACCAGGTACGTGACAGTACAGGACAGCCATGCCTGAGTCTATGCAAGGACCCTCTCCGATGGACGAACTCTGTCAACCTCTTACTGGCCTCACACAGGCCATCCAAACCTTGCAAGAGGGTCACCAATGTTTGGAGGAACGTGTCCTGGAACTCTCATCTCCTACCTTGGCCACGGTCGCATCTGAGATGTTCCCGGAGCCCGAGGTCCCCACACCCGAGAGGTTCTCGGGGGATCGTAGCAAGTTTCGGGCTTTCCGGACTGCGTGTGAATTATACTTCACCCTACAGCCACGCGCGTTCGCTCTCGAAGCCACGAAGGTGGGCTTCGTGATATCCCTGTTACAGGGTGAACCGCAATCCTGGGCTCTTCGCCTCCTGGAACGGAAGGCGACATCTCTGAATGACCTCACCTCCTTTTCCCAGGATATGTCCCTGCTCTATGTGGACCCGCACCAGACGGCCACCGCAGAAGCGGCACTGCACACTTTACAACAGGGGCATGGACCCGCAGAAGACTATGACTCCAAGTTCAGGCGCTGGCGTTCTGATACTGGCTGGAACGAGGCCACCCTCCGGCACCAGTTTCATATTGGGCTCTCTGAGCCCCTGAAAGACGAACTAGCACGAATTGGTGTTCCCCGCTCCCTGGACGGTCTCATAGACTTGACCATTCAAATAGACGGCGTCTAAGGGAACGTATAGAGCAGGTCCGGTCTACCCGGGCGTTGCCTCGTCCTCCGCTCACCCCTGAAGAGCGACAACACCGGTAGGGTAACAACCTCTGTTTATACTGTGGCGAAGCCGGATATTATGTGAGGTCCTGCCCGGCCAAGCAATGCAAATGCCTCACCATCGCTACAGCTGTAGCACCAGCCCCACCTAGAAACCCATTCCACTTAGCGGTGTCTCTCTTGCTACAGCTTCCTGGGGGAAATATTACAGTTTCCGCTATCGTGAACTCCGGAGCTTGTAGTTGCTTCATAGACTTGTTATTTGACGCTCAGCACCAGATTCCGTTGCAACCCAAGGCCGGCGGTATGATGGTACATCTTGCTGACGGAACAGCTTTAAAATCTGGTCAGATCACCCATGAAACTGTTCCATTGTTAGCCACTATGGCCAACGGACACCAAGAACTGCTCCGACTGGATGCAATTGCATCACCTTTGTTTCCCGTTATTCTGGGCCTGCCATGGCTACGGGCACACAATCCCAGCATTGACTGGGTTACAGGAAGAATGCAATTCCGATCCCCCTACTGCCTCCAACACTGTCGGCCAGAAGCGCCTGACGCAACCCCTACCTTACTATGTTTGGACTCTGACCCTGAACCTGATACCTGCCAGTTTGTTCCCCCAGAGTACCATGCTTTTCTGGACGTTTTTAACAAAAAGGGGGCTGAGCTCCTTCCACCTCAAAGGCGCTATGATTGCCCCATCAAGCTCCTCCCTGGGGCGGAAATCCCTTTCAGAAGAATCTTCCCTTTGACAGAATTAGAGCTAAACGCTCTCAAAACTTACCTTGCTGACAACTTAAAAAAGGGGTTCATCCGGCCATCCACGTCACCTGCAGGAGCGGGTATCTTCTTTGTGGAAAAAAAGGACCGCTCCTTATGGCCCTGTATAGATTATCGGGAACTAAACAACATCACGATAAAGAATTGTTACCCGCTTCTGCTGGTACCTGAATTGTTTCAGAGGCTAGGCATGGCCACTATCTTCACCAAGCTGGACCTCCGTGGAGCCTATAATTTGGTCCGAATCCGGGAGAGCGACAAATGGAAGACCGCCTTCCGTACCCGGTTCGGCCATTTCGAATATTCGGTGATGCCATTTGGGCTCTGTAACGCCCCCGCCATGTTCCAGCACTTTGTTAACGATATTTTCAGAGACTACCTAGACTTATTCGTTATCGTGTATTTGCATGACATCCTGATTTTCTCCCCAACCTTGGAGGAGCACCGTCAACACGTCAAGTGTGTCCTAACCCGACTCAGTCAGCATGGTCTTTATGCCAAGCCCGAAAAATGTGATTTCGAATGCCAGAGCATTCAGTTCCTGGGGTTGGTCATCTCAGTCTCTGGCATTGAGATGGACCCCCAGAAGGTCTCAGCCATCCTGGAGTGGCCGGTGCAGACCAACAAGAAGGGAGTCCAGCGTTTCATCGGATTCGCTAACTTTTATCGGAAATTTATTAAGGGGTTTTCTGCTATCGTGTCACCTATCACACAGTTGACCAAACAGAATAACCGGTTTTGCTGGTCCCCTGAGGCACAGGCAGCTTTTGAGACCTTAAGAAGGTGTTTACATCTGCACCGGTTCTAATACACCCCGACCCAGCTCTCCCCTACCTGCTTGAAGTGGACGCTTCGGAAATGGCAGTGGGAGCAGTCCTTTCTCAAAGGCAAGGCACAAAGGCCTTGCTCCACCCTGTTGCCTTCTTCTCCCGCAAGCTAACCGCACCTGAAAAGAATTACGACGTGGGGGACAGAGAGCTTCTGGCCATCAAGTCAGTACTTGAGGAATGGCGCTACCTCCTGGAAGGGGCTACGCATCCGATCTTGGTCTATACCGACCACAAGAACCTAGAATACTTGTGAGCAGCTAAAAGACTGAAGCCCCGGCAAGCCAGACGGGCACTCTTCTTTTCGAGGTTCTCTGTGTACATTACATATAGGCCAGGGTCAAAGAACACGAAACCCGATGCGCTTTCGCGCATGTTCAGCAAACCCAGAGATCCTATACCTTCTGACACGATACTCCCCTCCGGAAACTTCCTACTGATGCAGGAAGATCTAGTGGCACGGATCAAGCGGGCTTAAACTGGATACACCAACCTTTTGGACACCACATTATAGGCCAAGGAGGGGCTACTCTGGCACAACAACAAAATCTTTGTACCCGTGGAACTACGCATAGCGGTACTCGAACAATGCCATGACCTTAAACTGCCAGGACACTTTGGGGATCATAAGACCATTGACCTCTTGCAGCTTACCTTCTGGTGGCCTCAGTTTGAAAGAGACTGTAGAGACTATGTGAGGTCATGCACGACTTGTATACAAAATAAGAGCAGCAAAACCAGAGCCTGGGGTCTTCTGAACCCGCTTCCAGTTCCAGAGAGACTGTGAAAAATAATAGCCATGGACTTTATTGTAGAATTACCCCCATCTCAAGGGTACTCCACTATCTTTGTAGTGATCGACCGTTTGACCAAAATGGCTCACTTTATACCCATGAAGGGCACACCCTCGACCCCCGAAACCGCAGAGGTGTTCATAAGAGAAATTGTAAGACTACACGGGGTCCCAGCGAACATCGTCTCGGACCGGGGTGTGCAGTTCACCTCAAGGTTTTGGAAGACACTATGTAAGTCACTGAAGGTTGAACTGTCCTTCTCTTTGGCATATCATCCACAGACTAATGGGCAAACCGAAAGGACCAATCAGACTTTGGAACAATATCTCTGGTGTTTCTCCTCTTTTTCACAGGATGATTGGGTTCCGTTGCTGCCCCTGGCTGAGTTTGCTCATAATAACTCTATCCACTCTGCCACTAAGCAGTCTCCATTTTTCGCAAACTACAGCTTCCACCCGTCCTTTCTATCTGGCCCTCTTCCAGAGGCTTCGGTGCCTGCAGTAGATGCAACAATAAGATTCTGGGACACTAACAGGCTGCTTCAAGAAACAATGCCAAAAAAAATCTTTGATCGAAAGAGACAAGGAGAGTTGAATTTTGAACCCGGGGAGCAGGTCTGGTTGTCCACTGCAAACCTCAAAATGGCTTGCCCATCGAGAAAGCTGGGTCCCAGGTTCATTGCCCCTTTTCCCATAAAGAGTGTTATGGAAATTATAATACCTTGTATGCATTATAATTTGCCTGCGCTAATAAGCGCATTTTTCAGCTCTTTTGCATAATGCATTCCATCGACCTGTGTTGATGCAGACACACACACACAGACACAGATTGCTCCATCTCACATGGCCGATAGCAGGGATATATTGTCCTCCCTGGCTCTCGCTGCCGTGTTTATTTATACTGGTCAGACAGGTTTAACAAAAGGGACTGGTGGCTTCACATTCA
>BLSH010080354.1:96942-107872 GCA_018402905.1 Glandirana rugosa
TGTCCTCTATCTCTCTATGTTTCATTTGTCTGATCAATGTTTATAAACAATGTTACTTTGTATCTCTCTATCTCCTGTCTGATCAATGTTTATAAACAATGTTACTTTGTATCTCTCTATTTCCGGTCTGATCAATGGTCAGACGCTTCCATCTTTTCTGGTCTTCATTCCAGGTTCCGGCTGCTTGGCCTCTTGAAAGGCTGGGGCGCAATGATGTCACTCTCATGCATGTGGAGTCATTTCATCATGGCACAGCATGGGTGCTGTAAATGTACTCTGAGCTGTGCATGCGCAGTACAGGTTACATTACCACTGACGATCAGGGGGAACCATTTATTTAGTCTACTGAAGTATGACTAAAACTAAAACAATTCAGATGACTAAAATACGACTAAAACAAAAATGGCATTTTAGTCGAAAGTCTATAACTAAAACTGAATGGAAATTTGATGTGAAAATTAACGCAGGCCGGAAGCTGGCTCTTCACATTGCTCGTTATACAAACTGAAGCCGAAATCCCGATTGACCTCACCAGGGCCCGGTGGCCTTTCTGCACCTTTGCTGGTTGCTGATCTCTGTGATGTGAAGAAATGCCAGCTGCAGACCCGCGGCCGATCCTCGGGCTTCATCCCTTCTGTATTTGGGGAGCACTCATTAAATCTTAAGGGTTTATTAAACAAAGAGTTTACTTCTAATACAGCAGAAATATCAGAGGGCGTCGGGGATTGAACCTCCGTTCCCAGCCAGAGCGCTCGCACATTGACAACGCCACGGGGAGATCCTTCAAAGCAGAAAATGGAAATGGAAGCCCAGGCCAAACCAAAAGGATTTTCTGAAGATTTGAATAATAAATCATTTTTACCTTATTTTTGGATATTTAAACAGAGCCGGTTTAACCCTTCAGTGGCCAGTGTTTGGATATTCAGCACCGTGGCCTTGCAGTGGAGAGACTCTGGTTTAAGGTCCCATTAGATGTAAGATAGTGGAAAGAAACGACCACCAAAATACAGTTCCTTTGAATAAACTATTCATGAATATACATGTACAGAGACTCCTGGTTCCTCTGGCCTGGGGATGTCCACCTCCTGGTTCCTCCCATCTGGGGGTGTCCATCTCCTGGTTCCTCCCATCTGGGGGGTGTCCATCTCCTGGTTTCCCCCATCTGGGGGGTGTCCATCTCCTGGTTCCTCCCATCTGGGAGGTGTCCATCTCCTGGTTCCTTCCATTTGGGGGGTGTCCATCTCCTGGTTCCTCCCATCTGGGGGGTGTTTATCTCCTGGTTTCTCCCATCTGGGGGGTGTCCATCTCCTGGTGCCTCTCATCTGGGGGGTGATGTCTATCTCCTGGTTCCTCCAATCTGGGGGGTGTCCAGCTCCTGGTTCCTCTCATCTGGGGGGTGTCCATCTCTTGGTTCCTCTCATCTGGGGGGTGTCCATCTCCTGGTTCCTCCCATCTGGGGGGTGTCCATCTCCTGGATCCCCCTGTCTGGGGGGTGTCTATCTCCTGGTTCCTCCTATATGGGGGGTGTCCATCTCCTGGTTCCTCCCATCTGGGGGGTGTTCATCTCCTGGATCCCCCCATCTGGGGGTGTCCATCTCCTAGATCCCCCCGTCTGGGAGGTGTCCATCTCCTGGTTCCACCCATCTGGGGGGTGATGTCTTTCTCCTGGTTCCTCCCATCTAGGGGGTGTCCATCTCCTGGTTCCTCCCATCTGGGGAATGTCCATCTTCTGGTTCCTCCCATCTGGGGGGTGTCCATCTCCTGGTTTCTCCCATCTGAGAGGTGTTCATCTCCTGGTGCCTCTCATCTGGGGGGTGTCCATCTCCTGGTTCCTCCCATCTGGGAGGTGTCCATCTCCTGGTTCCTCCCATCTGGGGGTGTCCATCTACTGGTTCCTCTCATCTGGGGGGTGTCCATCTTCTGGTTCCTCCCATCTGGGGGGTGTCCATCTCCTGGCTCCTCCCATCTAGGGGATGTCCATCTCCTGGTTCCTCCCATCTGGGGGTGCCCATCTCCTGGTTCCTCCTATCTGGGGGGGTGTCCATCTCCTGGATCCCCCCATCTGGGGGTGTCCATCTCCTGGTTCCTCCCATCTGGGGGGTGCCCATCTCCTGGTTCCTCCTATCTGGGGGGGTGTCCATCTCCTGGATCCCCCCATCTGGGGATGTCCATCTCCTGGATCCCCCCATCTGGGGGTGTCTATCTCCTGGATCCCCCCATCTGGGGGTGTCCATCTCCTGGTTCCTCCCATCTGGGGGGTGTCCATCTCCTGGTTTCCCCCATCTGGGGGGTATCCATCTCCAGTAGTATCCAGTATAATATGTAAATATAAGCCCAGTCCAAACCAAAAGGATTTTCTGAAGAATTGAATAATAAATCATGACGAGACACAGCCCTGCCTTGCCGAGACACAACCCTTCCATGCCGAGACACAGCCCTGCCATGCTGAGACACAGCCCTGCCATGCCGAGACACAGCCCTTCCATGCAAAGACACAGCCCTGCCATGCTGAGACACAGCCCTTCCATGCCGAGACACAGCCCTGCCATGCCGAGACACAGCCCTTCCATGCAAAGACACAGCCCTGCCATGCTGAGACACAGCCCTTCCATGCCAAGACACAGCCCTGCCATGCCGAGACACAGCCCTGCCATGCTGAGACACAGCCCTGCCATGCCGAAACACAGCCCTGCCATGCCGAAACACAGCCCTTCCATGCCGAGACACAGCCCTTCCATGCCGAAACACAGCCCTTCCATGCCGAGACACAGCCCTGCCATGCTGAGACACAGCCCTGCCATGCCGAAACACAGCCCTGCCATGCCGAAACACAGCCCTTCCATGCCGAAACACAGCCCTGCCATGCCGAAACACAGCCCTTCCATGCCGAGACACAGCCCTTCAATGCCGAGACACAGCCCTGCCATGATGAGACACAACCCTGCCTAGGATATTGGCTAAACAAGAGACCACCATGGAAACCTGGATGTGTTCCATCGCCCATACCAGGCTTTTCCAGCCACCTATATACACACCACCCTGTTTACGTACCATTATATTATTGGCCAGACACTTCGTATCCTCATCAATGTATCCGAACGGCACGGTTTGGTGAATGTCTGGTACGGCACAAAAATATCGTCATTGTAAATGGCAGCCCATACCACACAGGGACGGGGGAGCAGATTTCCGCGGGTCGGACCGCACACACACGCTGCTGGGCTCTCGTCTGGCAGACGTAGGAGATTACGGCTGATTGTTCTCGGATAATGCGTCCTACCAGCGTGAAAAGCTGTTTTGCCCAGGAATGAAACGCGGTATAATGAGAAGGTAGCACGCTATTCTTCTGCCGCCGCTAATCTGGATAATCAATGTTTTGCCTCCCGCATAACTATTTTCATTCCTCCTTTTACCGTTATTTACACGGATCAGCGACACATGAATAGAAGCCATTAACTCGCGCCGCTTCCCGGCCTCAGCAAGGCGGCGATGACGCAAATCCACTTGTAGGCTGAACAGAGGGAGGCTATTGAAGGAGACGGGATGAAATGGAGCTGAGATGTTAAAGGATCACTCCACCCAATATCAATAATCACTCCACCCAATTTCAATAATCACTCCACCCAATATCAATAATCACCCCACCCAATATCAATAATCACTCCACCCAATTTCAATAATCACTCCACCCAATATCAATAATCACCCCACCCAATATCAATAATCACTCCACCCAATAATCAATAATCACTCCACCCAATATCAATAATAACTCCACACAATATCAATAATCACTCCACCCAATATCAATAATCACTCCACCCAATATCAATATTTCTTTTTTTTTTTTTTAGATCCTGGTGAGTGAAATCAGTGAATTTATTTCTGGTATACGAGGGGCACTCCTGGTATAAATTTATCAGATTCCTCATCGCCTGGCACTGCGCCCGCTTTATAATCTCATCCGCGGAGCAGAGCGCATCATCTGCTCCTCCATTTAAAGGCAAAAAAAAAAAAAAATCATATGCAGCTGTGCTCATAAGTTTACATACCCTGGCAGAATTGATGATTTCTCTGCCATTTTTCAGAGAATATGAATGAGAGCACAAAAACGTTCCTTCCACTCATGGTTGGTGTTTGGCTGAAGCCATTTATTATCAATCAACTGTGTTTCTTCTTTTTATATCATAATGACAACAGAAACTCCCCAAATGACCCTGATCAAAAGTTTACACACCCTGGTGATTTTGGCCTGATAACATGCGCACAAGTTGGCACAAAGGGGTTTGGATGGCTATTAAAGGTAACCATCCTCACCTGTGATCTGTTTGCTTGTAATTAGTGTGTGTGTATAAAAGTGTATATTTTATCAATATTTTATTAATCAATTGGTACTGTTAAAGCCCCACACAGTTCCCCTCTTTGAGTAATTACAGTTCAACAGGGATGAGGTACCATTTAAGAAAGGTTGGAATTTAGCAACAAGGTCACGTTGGGTTCCCGTCAACCAAGAACTGTGATCTCAGTAGACGTGGCGTGGTTGTTGGTGGAGCATGGCCTGGTTGGATTATTTTTGGAACTGCTGATCTCCTGGGAATATCATGTAGATCAGTCTTCAGGTGGAAACGTCTTGTTTGATGAGAGGTCAGAGGAGAACGATGGGACTGGTTGGAATGGGAAGAAAGGCCAGAATAACTTAGGTCACCGTATCTCAGAATATACAACACACATGAAACCTCGAGGAGGATGGAGCACACCAGCAGAAGACCGCGCTGGGTTCCCATCAGCCGGGAAATGTGACCTCGTTGTTTGAGGCCGTGGCCGTGGTTGTTGGTGGAGGATGGGATGGTTTGAGTATTTCTGGAACTGCTGATCTCCTGGGATTTTCATGTAGAACATTTTATGGAGTTTACTCGGAATGTTACATCTGCCGATGGAAGTGTCTTGATATTAAGAGAGGTTGGAGGAAAATGTGGAGCTGCCGGAAAGTTCATGGCAAATTTCAGAATGCCCAACATGCAGAACCTTGAGTAGAATGGAGCACAATAGCAGAAGACCACATTGGGATCCTGCCAGCCAAGAACAATGCATGGAAGCAGCAGTGATATTGCCAAATCTGGACAGGTAAATGGTATCCTGGGCTGATGGTTCTCAATGCACAAGTACACAGATGGTAGGTTATACTCACCTCTCCCAGGATGCAGCACTAGGCCTTCTCTCCAGATGGTGGCCACCAGCACTTCTGGGTTTTG
Organism: Glandirana rugosa; assembly: GCA_018402905.1. Taxonomy (NCBI): domain Eukaryota; kingdom Metazoa; phylum Chordata; class Amphibia; order Anura; family Ranidae; genus Glandirana; species Glandirana rugosa. Next base: position 102,195 of record BLSH010080354.1, read on the forward strand.
CCCAAAGAGACTATTTTGTTATTGCCATGGGCCTAAATGACGTAGCAAGACATGGCAATGCTGTAGCCATAATCCCCCCCCCCCCCCCCCCACTGACACCAATGAAGAGGCACAATTCCTCCCACTAATACCAATGATGGGGCACAATTTCTCTAAATGACACCAACAATGTGGCCCAATGACACCTAATGATGGGGCACTGTTCCTTCCACTGAAACCAGCAATGTGGCCCAATGACACCCAATGATGGGGCACTGTTCCTTCCACTGAGACCAACAATGTGGCCCAATGATGGGGCACTGTTCCTTCCACTGAGACCAGCAATGTGGCCCAATAACACCCAATGACGGGGCACTGTTCCTTCCACTGAGACCAGCAATGTGGCCCAATGACACCCAATGAGGGGGCACTGTTCCTTCCACTGAAACCAGCAATGTGGCCCAATGACACCCAATGACGGGGCACTGTTCCTTCCACTGAGACCAACAATGTGGCCCAATGACACCCAATGACGGGGCACTGTTCCTTCCACTGAGACCAGCAATGTGGCCCAATGACACCCAATGACAGGGCACTGTTCCTTCCACTGAGACCAACAATGTGGCCCAATGACACCCAATGACGGGGCACTGTTCATTCCACCGAGACCAACAATGGGACCCAATGATGGGGCACTATTCCTCCAAATTAGACCAACAAAGGAGCCCAGTGACGCCAATGATGGGGAGCAATTTCTCCCAATGGCTCAAACAATGGGGCCCAATGACATAAATGATGAGGCCCAACTACTCTCAGTAAAACAAACGATGGGACATTATTGTTTCCCCACGAATGTCTACTCCCAATGGCCACAGTTCAGCCCTCCTAAAGTGTGAAGGACAGTAAACTGGACCTTTGTTTAGAAAGTTTGGAGACCCCTGTAATAGACCTTATTCTACAGAGATGAGAAACAATAGAACCATATACACTATATTGTCAAAAGTATTGGGACATCTGCCTTTACACGCACATGAACTTTAATGGCAAAACATTCCCATAGACACTGCTAAACCTTGTGGACAGCCTTCCCAGAAGAGGTGAAGCTGTTGGGTGGGCAACTCAATATTGAACCCTACGGACTTAGACTGGGATGCCATTAAAGTTCATGTGCATGTAAAGGCAGGCGTCCCAATACTTTTGACAATATAGTGTATATAAAAAATGATTGTAATATACAAATATAACTTCTAATCTGATAAAAAAAACGACTTTCACGAAAGCTCCAATATAAATATAAAGTATCCAGGAGGAAGGTTGTAGAAGGATTGCCTCTGTGGGTGTATGGAGTCGTTGGACGTCCTGCACAATCATCGCTGTACATCCTGGATATTTGGCCCCGGAGGTGCGGGAAAACATTCGCTCTATAATGATTTCCCTGAGCCGGTTTAGCCATCGATGTTCTCAGCCACATTCCCGGTGTCTCTGATCAGAGACTTCTCATTACACTAAGCTGGAATCACAGAGCAGGCGGCAGGGGGTCCCCACACACCGCCCCCCCCCCCAGATCCTGAACATCAAAGAACTGCGGCGCCCGCAGAGCCCACCTGAGCGCGACGCAAGGCTCACTAATCCTGGAACATTTGTCAGCTGCACTTCCAGCCAGGGACCCCCTGATGGCAGCACACGGGGCCTCAGAACGGCCAGAACCGGGCTCTCCGACGCCGACAGCAATAAATCGATGTAAATGTAAAAATGTATAGTTTTCCTTCACTGGTACCCCCCCCCCCCCGCCAAATATGCTAATGACTTTATTAAACCTTTCCATTTCCATTTCATATCTTATTTTACACCCAGTGATGTCATCACCGGATCCCTGTGCTTCACTAAGCAATGCAGGCAGATCATGGCTGACCGGGCTGCTGATGAGGCAGTACAGCCAGCCCTCCTGTATGGGGCCCGGGCCGCATCAATTCAAAAGGAGTGAACCGGCTGTACGGTCTTATCACAGACACTGTTCCTCTTCTGCCTCCCCCTGCAGCGCTGCAAGCTTCTGCCCCTATAATACCCTAGCCTGTCTATATATTACCCTAGCCTGCCCCTATAATACCCTAGCCTGTCCCTATAATACCCTAGCCTGTCTATATACTACGCTAGACTGCCCCTATAATACCCTAGCCTGCCCCTATAATACCCTAGCCTGTCTATATATTACCCTAGCCTGCCCCTATAATACCCTAGCCTGTCTATATACTACCCTAGCCTGCCCCTATAATACCCTAGCCTGCCCCTATAATACCCTAGCCTGTCTATATACTACGCAAGACTGCCCCTATACTACCATAGCCTGTCTATAGACTACCCTAGCCTGTCCATATACTACCCTAGCTTGCCCATATACTACCCTAGCCTGTCTAAAAACTACCCCAGCCTGCCCCTAAACTGCCGTAGCCTGTCTCTATACTACCCTAGCTTGTCTATATACTACCCTAGCCTGCCCCTATACTACCATAGCCTGTCCATTTACTACCCTAGCCTGTCCATATACTACCCTAGCCTGTCCCTATACTACCCTAGCCTGTCCATATACTACCCCAGCCTGTCTATATACTACCCTAGCCTGTCCATATACTACCCTAGCTTGTCTATATACTACCCTAGCCTGTCTATATACTACCATAGCCTGTCCACATACTACCCTAGTCTGTCCATATACTACCCCAGCCTGTCTATATACTACCCTAGCCTGTCCATATACTACCCTAGCCTGTCTAAAAACTACCCCAGCCTGCCCCTAAACTGCCGTAGCCTGTCTCTATACTACCCTAGCTTGTCTATATACTACCCTAGCCTGCCCCTATACTACCATAGCCTGCCCCTATAATACCCTAGCCAGTCTATATAGTGCCCTAGCCTGTCTATATACTACCCTAGCCTGTCCATTTACTACCCTAGCCTGTCCCTATACTACCCTAGCCTGTCCCTATACTACCCTAGCCTGTCCATATACTACCCCAGCCTGTCTATATACTACCCTAGCCTGTCCATATACTACCCTAGCTTGTCTATATACTACTCTAGCCTGTCTATATACTACTCTAGCCTGTCCCTATACTACCCTAGCCTGTCTATATATTACCCTAGCCTGCCCCTATAATACCCTAGCCTGTCTATATACTACCCTAGCCTGCCCCTATAATACCCTAACCTGTCTATATACTACGCTAGACTGCCCCTATACTACCATAGCCTGTCTATAGACTACCCTAGCCTGTCCATATACTACCCTAGCCTGTCTATATATTACCCTAGCCTGTCCATATACTACCCTAGCTTGTCTATATACTACCCTAGCCTGTCTATATACTACCATAGCCTATCTATATACTACCCTAGCCTGTCTATACACTACCCTAGCCTGTCTATATACTACTCTAGCCTGTCCCTATACTACCCTAGCCTGTCCCTATACTACCCTAGCCTGTCTATATACTGCCCTAGCCTGTCTATATACTACCCTAGCCTGTCCATATACTACCCTAGCTTGTCTATATACTACCCTAGCCTGTCTATATACTACCATAGCCTATCTATATACTACCCTAGCCTGTCTATACACTACCCTAGCCTGTCTATATACTACTCTAGCCTGTCCCTATACTACCCTAGCCTGTCCCTATACTACCCTAGCCTGTCTATATACTACCATAGCCTATCTATATACTACCCTAGCCTGTCTATATACAACCCTAGCCTGTCTATATACTACTCTAGCCTGTCCCTATACTACCCTAGCCTGTCCCTATACTACCCTAGCCTGTCTATATACTGCCCTAGCCTGTCTATATACTGCCCTAGCCTGTCTATATACTGCCCTAGCCTGTCCATATACTACCCTAGCCTGCCCCTATACTACCCTAGCTCACCCCTATACTACCCTAGCCTGTCTATATACTACCTTAGCCTGTCCATATACTACCATAGCCTGTCCATATACTGCCCTAGCCTGTCCCTATTCTACCCTAGCCTGTCTATATACTACCCTAGCCCGCCCCTATACTACGCCAGCTTGTCTATATACTACCCTAGCCTGTCTATGTACTACCCTAGCCTGTCTATATACTACCCCAGCCTGTCTATATACTACACTAGCCTGTCTATATACTACCCTAGCCTGTCCCTATACTACCCTAGCCTGTCTATATACTACCCTAGCCTGTCTATATACTGCCCTAGCCTGTCCCTATACTACCCTAGCCTGTCTATATACTGCCCTAGCCTGTCCATATACTACCCTAGCCTGCCCCTATACTACCGTAGCTCACCCCTATACTACCCTAGCCTGTCTATATACTGCCCTAGCCTGTCTATATACTGCCCTAGCCTGTCTATATACTGCCCTAGCCTGTCCATATACTGCCCTAGCCTGTCCCTATTCTACCCTAGCCTGTCTATATACTACCCTAGGATGTCCCTATACTACCCTAGCCTGTCTATATACTACCCTAGCCTGTCTATATACTACCCTAGGATGTCCCTATACTACCCTAGCCTGTCTATATACTACCCTAGGATGTCCCTATACTACCCTAGCCTGTCTATATACTACCCTAGTCTGTCCATATACTACCCTAGCCTGTCTATATACTACCCTAGCCTGTCTATATACTACCCTAGCCTGTCCATATACTGCCATACCCTGTCTATCCACTTCCGGACCGCCGTACGTCGTTTGACGGCGGTACTTTGAAGTGGAATACCGTTGTTATGGTAGCAGATGGCTACCATAACCCCGGTATCATTTTTTTCTGTAGGCGATTCTGCGTAAGATAAAAGTGATCTTAGCGGCGGATTCGCCGCGAGATCACTTTTATCAGCGGCGGGAGAGGTGCCCCCCCCCTCCCGCCGCTTTCCGGTCATCTCCGCCGCTTACCGGACCCGCCGGCAGCGGCGGAGATGATCGCGTCCTCTCACTCCAGTGTCTGTGTGCCGAGTGAGCGGCTGAAGCCGCTCACCCGGCTCCATAACAAGGCTGGGCGGAAGCTACGTCACAAGTAGCTTCCGCCCAATGCTCTTAAAGGGGACATTTTTTTTTTCCCCTGCCACTTTTTTCAAAATTTTTTTTTTTTTTTTTTTAATGCATTTTAGTCTAAAAATGAGATCTGAGGTCTTTTTGACCCCGGATCTCATATTTTGGAGGTCCTGCATGCTTTTTTCTATTACAAGGAATGTTTACATTTCTTGTAATAGGAAAAAAAGTGATCAAAAATTTTTTTTTTTTTTAAAAAGTTGTAAAAATAAAAATTAAAAAGTAAAATACATAATTAAAAAAAAAAAAAAAAAATTTAAAGCGCACCGTCCTTGCGAGCTCGCGCGCAGAAGCGAACGCATACGTAAGTCCCGCCCACATATGAAAACGGTGTGCAAACCACACATGTGAGATATCGCCGCGATCGTTAGAGTGAGAGCAATAATTCTAGCCCTAGACCTCCTCTGTAACGCAAAAATGCTAACCTGTAGAATTTTTTAAACATCGCCAATGGAGATTTTTATGTTGCAAACTTTGTCGCCATTCCGCGAGCGGACGCAATTTTGAAGCTTGACATGTTGGGTATCATTTTACTCGGCGTAACATCATCTTTCACAATATGAAAAAAAATTGACCTAACTTTACTGTTGTCTTATTTTTTAACTCAAAAAAC
>BLSH010080354.1:123870-136259 GCA_018402905.1 Glandirana rugosa
CGTCTCCGTGACTAACCGACGAAGGAGCACTCGAAAAAAACAAGTCAACAGAAGAAGACAGAAAAAATTCTTCGGCCTCAAAAGGATTTTATTCTAAGAGTAGATGGCCCGGTACCGGAGGGGAGAGGCCCTGGAGGTCGACCGACATCTAAGGAGAATCACGGGGAACTCTCGGGAGTCGGAGGTTCACTATTGGAGGTTGAAGGTACGATGGGAGCTGAGAGGCACTGTGGGAGGTTGGGGTTTGGGAGGCACTATGGACAACTGGAGGCTCTGCAGCAGGGTGGGGGGCACTGTGAGAGGCTAGGTGGCAATGTGGAGGCTGGGGAGCACTTTGGAGGCTGAGGGCTCTCAAGGGGCACTAAGAGGAATCTACAGCCAGCTGGAGGTCCCGGAGAGGGGAGGCCATGGCCCGGTAGATGAGAATCTTATTTTAGGAAAACTCCGGCTTCTTAAAAAAGACAGAAGAAGACAACTGAACAAAAAAAGCTCACGAGGAAGCAGCCAATCAGTGCCTCTGCCTCACACAGAGCCCGCCCTCAGCCGGGAAAGTGGGAGACTCCCCAGCCAGGACGACTCGGGAACACAACCCTGAGCCTAGGGAAAAGTTCAGGGCTGATGTTATTATTTTATTGAGCAAAATACCCAAAGTCATAATTTTACTTGTACAGCAGAGCTCACACTGGGAGAGACACAGAGGCAGCACAGGGAGCCAATCGGTATCATGTGCTGAAAAGTAGCATGCTAATGGGAGGAGAGAGCAGAGTGCTGGAGAAATGAGCTCATCACTGTGCTGCTCCTCCTTTCACTGTCCAGTCACAGGCTGGAGGCAGTGCCATCAGAATGGCGGCATCTAGTGGCTGAAAAAAGTAGTGCAGGGCAAATCTTCAGAGTGAATATTGCAGCCAAAGAGCAGAGCCACAGACAGAGGGGCTCCCCGTCCAAAGTCCAATCTGCAGAGGTCCCTTGTTGAGTCAGATCCGGATCTCACCAGCAGGCAAGCATGAGTTTTGTTGATTGCCGAACCATAGGTCTGACTCAGCAGGAAGTGTTTTGGAGCTCTGCAGAGAGACCACTGCTTCCACACAGAAAGCAACGGTCCTTCTTGTAGCACGCTGGCAGTGGACAGGCTTTTTTACTTTACCCACAAACTATCAGATTTGCAGGGCAGAGCTAGGGGGAGTGCCTCCGCCCTATGCGGCAGAGCCCATAGGCAGCAGCTGAGGGTGTCCATTATTGGTGAGTGAGCTGTATACACATTCTGCTTATTGAACACCCTCCCCCTATCCCCTACACCACTTCCCCTACCCCCCCCTTCACCCCAGCTTTCCCTACCCTTCCCCCCACCTTCTCCCCCCCCCTATCTCTCTCCCTCCGCCCCTCTCTTTCACCCCCTTTTTGTTACCCCTTTCTCCTCTCTCTATGCCCCCCCCCCATTTCCTCTGCTTCCCCCCTTTCTCTATCATACCCTCCATCTCTCCCCCCCCCCCCCCCATCCCTCTCTCTCACCCCCCCCCTTCCTTTCTCCCTCTTTCCCCTTCTTAATCCTCCCTTTCCTGAGCTTCCATTGTCTCCCAGCCCCCTCCTCACCCCATCCTCTCTCTTTCTCTCTCCCTCTCGGGAGCAGTTGTTATTTATGAAGCTGGGCTCAGGCAATGTGAAACTTTATGTGTGCAGAAAAGCAAATGTAATGGAAGAGTTCAATTCTTGTAATATTGATCCTCTGTACTGAGGTTTATGTGTGCCTGTGAGACTGCCACTTGTAGCAGAGGGATTAGGAGTATTTTTCGAATATAAGGACTGCAGCATACGTGCACATTGTTGTCCTGCGTTACCCACTCCTAACCCCTGCACTCTGTGCATTACCTACTCCTGACCCCTGCACTCTGTGCATTACCTACCCCTGACCCCTGCACTCTTTGCATTACTTACTTCTGACCTCTGCATTCAGTGCATTACCTACTCCTAACCCCTGCACTCTGTGCATTACCTACTCCTGACCCCTGCACTCTGTGCATTACCTACCCCTGACCCCTGCACTCTTTGCATTACTTACTTCTGACCCCTGCACTCTGTGCATTACCTACTCCTGACCTCTGCGTTCTGTGCATTACTTACTTCTGACCTCTGCATTCAGTGCATTACCTACTCCTAACCCCTGCACTCTGTGCGTTATCTACTCCTGACCTCTGCATTCTGTGCATTACTTACTCCTGACCCCTGCACTGTGTGCAATACTTACTCCTGACCTCTGCATTCTGTGCATTACTTACTCCTGACCTCTACGTTCTGTGCATTACCCACTCCTGACCCCTGCACTCTGTGCATTACCTACTCCTGACCTCTGCATTCTGTGCATTACCTACCCCTGACCCCTGCACTCTTTGCATTACTTACTTCTGACCTCTGCATTCAGTGCATTACCTACTCCTAACCCCTGCACTCTGTGCATTACCTACTCCTGACCTCTGCATTCTGTGCATTACTTACTTCTGACTTGTGCATTCTGTGCATTACCCACTCCTGACCCCTGCATTCTGTGCATTACCTACTCCTGACCCCTGTCCTCTGTGCGTTACCTACTCCTGACCTCTGCATTCTGTGTGTTACCTACTCCTGACCTCTGCATTTTGTGCATTACCTACTCCTGACCTCTGCATTCTGTGCATTACCTACTCCTGACCTCTGCATTCTGTGCATTACTTACTCCTGACCTCTGCACTCTGTGCATTACTTACTCCTGACCTCTGCACTCTGTGCATTACCTACTCCTGACCTATGCATTCTGTGCATTACTTACTCCTGACCTCTGCACTCTGTGCATTACTTACTCCTGACCTCTGCACTCTGTGCATTACCTACTCCTGACCTCTGCACTCTGTGCATTACTTACTCCTGACTTCTGCCCTCTGTGCATTACCTACTCCTGACCTCTGCATTCTGTACATTACCTACTCCGGCCCTTTGCATCCTGTGCATTACCTACTCCTGACCCTGTGTTCTGTACATTACCTACTCCTGACCTTTGCATTCTGTGCATTACACTCTTCTGACCTCTGCAATCTGTGCATTACCTACTCCTGACCCCTGCATTCTGTGTGTTACCTACTCCTGTCCTCTGCACTTTATTCATGACCTACTCTTTACCCCTGCCCTCTGTGCATTACACTCTCCTGACCTCTGCATTCTGTGCATTACCTACATCTGACCTCTGCACTCTGTGCTTTACCTATCTCTGACCCCTGCACTCTGTGCATTACCCACTCCTGACCTCTGCATTCTGTGCATTACCTACTCCTGACCTCTGCATTCTGTGCTTTACCTACTCCTGTCCTCTGCACTCCATGCATGACCTACTCCTGACCCCTGCACTCTGTGCATTAAACTCTCCTGACCTCTGCATTATGTGCATTACCTACTCCTGACCCCTGCCCTCTGTGCATTACCTACTCCTGACCCCTGCATTATGTGCCTTACCTACTCCTGACCCCTGCATTTTGTGTGTTACCTACTTCTGACCCCTGCATTCTGTGCATTACTTACTTCTGACTTGTGCATTCTGTGCATTACCCACTCCTGACCCCTGCATTCTGTGCATTACCTACTCCTGACCCCTGTCCTCTGTGCGTTACCTACTCCTGACCTCTGCATTCTGTGTGTTACCTACTCCTGACCCCTGCATTCTGTGCATTACCTACTCTTGACCCCTGCATTCTGTGCATTACACTCTCCTGACCTCTGCATTCTGTGCATTACTTACTCCTGATCCCTACCCTCTGTGCATTATCTACTCCTGACCCCTGCACTCTGTGCATTACCTACCCCTGCACTCTGTGCATTACCTACCCCTGACCTCTGCCCTCTGTGCATTACCTACCCCTGCACTCTGTGCATTACCTACCCCTGCACTCTGCGCATTACCTACCCCTGACCTCTGCATTCTGTGCATTACCTACCCCTGACCCCTGCACTCTGTGCATTACCTATCCCTGACCCCTGCACTCTGTGCATTACCTACCCCTGACCCCTGCACTCTGTGCATTACCTATCCCTGACCCCGCACTCTGTGCATTAGCTACCCCTGACCCCTGCACTCTGTGCATTACCTATCCCTGACCCCGCTCTCTGTGCATTACCTACCCCTGACCTCTGCATTCTGTGCATTACCTACCCCTGACCCCTGCACTCTGTGCATTACCTACCCCTGACCCCTGCACTCTGTGCATTACCCACCCCTGACCCAGAGCAAAGTAGGCTCAACTTTTATTTAGAAAAGACAGTTTATGTAAGGACACTGAGCTTCCACAATAATGGAGACTCCCAGCATCCTTCAGTGAACTGTCGTTTTTTGTTCTGTCCCATAATTATAAAATGATTGGAATAAGTTAGAGGACTGCCCCTAATATTTGGGAAGAGCGCACCAAATAATTGATTTGATTGATCGTAAATCCCCTACAAAATAATTGGATGATCAGCTTTTATTTAGCCGTACCCCTCTAAGCCCCTCCCAATGTTAGCACAACTTGGCCACGCCCACCATTTGCCACATCACTGCTCTCCTTATGATGCCCATGGGTGCCCTGGGTCTCTCACAGTCCTAGTTACACCTGGCCTTGGTTGTTCAGCCACGGGCTAGGGACAGGACCTGCAAGTGAAAGTGAAACTGCAACAGAGAAAGATCAGGTCCCGGGGGCCGTGTTATATGGCAGAGCTGTGCCAATCTCAGGACTGGATGTTGGGTAGAAGAGCCCTTTTATAGGTCTTTTATCAGTGCCACCCTTCGTTGGTCAGTTATCCCTAGGCGTGCGCGATTCGTTTCCTTCCGAATTTTGCAAAATTCGGCGATCCGGACAAATTCCGTATTTCCGAATTTTAGTTTTTCCGATTGAAAATTCGGAAATCCGCTGTTATTCTGTAATTGCGGTAATTCGGAAGTTTGCGGTAATTGGGCAATTGCGGTAATTTGGAAATCGGAAACAGCCGAAAATCCGAAATTCGGAAATTCGAAAATAAGAAAGAACATTTGAATTAATAATAAATAAATATTAAATTTTAGGAATTGGAATTTCCTTGAAAATACGGCTGCCAGTGAACTTAACCACTTAAACGCGAATCGCCGTTTATAAACGGCGGCAGCTTTAAGTGGAAGTATCGGGGTTCAGTCTGCACCGTTTTTTTTTAGAGCGGGCGATCAGCTATCCGGCGATAACGGGCGATCCGGCTCGGTCGTTATCCCAGGGGGTGGGAGGGTCCCGCCGCTCATCTCTGGCCTCCCGTCCTACCGGGAGACCGGAGCTCCGCCGGCTAGGAGGAGTCCTGAAGGAAGCCGGAATCGGCTCGGATTGGAGTCTCCTTCGTCAGATTCCGGAAGCGACGTCACTTCCGGTTTACTCGGCGGCCAGCGGCGCCGGTTTTAAAAAAAGTACCGTATTCAGAATCTCCGTTTTTGGTGATCTGAATGCTGTGAAGTGCAAAGGAGGGGCATCCCTCCTTTGCACTTCACAGCATTCAGATCACCAAAAACGGCGATTCTGAATTCTGCCATTTTTTTAAAACCGGCGCCGCTGGCCGCCGAGTAAACCGGAATTGACGTCGCTCCCTAAAGAGTACCTGTCACCATATATTACTATCACAGGGGATCCTAGCAATAAAAGCGATCAGATTTTTTTTTTTTTTTTAAGGGGCAGTGCTAAGAAAAAAAAAAATTGAAAGCGCCACCGCCCCGCGAGCTCGCGCAGCAGAGAAAACGCATACGTAAGTCGCGCCCGCATATCAAAACGGTGTTCAAACCACACATGTGAGGTATCGCCGCGATCGGCCAAGTGAGAGCAATAATTCTAGCGAAAGACCTCCTCTGCACCTCTAACCTGGTAACCGTTAAAAATTTTTAATGGAGATTTTTAAGTACCGGAGTTTGTCGCCATTCCGCAAGTGTGCGCAATTTTCATCATGCATGGTATCTATTTACTCGGCGTAACATCCTCTTTCACAATATACAAAAAAAATTGGGCTAACTTTACTGTTGTCTTATTTTTTTAACTCAAAAAAGTGAAATTTTTCGTGTTTGAAAGACCGCCGCCGCGCAAATACCGCGTGACAAACAGTATTGTAACGCTCGCCATTTTATTCTCTAGGGCAGTGGTAGGGCAACCTTGGCCCTCCAGCTGTGGTGAAACTACAAGTCCCATGAGACATTGCAAGACCCTGGCAATCACAGGCATGACTCATAGAGGCAGGGGCATGATGGGATTTGTAGTTTCACCACAGCTGGACTGCCGAGGTTGCCTACCCCTCTGCCCTAGGGTGTTTGAAAAATATATATATAATGTTTGGGGGTTCTAAGTAATTTTCTAGCAAAAAAAAACCAAAAATTGTTTTTAACCACTTCAGCCCTGGAAGGATTTCACACTTTAGGACCAGAGCACTTTTTGCGATTCGGCACTGCGTCGCTTTAACTGACAATTGCGACGTTGTACCCAAACAACATTTGTGTCCTTTTTACCCCACAAATAGAGCTTTCTTTTGGTGGTATTTGATCACCTCTGCGTCATTTCTGATCGCCGCTATAAACAAAAAAATAGCGACAATTTTGCGGTTTTGGCCGATTTATATTCTTCCTCATATTTTTGGTAAAAAAAAAAAATCGCAATCAGCGTTTATTGATTGGTTTGCGCAAAAGTTTCCGCGTTTACGGATGATGAGAATTCATTTCTGGGGGTTTTATTTTTTTTTTATTTTTTTACTAGTAATGGCGGCGATCTGTGATTTTTAGCGGTACTGCGATATTGCGGCGGACATGTCGGACCATTTTGACACTTTTTTGGGACCATTGGCATTTATACAGCGATCAATGCTATGAAAATGCACTGATTACTGTGTAAATGTCATTGGCAGTGAAGGGGTTAACCTGCAGGGGGCGCTCTAAGGGTTAACTGTGTTCCCTCAGTGTGTTCTAACTGTATGGGGGTGGGCTGGCGGGGGAAGGGAAGTGATCACAGCTTCCATGTAGAGGAAGGCTGTGATCACAGCCCTTCCCCCTCTCACAGAACGGAGGTCCGTGTTTACTTACACGGACCTCCGTTCTTTCAGTGCGGGGGGGGGGCCATCGCGGTTAGCCGGCGGAGATCGAGTCCGCCGCACCCACTACCTGGCTCCCCCCGAACACAGTGAGCGCGTGGCCGCGCGCTCACAATGCTAGTTATCACAGCCGCCGTCCTGTGACGGCGGTTCGCGATAACGAGCCACCTTGTCGCCGTCACGCTGCGGCGGGCGGTCGGCAAGTGGTTAAAATGTAACCGACAAATGTAAAAAGGGCTCCGGTGGGCAAGGGGTTAAATATGAAATTTATCACTAGCAGCCAAATTTTCAAGGAAATTCCAATACCTATAATTTAATAGTTATTAGTTAGTTATTATTTCAAATGTTCTTTCTTATTTTCGAATTTCCGAAATTCGGCTGTTCTAGTTATCTCCTCCTGATGGTATGGGGCCCGCCCTTGGCTTGGTAGGACATTGGGGACAATCGTTATATAAAAGATCTGGATACAGGTGACCCTCTTACCTGGTAGTTATTTTGGTTGGGTAGGAGTCCCCCCTGCGGGGGGTGTATATTGTAGTGTCGGTGCGCAGTGTTTCGGGAGGCGTTCCCCACCGAGTACTGAGCGCTGTTGGTGTTGTGCGCTGAGGTATTGAGCGGCATGTAATATTCATTGCTGTGGTAGACAGTGTTTTCTGGAGCGTCTCTGGCATTGGTTGGAAGGATTTTGGCATTTCCCGCCCGTACGGAGGCTGGCGATAATGGGCAGGGGTTCTCCGCACGGGGCGAGTTGTTACACTCTCTAAACCTGGAACCCAACTGGTTCTGTGCCGCCAAGGACGCCAGTTCTTCTTCCCGGGTGTATTCGTCAACATCTCCCGTTTCCATTGCGATGGAAAAGCAGTTGGTCTCCACCGGCCGTGGCCTCTCCTCCACCCCCGTGCTGAGAGTCCTGGAACAGTGATCCGTGGCCGCTAGAGAAAAAACTTCTCTTATTTCCAGGTTCTTCAGACCGCAAGAGGAGTCCCTGCTGCGTTGCCCGGTGGAGAGATGGTTCACCGGGCTGACGCTTGGCTGCTCAGGTTTATGTGGCCTTTGACCACCAGGAAGATCTGTGACAGCCTTCATTGACCATGACATTGTCTTTTGAGGGACCACCCTGTCCATGATTTGCCCAGGAGAGCCAACAAAGTTTTTCTTGGCATACAAAGGGTTTGAAGGATTCGCCCCACTGGGCTGCCGTGATAACATCAAGGCCTTCTCATCCATGGGGTTCTTCACCAAGGAACTTTGTCTCTGAGGAGGAGTCTGAAGTTTGAGGAACTCGGCCTCGTTCCTTGCTGGTGGCCTCGGCATTGTTGGCTTCAGTAGATCGGTTTTAGGCGTGGTGGTCTGTGGACTTATCCCTGGTCGGGAGGATGAGTTGCTTGGGCTGTACACACAGGTCATGATCAAGTCGTTGCTAGAGGAGGTCCGAGGGGCCTGGGTACGGGAGAGGTTTGGCAAATTCCTGATGGTTACGTCTGGAGGCCGTGATGGAGAGCTGGACATTGATGCTTGCAGCTGGGAGTTGGGCTCTGGGTAGTTTTTACTGCTCATTTTCCTTCGTTTATTCCCGACCCAGGTCTGTGGAGACGACAAACATTAACAATATCACAAGTCTAATATCTTTGTTATGGACAATCTATGGAATATCAGACTCCACCTAACTTCCCCTGACCTCCAACCAGCCCATTAAAACTTCAAATGACCAACGTAACTGGAGCATAGGGATCTAGTCCAGCCCATTGCTAACAAATGATAAACACTGGACTTCAATAATGCATTGTGAGGAGTCAGCTGTCAACATTGACTTAGCAGGAGGGACCTCTATACCCCACACCACTCCGAGGGCAATTCTTGGCTGCACCCAGGGGCGTATCATGAAATTAGTGGGCCCGTGTGCAAGCCCAGACCGCACCGATCATCCCCAGCTGTCAACCGGGGAGAGATCGTCCATGGGTGCAGTGCTGGTCAGAGCACAGTGGGCCCCCCACCCCTCAGGGCCCGTGTTCAGTGAACACTCTGCACCCATGGATGATACACCACTGGCTGCACTACTTAAAGAGAACCTATATACCCATTCAAACAATCTTGCTGGGATGGATAAATGAACTGCAATAGGACTGGGATGAAAAACCTACCTTTTCTGGAGAACCTGGAGCCCCCAGGTTCCCCTTCACTACTGGCGCCATGGCTAAAGGCCTTGGTGCTACGTCACATGGTCTCGATGAATGGGAGGATCAGGCAGAGTGAACTCTGATCTTATCCAAGTATCTCTGATCTTTTCATTGGCTTTTACCCACCCCAGGAAGGCATTGCAAACAGCTTTATGATTGCATTTGAGGACAGGTCCTCTTTAGGCAGACTGTCAGAAAAATGAAAAGAGGGCGCACCGACCTTGTGCATTACCCAAGTAAAATTTAAAAAGAAGGAAACCTACTGACAAACATGGTGATAATAAAAGCATAACAAAGTCCACAATGGACAAAGAGCAACCAGGTCACCAGGACTGTGTCTGTGACTGGCTCTGAAGAAGGGGGGGGGTCTTCCCTCGAAACGCGGCAGGCATCTAGAACAGCCTTTCTGAACCTTTTCAACACCGAGGAACCCTTGAAATAATTCTCCGGTCTCGGGGAACCCCTGCTAAAAATTAAGAATCTACAACTCATGATACATCAGTGTGATGGTCAATGGGAAGAATGCTCCTTACACTTGTGGTCAATGGGAAGAATGCTCCTCACACTTGTGGTCAATGGGAAGAATGCTCCTCACACTTGTGGTCATTGGGAAGAATGCTCCTCACACTTGTGGTCATAAGGAAGAATGCTCCTCACACTTGTCGTCATTGGGAAGAATGCTCCTCACACTTGTGGTCATTGGGAAGAATGCTCCTCACACTTGTGGTCATAAGGAAGAATGCTCCTTACACTTGTGGTCATTGGGAAGAATGCTCCTCACACTTGTGGTCATTGGGAAGAATGCTCCTCACACTTGTCGTCATTGGGAAGAATGCTCCTCACACTTGTGGTCATTGGGAAGAATTCTCCTTACACTTGTGGTCATTGGGAAGAATGCTCCTCACACTTGTGGTCAATGGGAAGAATGCTCCTCACACTTGTGGTCATTGGGAAGAATGCTCCTTACACTTGTGGTCATTGGGAAGAATTACCCCCTTACAGATAGCTAAGAAGATCAATGATGTCATTGGGAATTTATCTGAGAGGTAGAAATTGACCATTGCTTAAGGAACCCCTAGCAACCTCTGGAGGAACCCTGGTTGAGGAACCCTGATCTAGAAGGTCCTCCGGTGTGCTGGACACAGTCCTGGTGACCTGGTTGCTCTTTGGTCCATTGTGGACTTTGATATGCTTTTATTATCACCGTGTTTGTGAGTATGTTTCCTTCTTTTTCGGTGTGCCCTCTTTTCATACAGTGTTCCCATCGGGTGTCTCCTGACCCTCCAAGGGCAGCAAAACCTATCCATACATTGAGAATCATAAGAACTTTTGGCCACTTCCATGGCTATTGCACTACCCTTGAGCGCAGGAAATTTTGTTTGACTCTTCAGGCAGACCCTTGGGGGAGTAGCTTTGGCCACACCCACCATGATCTACACATGGGGGGGGGGGCATTCCGATATCCCCTTTATCAATAAATCCACCCTTAAGGAGTCATGGTGTAGCTTCCCCCATTCTCCTCATGTAGTCACCTGGTATGGTGGCGCTATCTAAGCTGACTTTCCAGATGTTCCATGTTCTACAGTCAACTGGATGTCACCTTCAGGTTGAATAGTTTTTGGCACATATCCTCTTGTCGTTGGGAGGTGGATGGGCATGGGCCCCTTATATGATCACATGACGGATGTGATCTGCATCCATACTATACTTTCGGAAAGACTCCCTTCTAAGGTAAAGGGGGGGGGGGGTGCCCGTCCTATGGGATCTTCGGCATCTGAAGTCTAATGGTCATCATTTGACATACTGTGCAAAATCACATTCGATCAACACTATCGACACTGTAGCGCACATGAACTGACAAGGTATATGGGGGTTGACTTACTAAAACTGGAGAGAGCAAAATCTGATGCAGTTGTGCATGGGAACCAATCAGCTTCCAGGTTTTATTGCCAAAGCTTAACTGAAGAAGCTGAAGACAGAAGCTGATTGGCCGCCATGCGGAGCAGCAACGAATTTTGCACTCTCCAGTTTTAGTAAATCTCCCCCAATGGTGTATAAATTTGCAGCAGACTAAAGCTTACAATGTATCTTTATGATTTTGGATGGAGCAAGGAGGAGTTAGAACCCCTGTCTGTTTTTTTTTATTAATGGCTATGCCCCCCCCGCCCTCCCCTCCCGGGGAAATTTGTTAATATCTACGTCTCCACTCCTGGTAACTAAAAAAAAAATGAACTGAAAATGTCCAAATTGGGCCCAAAGTGTCAATATTTTGTGTGGCCACCATTATTTTCCAGCACTGCCTTAACCCTCTTGGGCATGGAGGTCACCAGAGCTTCACAGGTTGGCACTGGAGTCCTCTTCCCCTCCTCCATGATGACATCACAGAGCTGGGGGATGTTAGAGACCTTGCGCTCCTCCACCTTCCGTTTGAGGAGCCCCACAGATGCTCAATAGGGTTTAGGTCTGGAGATGCTTGGCCAGTCCATTGCCTTTACCCTCAGCTTCTTTAGCGAGGCAGTGGTCGTCTTGGAGGTGATGACCAAAAATGTCTAGACTCTTGTTCTTGTTCTGGTGACAAGTGTAACATTTTTGGCCATCACCTCCAAGATGGGGACATCCTCAAACGGAAGGTGGGACTTGTAGTTCTGCAACAGCTGGAGGGCCACACGTTGAGCACCCATGCTCTAGACTAGAGCATGAGTGCTCAACGTGTGGGCCTCCAGCTGTTGCAGAACTACAAGTCCCATGACGGATGGCAAGGCTGATCGTTACAAGCATGACTCCCAGAGGCAGGGGCATGATGGGACTTGTGATTCCACAACAGCTGGAGGGCCACAGGTTGAGTTCCATGGTCTAGAGCAGTGATGGTGAACCTTGGCACCCCAGATGTTTTAGAACTACATTTCCCATGATGCTCAACTACACTGCAGAGGGCATGACCATCATGGGAAATGTAGTTCCAAAACATCTGGGGTGCCAAGGTTCGCCATCACCGACCTAGTAGAAGACTTCAGATGGAGACCCCATCCTTGGGACAACAGTCTAAGGTGGGATCTCCTCTCACTTCCTATCCTTTCCTGACTTCTAACCTCTTGCAATCATTTCAACTATCCAAGACGGGGGGGGGGGGGGGGG
>BLSH010080408.1:75270-85861 GCA_018402905.1 Glandirana rugosa
ATACCTTTTCGCGGTAGAGACCACAAGATGAATATCACTAAGGACAGCGACTCACATAATTCAATTTATATGTATAGGTCTTGGATCATTGATATCTCGTAACGGTGGTATGTACTATGTAACTCGGATAAACCATTGTAGAGGATTTTGTACACCCTCTACATCTACCCACGTAAAAACGATGGGTTCAACCCTGGTCTATGGTAGACTCTTCTCAAAATATTAAACGAAGTTAATTCCAACATAACTATCTATAAAATCTATTTCGTACCCGTTCTAGAACGCTCATCTCAACTCGCTTGGAGACCTTCAAGCCCAAGACGACCAGGCAGGCTTGAAGTCCGTGCGATCGTTCGGGTTCCGTCCGGACCCGGACCCGGACTTTGTCCCGAAGTTCGGACGGACCAGCAGAACCCGAACTTCCAGAGGTTCGCTCAACTCTACTCGCAAGATCTTGCCCATGCTTTATCTAAAATATCTATCAATACAACCTTAATTGAAGCAAATTATAAAACTCTTCTCAGATGGTATCTGGTCCCAACTTGGGTAGCAAAAATGCACCCATCTACATCTCCCACATGTTTTAGGAGATGTTACCAAATAGGCTCAATGTATCATGTATGGTGGCAATGCTCTATAGTTACTAGGTTCTGGATATGTATATTTAACTTAATACACTCAGCGACAGGAATCACTATAAGTAGAACACCAGAGATGGCGCTTTTCCATAAATTCCCTGACGAGATTCGTAAAAAAAAAAAAAAAAAATCAACAAAGTTAATTACATATATTCTCATAGCAGCCTGAATAACTATTGTCAAACATTGGAAACAGCAGTCAGTGGTTCCTCTTGATTATGTGAAGAGTTAAGCTGAACTGGATCATGGTTAATGATAGACTTACCTGTAGTCTCCACAACTCCATCAAAAAATCTGATATGACCTGGGCAGTGGCGTCACTAGGGTTGGTGTCACCTGGTGCAGTAAAAATGGTGTCACCCCCCTATTTTCAGGCCGGAGGCCCAGTGTTGGAGCTCGTTGTGGCGGTCAATAAGGCCTAAAGGATAGCACATTTGGCACTTCCTAATGGCTTAGTTCGTAGGAACAGTAATGGATAATGGCCAACAGGCCCTCTAACCAGACCCAGCGAAGAGGCAGCAGTGATCCCTCCGGCTGGACGTTTGCTCACTCTTGATTACCAAGGCCGACTCTGGTCAGTGGTGTAGCACATGTGTACCCTGGCAGTGGCTCAGTCTTACTCTCTATGATGGTCCTGGTACAGCGTGTCTCTCTCTGGTGGTGCAGGTACAGCGTGTCTCTCTCTCTTGCTCTCTCTCTGGTGGTGCGGGTACAGCGTGGCACACTCTGGTGGTACAGGTACAGCGTGTCTCTCTCTCTGGTGGTGCGGGTACAGCGTGGCACTCTCTCCAGTGGTGCAGGCACAGCGTGGCTCTCTCTCTGGTGGTGCAGGTACAGTGGTGCACGCACAGCGTAGCTCTCTGGTGGTGCGGGTACAGCGTGACTCTCTCTGGTGGAGCGGGTACAGTGGTGCGGGCACAGCGTGGCTCTCTGGTGGTGCAGGTACAGTGTTGCGGGCACAGCATGGCTCTCTCTCTGGTGGTGTGGGTACAGCGTGGCTCTCTCTCTGGTGGTGCGGGCACAGCGTGGCTCTCTCTCTGGTGGTGCGGGTACAGCGGTGCGGACAAATCGTGGCTCTCTCTGGTGGTGCAGGTACAGTGGTGCGGGCACAGCGTGGCTCCATCTCTGGCTTCCCCCAGCACAGTCCCCTCTTTTTTCTCTTCTTCTGTAGCACTCAGTTCCTTTGCTTTTCCAATGTTTCAGGCCCTCTCTCTCCTCCAGCAGAGTGCATACATGCTGGGGGCTGTAGCCTGCTGCCTCCAGACGACACAAGGGCCGCAAATCTTGATGTTCCGCCAGTGTCTTCTGATTGGCCCTCCGCAGTGCCTGTGGCCAATGGGGAGGGAAGCTGAGCACACAGGAAGCGGCGCAATGAACCCGATTAGGGCCACCGCGTCTCTCTCTCTCTCTCTACTGACAGGAGAAAGGGGAGGGGGGCGATACAATGACAGCTTGCCTCTCCTCTGTTACAGTGCCACTGCAGTGATGCCAAGTGTTCTCTGGCGAATGGAGGAAGGGGGGGCTCGACGGCACCCACTACTACAACTGCTTCCTGGTGTCAACCCCCGGCGGGTGTCACCCGGGTGCAGTCTGCCCCCCGCACCCCCATAGCGACGCCTCTCTGGACCTGGGACCCGTGGATACGATATGTGTCCATAGATTGATACACCCCAGACTGACCCTCTTCCACCTCCACTTCTACGTTTACTTCTACTTTCTCTTTTTTTTTTTTCTTCTTCCCCTATACCTCTCTCATACTTTCTGCTTCACTTTCGCTTGTGTTCGTCACCTACTTTTTTGCCAAGGGTGGCGTCATCTTTCCACATCATTGAGGACATTGTCCTTCCTTCACTTTGCCTGTGCCTGTCTCACCCTAAGGAGGCCGCTTTGCACTTCCTGGATGTTGTTCGGGCCCTGCGGGGGTATCTGGCGTCCACAGCCTCCTTTTCGGAGGTCAGATGCTCTTTTTGTAGTGGTGGATGGCCCATGCAAAGGTTTGGTGGCCTCATCAGCCGCTATCTCATGTTGGATTAGACAGACAGTGTCCCGAGCCTATGCTGTTCAGGGTCTGGAGCCTCTCTTTCCGGTTACGGCTCACTCTACCAGGGCGATTAGCACTTCCTGGGCTTTTCGACATAAGGCGTTTGTGTCTAAGGTGTGCAAGGTGGCTACTTGGACCTCTGGGCATGCCTTATCACAATTTTACAATGTGGATGTTTTTAGCATCCTCGGATGCTGCGTTTGGCCGCAAAGTTTTGCAGCCGGCCGTGTGAGACACGTGTAGTTTCTCACCGAGGGTTCAGTTGGGTGTAGTTCTGTTACCCACCCCTCTTTTTTGGCACTGCTTTTGGACGCCCCACTTAGTCCTAAGAGTTGCTGTGCCTGTCAACGAACGAAAGAGAAAACGGGATTTTTTTGACTTACCGTAAAATCCCTTTCTCTGAGTTCGTCGATAAGCACAGCACCCACCACTCTGATGTTGCACTGCTTGTTACGAACTGAGCTAGCAGAGCTGGGTGTGGGGTTATCTGCCAGTGGGGACTGCCCCCTGGGACTGGCTGTGCCTGTTACTGTTCTTTTTTGCCGTTAGAACTGCCTGTTCTGCCTAGTAAACTCCTGAAGAGGGCAGTATAACCCACTTAGTCCTAAGAGTTGCTGTGTCTGTCGACGAACGAAAGAGAAAAAACAAAAACACTGGCCCTTTAAAAAAACGCAAAAAAACTGTAATATAACGCTGGTAAAAGCTGAAAACAATCACTGATAAGCTACTGACGTTTTTTGGAAGTTTTTTTTAACGTCCTGTGTGCATGAAGCCTTAGAGTGTCACATTTCCAGACGATGTGGCCTTATCAGTGCTAAGGGTCTTTCTTATGATTATTTTGTAATCGACGTTCTGTTTTTGACCATAATGGGTTTATTTTGTACTAAGGTTTACATATGTAAAGAAAGCGGTAAAATCTTCAAAATCTCCATTTAAACATTATGCATATTACTAGTCACTGAAAACGTTTAATGTAAATTAACATGTTATTTCTACCTTAACCACATCAATACTGGGCACGAAAACCCTCTTCCTGTCCAGGCCATTTTTCACCTTTCAGCGCTATCACACTTTGAATGACAATTACTCAGTCATGCAACACCCATATTTGCGTCCTTTTTTTCACACAAAGAGAGCTTTCTTTTGGTGGTATTTAATCACTAGGGTTTTTTTTAATTTTTTGTGCTATAAATAAAAAAAGATTGAAAATGTTGTCAAAAATGCCTTTTTCTTTGTTCCTTTCATAAAATTTTGCATTTAGTAATTTTTCTTTGTAAATTTTGGCCAAAATTTTTACTGCTACCTATCTTTGGTAAAAATAACCCAAATAAGTGTATATTATTTGGTTCTTGTGTAAGCTATAGAATCTACAAGCTATGGTGCCAATCATTGAAAATTGATCACTCCTGATCATACCTTATATACTGACGGCCTATCTCATTTCTTGAAACTCTAAGGCCGGTTCACACTTGAGCGGCGCGACTTTGCGGCCCGTTCACATCTAGGCGACTTGTCAGGCGACTTGAGTCGCCTGACAAGTCGTCTCAATGCTGTGCAATGGAACCGTTCTAATAGGAGCGAATCGCTTCACTCCGACTTAGAAAAATAGTTCCTGCACTATTTTTAGGGCGATCTCAGCGCAGCTTGCATTGACTTCTATGATAGAAGTCTCCTCACAAGCCGCGTTGAGATCGCCTCGAGCGGGGCGACTTGCTTCGCCCTGGCAAGCCGTGCCGCTCAAGTGTGAACCGGCCCTAACAAGCAAGGAAAGTAAAAATACCCCCCAAATGACCCCTTTTTGGAAAGTAGACATTCCAAGGTATTTAGTAAGAGGCATGGTGAACTTTTTGAAGTTGTAATTTTTTCCCACAATTCTTTGCAAAATGAAGATTTTTTTTTCTTCTTTTTTTTTTCCACAAAATTGTCATTGTAACAGGTTATTTCTCACACACAGCATATGCATACCACAAATTACACCCCAAAACACATTCTACTACTCCTCCTGAGTATGGCGATACCACATGTCTGAGACTTTTTCACAGCCTGGCCACATACAGAGGCTCAACATGCAGGGAGCGCCGTCAGGTATTCTAGGGACATAAATTACACATCTAATGTCATGACGACCTATCGCATCTTGAAGGCCCTGGAGCACCAGGACAATGGAATTGCCCACAAAATGACCCCATTCTGGAAAGCAAACACCCCAACAAATAATCTATGAGGCATATTAAAGCGGAGGTCCGAGGGCTAAAAAAAAAAATTAAAAGTCAGCAGCTACACATACAGTAGCTGCTGACTTTTAATATTAGGACACTTACCTGTCCTGGAGTCCAGCGATGTCTGCACCCACCACCGATCTTCGGATCGGGGGACGGGTGCAGCCGCCTCCATCGCGGGTAAGGGAACCCGGACGTGTAAGCAGTACAGCTTCACGCCGGGCACCTTACTGCGCATGCGCGAGCTCTGCCGCGCTCTGCTACTGGCCAGGCGGCCAGAAGCAGAGCGAGCAGGGAGGAGGGAGCCAGGCTGCTGACATCAGCATCCGCGTCTGCCGGCCAGAGCTCCCGGAAGTGTGGAAAAGGACACCTGTCTAAAGACAGGTGTCCTCTTCCCCCTCCCCCCCGAAAGGTGCCAAATGTGACACCTGAGGGGGGGAGGAATCCAACCAGCGGAAGCTCCACTTTAGGGTGGAACTCCGCTTTAATTGTATATGGTGTACCGCGCTAAGGGATATTGATGGATTGATTTAGCTGCTGCCCTCCAGTAATTTCCTCCTAGTGGGGGGAATTAAGAACTACTGTAACCAAACTGGACTGGAAGTTGGCGCTGCTCAAATACAATAATTATATTAAAGTAAAATCTCTGATTATCATATGATTTCTCCCTCCTAGTCCCTCTACTAGGATAAGCCTTTTCACCGGAGATACGTCCGAGCGATTTACCCCTGCAGGGGTGACGTTTTCTGGTAAGGAGGGGACCTTGAGGGGAGCACGCGTGCCTTGCACTGGAAAAAGATCTGAAGAAAACTTCTTTTATGCACAGAACACTTTTTGGAGGGATTGACAGTGATGATATGAACTTGAACTATTATTATATGATTAGAGTTTTTTTGAACAATTATTCACCATTTTTGTCACCACCTGTGGGTGGTTAGATACTACTGCAAGAGTTATTCAAGTTGTTATGAGGACATTATAGGTTTGGGCTGTCCCCTTTGGATGACTACAACTACGCCAAGGGGTTGGATATACATGAAGCATATATGATTAATGGTGCTATATATATATATATATGAGTGTTCCTAAGGGCTTGATCTAACAAGATAATATCAATAGATGAATATTGGGGTTGTCTAGCACAAAGTCACCTTATATTTGTAATTATTTAATGAATGACACTTTAGTTACCTACGACAGGCACTTTTGCCTTTATTATTTTTCATTTATATTTTATTCAATATTGCACGTCTCACATTCATTAATATACTCACACTTTATATCATACTTATATTAATTTGTATTAGAGGGTTAATTTTACAGATTGGATTTTATGTTTGTTTTTTGGATTTTTGCACAGTTGCACCTAATTACTTTAAAACACATCATATGATAATCAGAGATTTTACTCTAATATAATTATTGTATTTGAGCAGCACCAACTTCCAGTCCAGTTTGGTTACAGTAAATCTATGAGGCATAATGAGTCTTTTGAATGGTTCATTTTTTTCCAGTCATTTTTGACAAAGTTGTCCATTTATAAGATATTTCCAACACATAGCATGTACATAGCAAAAATGACACCCCAAAATACATTCTGCTATTCCTCCTGAGTATGGCAATACCACTTGTGTGAGACGTTTACATAGCCTGACCACATACAGAGGCCCAACATTGAACTAGCACCTTCAGGCGTTCTACAAGCATAAATTACACATCTCATTTCTCAACCCCCTATTACACTTTTGAAGGTCCTGGAGCACCAGGACAATGGAATTGCCCACAAAATGACCCCATTCTGGAAAGCAAACACCCCAACGTATAATCTATGCTGCATACTGAGTCTTTTGAACATGTCATTTTTTTACAGTCGTTTTTGGAAAATGTGGGAAAAAAATGAAAACGCTTTTATCTTTACACAAGGTTCTACATTTATATATTTCCAACACATAGCATGTACATAGCAAAAATGACACCCCAAAATACATTCTGCTACTCCTCCTGAGTATGGTGATGCCAAATGTGTGAGACTTTTACAGGTGATGTTTACTCATGGGTGCGACGGTCACTGACAGGTGATTGGCGATGGTCACTAATGGGTGACTGGTGGTGGTCACTGATGAGTGACGGGTGACTGGCGGTGGTCACTGATGGGTGACGGGTGTCTGGGGGTGGTCACTGATGGGCGATGGGTGTCTGGTGGTGGTCATTGATGGGTGATAAGTGTCTGGGGGTGGTCACTGATGGGTGACGGATGACTGGTGGTGGTCACTGATGGATGACGGGTGACTGGTGGTGATCACTGATGGGTGACTAGTGGTGGTCACTGATGGGTGACTGGCTGTGGTCACTGATGGGTGACGGGTGACTGGCTGTGGTCACTGATGGGTGTCTGGTGGTGGTCACTGATGGGTGTCTGGTGGTGGTCACTGATGGGTGACGGATGACTGGTGGAGGTTACTGATGGGTGACAGGTGACTGGCGGTGGTCACTGATAGGTGATGGATGACTGGCGGTGGTCACTGATGGGTGCCGGGTGTCTGGTGGTGGTCACTGATGGATGACTGGCGGTGGTCACTGATGGGTGACGGGTGACTGGCAGTGTTCACTGATGGGTGCCTCGTGTCTGGCGGTGGTCACTGATGGGTGACCGGTGTCAGGCGGTGGTCACTGATGGGTGACTGGTGGTGGTCACTGATGGGTGACTGGCTGTGGTCACTGATGGGTGACCGGTGTCAGGCGGTGGTCACTGATGGGTGACCGGTGTTAGGCGGTGGTCACTGATGGGTGACCGGTGTCAGGCAGTGGTCACTGATGGGTGACCGGTGTCAGGCGGTGGTCACTGATGGGTGACCGGTGACTGGCGGTGGTCACTGATGCGTGACGGGTGACTGGCGGTGGTCACTGATGCGTGACGGGTGACTGGCGGTGGTCACTGATGGGTGACTGGCGGTGGTCACTGATGAGTGACAGGTGACTGGCGGTGGTCACTGATGGGTGACGGATGACTGGCGGTGGTCACTGATGGGTGACGGGTGACTGGCGGTGGTCACTGATGGGTGGCGGGTGACTGGCGGTGGTCACTGATGGGTGACGGGTGACACGCCACAGTCACTGACGGGTGACACGCCACGGTCACTGACGGGTGACACGCCACGGTCACTGACGGGTGACACGCCACGGTCACTGATGGGTGACAGGCCACGATCACTGACGGGTGACAGGTGCACTTTATGATGACAGTCTGATGACAGGTGCAATTTATGATGACAGGTGCACTTTTTGGGGGCATATGGGGTGACTGTTGGGTGACAGGTGCATTGGGGGGCAGGGGAGATGTGACAGGTGTGTGTTTTTACTTTACAGATCAGTATATCACTGATCCCAGCTCTTCTCTCCTCACACTGGAAACTGTGTGAGGAGAGAAGAGCTGGTAACCGTGAGCTACTGCTCGGTTTACATTGGATGTGATCGGCTGTGAAGTAGATCACAGCCGACCACAAGGTAACAGCCGCCGGCCGGCGGTTGATACCAGTGTCGGTGACAGGCAGTGTTCCCTGGGAACAAGCCGCCACTGACGTGCACGTGCAGCATGCTCCCGATTGCGCGCATTCGCCGTGCGAATGGGGGAAGTGCTGTTTGCTGTCACGGCCGATCATATGGTAAACAGCCATGGTAAACAGCCATGGCCAATGGCTGTTCACCCCCATCGGTGACATGGTGTGTCCTGGGGACACGCCGACACCGACAGAGCCGGGATGCGCGTGCCTGATCGCGCGCAATCCCTGCTTAAAGAATGAGAGCCTCACCCTGCCACCGTCATTTGACGGCGGGCGGTAGGCAAGCGGTTAATAAAAATATTGAAATATAAATAATTTTCTAGCAAAACAATGCAGATTTTTACATGTACGAGAGTAATGTCAAAATTAGCCTGGACTGGAGGTGCTTAACCTCTTCAGCCCCGGAAGGATTTCCCACTGTAGCACCAGAGCACTTTTTGCGATTCGTCACTGCGCCGCTTTAAGTGACAATTGCATGACGACATTGTACCCAAACAAAATTGATGTCCTTTTTTGCCCACCAATAGAGCTCTCTTTTGGTGGTATTTGATCATCTCTGTGTCACTTCTGATCACCGCTATAAACAAACAAAGAGCGACAATTTTGCAAGAAAAAACTTTCTGCTAAAATACATATCCAAAAAAAAAATGAATTCATCAGTTTTGGCCGATTTATATTCTTCTTCATATTTCCGGTTAAAAAAAAAAAAAAAAAACGTAATCGGCGTATATTGATTAAAAAGAAAATTATGCTGTCGCGCTATGTTTCATGTGCAAGAAACCATGTACAAGAAGGTCACAACGTACCCCCCATAAACACATAAATAAAAACTTATAACAAATTCTCTTGTAATAATAATGAGTGTACCCACCACCTCAGTGATAAAAATAGAGTACAAAATAAGTGATAATTTAAATCAACCAGAAAATGAACATGTGATAAAAATAGAGTACAAAATAAGTGATAATTTAAATCAACCAGAAAATGAACATGTGTATATATAAATCACAAGTTTAAACATAAAAAAGTTCATCAGCAGCATTTAAGGCACATCCAAAAGTCTCTATTGCTCAATCCCAGATCAATGTAAATCAGAGCAGGGATACTTCAATTGAGATGATGTACACAAACACCAGGAATTCCACTCTAGTGTCCACCACCACTTAAGTGAGCACCTCGGGTGACATAAGTGAGGTAATGCCCTTACCAGATGACGTGACCCACTATTTCTAGTAAGGTCAGAAAAGCCAGCAGATATAACCCTCTGCGGGGTATACGATGTTTAGCAGTCTTCTCTCCAGTCACCAGGGGCGCAGTATAGTCTGAGATCTCAACCTCTAGTCTCTCACTGTTCTCTCAGTACACGGCCAGGTAGTATATAATAAAGCAGAGATCCACATAGTGTGATACCATACTAACAGGGTTTACGTCACCACGCCCCTTGTGATTCCGGAACGGACGGGATTATGCTCTATTCTTATGCCGGCTGATTTTAAACTGTATCCTACGCGTGTGTTGCTCTTTTGTTTGTGAGTACCCTGATTTTTTATTCTAAATAAACCCTGTTAGTATGGTATCACACTATGTGGATCTCTGCTTTATTATATACTACCTGGCCGTGTACTGAGAGAACAATGAGAGACTAGAGGTTGAGATCTCAGACTATACTGCGCCCCTGGTGACTGGAGAGAAGACTGCTAAACATCGTATACCCCGCAGAGGGTTATATCTGCTGGCTTTTCTGACCTTACTAGAAATAGTGGGTCACGTCATCTGGTAAGGGCATTACCTCACTTATCTCACCCGAGGTGCTCACTTAAGTGGTGGTGGACACTAGAGTGGAATTCCTGGTGTTTGTGTACATCATCTCAATTGAAGTATCCCCGCTCTGATTTACTTTGATCTGGGATTGAGCAATAGAGACCTTTGGATGTGCCTTAACCACTTCAGCCCCGGAAGGATTTCCAGCTTTAGGACCGGAGCCCTTTTTGAGATTCGGCGCTGCGTCGCTTTAACTGACAATTGCGCGGTCGTGCGACGTTGTACCCAAACGAAATTTGCGTCCTTTTTTTCCCACAAACAGAGCTTTCTTTTGGTGGTATTTGATCACCGCTGCGTCATTTCTGATCGCCA
>BLSH010080408.1:86301-96703 GCA_018402905.1 Glandirana rugosa
CTACGACAGCTCCGGGGGGGGCATCGCGGGGGGCCGGCGGCAATCGAAGCCGCCGCACCCGCTCCCTGGCCCCCCCTGGACACAGTGAGCGCGCGGGCGCGCCTCCGGCGGCGCGCGCGCTCACTATACACGTTCCCGCAGCGACGGCGATTTGCGGGAACGAGCCACTTTGCCGCCGTCAGATGCCGATCGGCGGTCGGCAAGTGGTTAAATGCTGCTGATGAACTTTTTTATGTTTAAACTTGTGATTTATATATACACATGTTCATTTTCTGGTTGATTTAAATTATCACTTATTTTGTACTCTATTTTTATCACATTATTATTACAAGAGAATTTGTTATAAGTTTTTATTTATGTGTTTATGGGGGGTACGTTGTGACCTTCTTGTACATGGTTTCTTGCACATGAAACATAGCGCGACAGCATCATTTTCTTTTTACTGTACTTTAGTGTAGTTTATCATACACTCATCTGTCGCTGCTTTAAATATTCGTGGTTCTGGTTCACTATTTATAGCGCGGTATATTTTAAAGTAATTAGGCGTATATTGATTGTTTTGCGCAAAAGTTGCCGCATTTACGAACGATGAGAATTCATTTATGTTTTTTTTTTTTATTTTTTACTAGTAGTGGCGGCGATCTGCGATTTTTAGTGGGACTGTGACATTACGGCGGACATGTCAGACACTTTTGACACTTTTTGGGACCATTGACATTCATACAGCGATCAGTGCTATGAAAATGCACTGTTTACTGTGTAAATGTCAATGGCAGGGAAGGGGTTAACACTGGGGGGATTTCAAAGGGTTAAATGTGTTCCCTGGGATGTGTTACTAACTGTATGGGGGCTGGGCTGACTGGGGGAGGAGAGTGATCGTTGCTCCCATATACAGGAAACAGAACATCACTTTCCTTCTCCCCTGTCAGAATGGAGAACCGTGTGTTTACATACACGGATCCCGTTCTGTCACTGCGGGATGGGGGGGGGGGACAATTGCGGGTAGTCGGTAAAATTCGAGTATGCCCCCTACCCGCTCCCTGGCTCCCCCCGATACACAGTGAGCGCACTTTCGGCGGTGCGCGCGTGCTCACAAGCCACAATCTCACGGCCGCTGTCAAGTGACGGCGGTTTGCGATATCTAGCCACGTTGCCGCCGTCAATCCACAGCTGGCAAGCGGCAACTGGTTAACCACTTGACATCCAGAAGATTTAACCCCTTCATGACCAGGCCATTTTTTTCTATACGGCACTGCGTTATTTTAACTGACAATTGCGCGGTCATGCAATGCTGTACATAAATTAAATTTATACCCTTTTCCCCCCACAAATAGAGCTTTCTTTTGGTGGTATTTGATCACCACTGGGTTTTTATTTTTTTTCTATAAACTAAAAGACATACCATTTTGAAAAAAAAAAACAATATTTTTTACTTTCTGCTAAAAAACATATCCAATAAAAAATGTAAAAAAAAAATCTAATTTCTTCATAAATTTAGAAATCAAAAAACCAAATGAATGCTGCGCCACCCTAAATAAACCAACCAATACTGTGTAGTATATTCAAGTGTCAATTTCTAAAGAATAGACAAAAAATTAATAATAATGTGCAACATTAATAATTAACCAATCCTGTGTAATATGTTCAAGTGTCAATTTCTAAGAAATATATATAAAAAAATATATGTGCTCAGTGCTCCACATAAACTGCAAGAAATGCTGTTCTTGGTGCTCAGTGCCAGCCCCTTCTCGTGGCCCCACTCACCAGACAAAATGGACCCCCAGCTTTGCAGTCTGGGGGTCACAATAGGCTTGTTCCGGGTGATGGTCAGATAGAGATGACAATACAGGCAATACAAGACCCATTCCTATTGGGTTGCAGGCTGTGAGCTCCAACTCCTCCACATACAATGCTCAAAAAAGAAAGACAGCCTCCATGGTGAAGTACCGTTTGAATGATTTATTTGCGCAAATTAAAAATACACTTACAGGAAAGACTGATGATCTCCCGCCTAACAACAAATTCTGTAGAGTAAGTGCGGCGTCTGGCTCCGGCGTGCGTTCCACCACGAACGGACGTGACGTCAGTGAGTACGGAGAGCCGTAAATGACGTCAACGCGTTTCGCTCTCCAATAACGAGCGTCATCACGAACAATTTCCCTAGCTGACCGCCTCTATTTTTGACGTTGAGAGGATCAACGCCCTCCGCCAGGGGTTAGAGAGAGGGCCATGCACCCAATTATATCACATCACTTTGAGAGCAAGTCCAGTTATACTAATATTCTGTGAACAGAACTCCGCCCAGTGGAATACTATACATTCTCCATAAGTATGTCTCTGCCTGCAGAACCATCAGCTTTATTGTCATAGTCTCTTGATCCCGTGTTTTCCTAATCCAGCTGCCATAACTGCATCTAAGGGCTATTGTTACTGCTATGAGTCCAGTTAGCTACTTTTGCCTATGCCAATTATAGTACTGTTAAGAACTCTGAGCGCGGAGAGAGAGCATACGGAAGCAGATCACTCCAAAACCCGACTCACTGGCGTTTATTGGAGAACGTTGGGTTACAGACCACAGAAGAAGCAGTCCACAAATAGTCCTGTATGACACGGCAGGGAAACAAATATCGTCCACAGGGTAGTGAAACACGCAGGGTTACAGACAGCTGGTAGTCCACACGGCAGAAGATCCCGCAGGGTTACAGACAGATGGTAGTCCACACGGCAGAAGATCACACAGGGGTACCTGGCAGCTGGTCATCCACAAGGCAGAGGATCACACAGCGAGCTCTGAATCCAGCAGCAGGTCAGCAGACAATAGGCACACACTGCCCCCACTCTGGGCTTTTTAAATCCCCCGAAGAGACTGGAGGGGGTGGAGCGGGCGGCGGCAGTGAGTTGGCCTGCATGTGAGGAATCCATATGCAGGCCCCACAGGGGGCCGACTGCTTGGTGCTGAGCTGAGGCTGCAGGGTGTGGTCTCAGCAGGGGGTGTGGGGGGGTCGGAGGAGCAGAGGCAGGGACAGGGAAGGAGGGTTAGGAGCAGGGATGGGGGAAGGTAGCCGGCAGACTGTGACAACCCCTCCCCCATTCATTTTACAGGTGCCAGCAGGGGAACCCTACCAGGTTCCCCTAGAGGCACTTGTGAGCCGCATTCTTTTACTGCGGGTCCTGTTGATGGGACAGCCCATCTGCATTTTGGTGCTCGCTGCCCCGTCGGTACTGGATCGTGAAATTCTACGGCTGCAAGGCCAGGCTCCATCTTAAGAGGCGGCCATTATCCCCTGAGACCCGATTCAGCCAGGTGAGGGGGTTGTGGTCAATGAGGATGGTGAACTCCCGACCTTACAAATAGGGTTGTAGTTTTTTCAATGCCCATACTATAGCCAGGCATTCTTTCTCAATAGTGGCATAGACCACCTCCCAGTCCAGCAGCTTTCGGCTAAGGAAGCATGGCCTTCAGTGTCCCATTGAACCGCTCACACAGCCCATTCGTTTGGGGGTGATAGGGCATGGTCGGATAGCCCTCACCCCACAGGTCTGCCATAGGGACTGAACAAGATCAGACATGAATTGGGTCCCTTGGTCCGACAGGATTTCAGCTGGGAAGCCCATCCGCATAAAGATGGTAACCAGGGCTTCGGCAACTTTGGGTGCGGTGATACTGGAGAGGGCCACGGCTTCGGGGTACCGGGTAGCATAGTCCACCAAGGTCAGGATTTACCGCTTTCCAGTTTTGCTGGGGCGGGCCAAGGGTCCCAGGATGTCGATAGCTATCTGCTGGAATGGCTCCTCCACGATGGGCAAAGGTTGCAGCGGTGCTCGCTGGCCCCCAGTCCTCCCGTGGCACTGACATACATCGCAGGTGCGACAGTAGTGGGCTACCGCTTGGGACATCCCAGGCCAATAAAAGGCCTGAGCTAACCTTTTTTCAGTCCGTAGCTTCCCTTGATGCCCTGCCATCGGGATGTCATGGGCCAGGTGTAGCAGTTGGGCCCGGAATGGTTGGGGCACTATCAGCTGTTTGGCCAGGGTCTGCAGTCCACCCGCGGGAGCGGTCTCTATAATCCGGTATAATAACCCATTCTTCTGCACTATCCAGTCCCCAGCATCAGGGCCCGGCAGCCCTATCCGGGACCAGAAGCCCGTCAGGGTAGGATTGGTGGCTAAGTCCTTTTTAAATTGGCCCCGATCCCAGGTTACCCCACTAGTGCCCAAAGTTGGAGCCCGGTCACTGACCACAGGTGGCGGGCTTTCATCCAGGTGCTGGGAGTCTTCGTTCCCCTGGGTGGCTTCTCGGCGGGCTTGGCTTTGGGTTATGGCTCAGACGAAGTGACACTGAAGATCTCCCACATCATTCCCAAGAAGTACATCTGCAGGTAATCCTCCCATTACTCCTACATGGCAGCGTTTAGGCCCCAGCCCATAGTCCAGGTCAACCGTAGCAAGGGGAATGAAGCGTTTGGTGCCTCCGGCTAATTAGATCACTATCCCGGGGCCAGGCTGGAGGGCGCCAGGGCGCACAATTCGGGGATCCACAATTGTGAGGAACGCCCCAGAATCTCGAAACCCAACTGCCCTTTGCCCTTCCACGGTGACCTCTTGTAGGTGTTTTCCCGGGAGAATTGAGGTAGTGGGCTCAACCGGTTGTAGGCCGAAGACTCCTGAATGGGTGTCCCTGTCCACAGGAGGGGCACACCAGTCTGGAGGAGGGGGTGGCAGGTCCTCAGGCGCCTGGTACATTTCAACATAATGCACTGGCGGGAGCGGGCCGGGTCCCTGAGTCCTTCTCTTGGCAGGGCAGCTGGCCTGATAGTGACCCGTCTGCCCGAAGCCAAAACAGCATCTGTCCATGGTGGGTCTTGGGGTTCTCTGTGGGGCAGCCCAGTGAGGTTGTAGCGGGGGTGGTGTTGTCTGGGGATGCATCCGGCGATGGGGTGGCATGTAGGGCCCAGAAGTGAGGCTGGGCACCCTAGGAACTCGGGGTGCCTCGGAAGGGAGCTTCCTCCACTGCTGGTTGATCAGGAGGGCCTCATCTGCTAAAGCTGCAGCCTCCTCTAGGGTGGCAGGTTTTCGCTCTCGCACCCATTGTCTGAGATCAGAGGAGCACTTGAAAAAAAATTGTTCCTTCAGAATGGCCTGTATGATCCCCTCAGGGGAGGTGGCCTTCTCCCCTTCCAGCCATCGACGGCACGCTACGGACAGCTTATGTGCAAACATTTTAAAAGAAGTTTCCCCGGCCCTGGGGGTGGTCCGAAACTGGGCCCGATAAGCCTCTGGGGATACAGCATAATAGTCCAGTACTGCCCTTTTCAGGTCCTCATAGCTACGTTTCTTGAGAGGGTCCATCATTCGATAAGCCTCAGCGACCCCCCCATCCAGCAGTCCTACCACATGGCAGGTCCAGTCTGCGGGCGGGACCCCCAGTAGTTCACATTGGTGCTCAAAGTCCTGAAAGAACCCATACACATCCCCCGTATTGTCCTGGTAGGGCTTAAAGTCCTTCCTGGAGATTCTTTGGGCCTCCTATCTCACAGGGATGGGTGCAGGGGTGATAGCTCGGTCCTTGGCGGTCTCCCATTCCTTTTGTCTTCTTTGTGCCTTCTCAATGGCTGCAAGCTTTCTTTCTGTGGTGGCATCCGCCCCCAGGACGGCCATCTCTTCCTCGTACCAGACAACCCAAGGGCTCCTGCTGCTTGGGCTAGGGGGCTCTGGCCGGTCTTCACTGGACAGGGCTGGACCCGCATCTATGGCCGAGTCCTCCCGCTGGCTGGTTTCCTCCAGCAACTGCATCAGCTGGTCCTTATTCACTCCTCTGTGTTTGAGACCCCAGACTCTGGCTCTTTCTTGGAGACTGCTTGCTGTCCAATGGCGATACTCTGGGTTCTCCGTGTTCATGGTGTGTAGCCCTTCATCATCCATCTCGAGCGCTCTTGTCCCGCCGCTGCCAACCAGTTGTTAAGAACTACGAGCGCGGAGAGAGAGCACACGGAAGCAGATCACTCCAAAACCCGACGCACGGGCGTTTATTGGAGAACGTTGGGTTACAGACCACAGAAGAAGCAGTCCACAATAGTCCTGTACGACACGGCAGGGTAACACGCAGGGTTACAGACAGCTGGTAGTCCACACGGCAGAAGATCACACAGGGGTACCTGGCAGCTGGTCATACACAAGGCAGAGGATCACACAGCGAGCTCTGCATCCAGTAGCAGGCCAGCAGACAATAGGAACACACTGCCCCCACTCTGGGCTTTTTAAATCCCCCGAAGGGGGTGGAGCGGGTGGCGGCAGTGAGGTGGCCTGCATTTGAGGAATCCACATGCAGGCCCCACAGGGGGCCAACTGCTTGGTGCTGAGCTGAGGCTGCAGGGTGTGGTCTCAGCAGGGGGTGTGGGGGGGACGGAGGAGCAGAGGCAGGGACAGGGAAGGAGAGGTAGGAGCAGGGATGGGGGAAGGTAGCCGGCAGACTGTGACAAGTACGATTACCATTTATAGCTTTTTGTCTACCTGCATAAGGGCCGGTTCACAGTGCTTCAATCTCAGAGATCGCATATGATTTGCACCGTACTGCAGTGTGAGCCATATGAGATCTCTGTGCGATGCAAATCCAGCCATAGAGATTGTATGGCTGAATTCCCATCGCAATCAGATCAAACTTGCACAGGACCCTTTTTTTTCGAAGGGTCAGAATCTGATTGCATGGTGGTTCACACCATGCGATCTGATTCCTGTGCGAGTTTGCCACTTCAGCCCCAGAAGGATTTCCCACGTTAGGACCAGAGCACGTTTTGTGATTCGGCACTGCGTCGCTTTAACTGACAATTGCGCCGTCGTGCGACGCTGTACCCAAACAAAATTTGCGTCCTTTTTTTCCCACACCTAGAGCTTTCTTTTGGTGGTATTTGATCACCTCTGCTTAATTTCTGGAATAAACAAATATAGGAAAATGGGATTTTTATGGTGCCAACACACAGAGAAACAAACTTAAATTTAAGTATATGAACTTTTATTTTATCATATAAAAAATATATAAAAAGGAGTTTCCAAAGATATACAATCCATCACATGTGGTTTTCAATACCACCACTGGAGTACAATTGAATGGTATACTCTGAGTTTTATCTCATTGCCTGTATGTTCAACATGTTTCGCAATTCTTTGCTTCATCAGGAACTTTTTATAGGCGTAGATAAATTCTAAATAGACGATAAACACAATAATTATACAGCAGTATCAACACAGTGTGCAAACAATGCATAAACAAGATTATTTTGTTTAAGTTGTACCAAAAGAACCATATGCTCCCCAAATTCATTATAATTATTATTTTTTGGATTTACCTGGTTAAAAACCTCAGGATACGAGCACTCCTGCCAAAGGAATCACAAAAGCCAGATCCAATCCCGGGAAAAGGCGCCCCAAAGACTAGGCTGCAGAGTAGAACAATATTGCAAAGATAAATGGTCCCAATGAGTGGAATGTTTTATTTATATTTATATTAGTTATCTACCCAAACACTCTATCAAAAAGAGCAGTTTAGGATAAATGTATATAAGATCAGGGCAAAGCCCTCTTGCAGGGGGGTCCTTCTCTTTTTATATAATCAAATAATTTATTCAAAATTAATGATTAATAATGATCAATATCCAACAAACGGGACAATAAATGAGGGGATAACTAGAAGGACGAAGCCTAGGAGGGTAACGTTCACAATGCCTCCTTAATAGGAAGGGAAAGCAGTTTAATAAGATAAATTAAGATAAATCTAATTTAAATTCGTACCTGTTAGTTTGTCTTGAATTCAACGTCAAAAAAATGATTGCTCCAGAACGCAACCACACGCAAAATGGTGGACAAGGTCAGACCATCAGACCAAATCGTGCTTCAATAATCAATTCCACATGAAGTGAAACAGATAATTGTGCTATGGGGAACAAAGGGGGGAAAAGGACGATAATGAGACTAAGGCACACAGGGTGTCCCAGGGTGGGGTGTCACCAAAGGTGCACCCCCTCCCCGGAGACCCCCCAGTGTTCTTTTAACTTAAATACAAGGGTAGAACGAACATCTGAGTGCAAACCAAAAGAGGAAGGTTAAGTAAACGTACCCGAACAGCAGCTTCAGGGCTTCAAACGTTATCCCGCAATAAAAAGCATCTGGGAAGGTCTAGCACACCTAAAGCATTGATCCATCATGCCTTATATAAGGCAGTGTTCTAACTCCAATCTGGCGGCGTCTAACGTCACCGCCCTGTGATTGCGGACAGAAAACCCATTAGCCATGCGCGGACGTCAAGGAACGTATTCGGCGCGTCACCTAGGAGACGTCAGAACGTGCACACGACGCTCCGCGCATGGTGAAAGTTCCTCAAATGCCATTTTCCAAAATCCCTGCTGGGAAAAGACCATACAGCGACACAGACACCAGAAAAAAAGAAGAGAAAGGAGGAGACGGACCCAAAAGGGGGGGCAGACCCCAATGGATGGATCCCCCCAAGTCCCAAAAAGGATCCAACTCCTCCCAGATGGAAAAATCACCTCCCGAGGGCAGGGGGGGAAAAGAGAGTGAATCCCCACCAAGCCCTTAATCACTGGCGCCTTCTAGCGCTGGAAATGGCCTACTGCAACAGGACCCGGGACAAAGTCCATGGGCAGTAACAAATTGAGGAAAAGATGGAAAAAGGGAAGGGTAAATTTTGAGGGACACAGCGGGTCCCAAAACGGGACTCCCGGTCCGGAGATTCCCGGAGGTGCCGATTGGGTCACACGGTGTCCCCCCAGTCCGTACAGCCCACGAAAAAATATATAAGGACGCACCTTCCCAGAGCCGGGCCAGCCCATACGCTCTATGCCAGGGTTTTAAAGAATAAGACATTACCTCACATCCAAATTGAATACAACCTGGGTTAAAAAATGGCATATGGTTCAGGTACAAGTACTTTGCATAAGAACATGTTCACAAAATTTTGTTCTAAATGTTTTTTCCTAAAGAAGAAGGGAAAAGAAAACAAACATATCATTGGTATAATATTTTGATAGGTACAACAAATGACATTAACTGCTAAAGGTGATTAAAATTGGCGAGGAAGTATTGGGGCTTGATTTAGAAAGGAAGGGGAAAAGAAAGATCCCAAGCTGTCCGCAAGAAATTCTAATTTTTATTAACCGTGTATACATATGTATACATGTTGTCACAGAAAAGGTTTAAAGCTCATTGCCTCGTTGAGGCCTGGATATTTAGTTGCAGACAGCTGGAAAATCCATCTTGCTTCCCTTTGCAAAAGGTGTTTGTCCCAATCACCTCCTCTGATGTGGGGGGGAATATGGTCAAGGGCTACAAAGTGCATAAAGGACAGATCGAAGCCATGGTGTAGACCACTATGTCTACTAATTGGAGTTTTCATTCGTTTTTTCTTTATCAGAGAAACATGATCACGGATACGATGGAAAAATGGTCTCTTTGTCTTGCCGACATAGTAACTAGTAGCTTTTTATTGCGGGATAACGTTTGAAGCCCTGAAGCTGCTGTTCGGGTACGTTTACTTAACCTTCCTCTTTTGGTTTGTACTCAGATGTTCGTTCTACCCTTGTATTTAAGTTAAAAGAACACTGGGGGGTCTCCGGGGAGGGGGTGCACCTTTGGTGACACCCCACCCTGGGACACCCGGTGTGCTTTAGTCTTATTATCGTCCTTTTCCCCCCTTTGTTCCCCATAGCACAATTATCTGTTTCA
The DNA here is from genome assembly GCA_018402905.1 of Glandirana rugosa. NCBI lineage: Eukaryota > Metazoa > Chordata > Amphibia > Anura > Ranidae > Glandirana > Glandirana rugosa. The sequence goes on from BLSH010080408.1 coordinate 96,037, forward strand.
CTTCACGATTTGGTCTGATGGTCTGACCTTGTCCACCATTTTGCGTGTGGTTGCGTTCTGGAGCAATCATTTTTTTGACGTTGAATTCAAGACAAATGAACAGGTACGACTTTAAATTAGATTTATCTTAATTTATCTTATTAAACTGCTTTCCCTTCCTATTAAGGAGGCATTGTGAACGTTACCCTCCTAGGCTTCGTCCTTCTAGTTATCCCCTCATTTATTGTCCCGTTTGTTGGATATTGATCATTATTAATCGTTAATTTTGAATAAATTATTTGATTATATAAAAAGAGAAGGACCCCCCTGCAAGAGGGCTTTGCCCTGATCTTATATACATTTATCCTAAACTGCTCTTTTTGATAGAGTGTTTGGGTAGATAACTAATATAAATATAAATAAAACATTCCACTCATTGGGACCATTTATCTTTGCAATATTGTTCTACTCTGCAGCCTAGTCTTTGGGACGCCTTTTCCCGGGATTGGATCTGGCTTTTGTGATTCCTTTGGCAGGAGTGCTCGTATCCTGAGGTTTTTAACCAGGTAAATCCAAAAAATAATAATTATAATGAATTTGGGGAGCATATGGTTCTTTTGGTACAACTTGAACAAAATAATCTTGTTTATGCATTGTTTGCACACTGTGTTGATACTGCTGTATAATT
>BLSH010080408.1:116319-139512 GCA_018402905.1 Glandirana rugosa
AAAGATCTCACGGTGATTGAGTAGGATGACATCTCCATCGACTATTGGTACATACGGTCTGGAACAACTTGAAAAAAAGTGTCGGAGACCTTTCTATGCATCGAGACAGCTTACCATGGTAACGTAATTGGTCTGGAAAGGTCTTGCTGTCACACCCTCGTCGGTTGAAACGTTGGTTGGACCTCGATTAGAGACACTTGGAAAAAATCATCGACCGGTTACGATCTCATTACCGATTCCCTGATACCAGACACAACATCTTTAAATCCCACATAATACATAACAGTGTCACAGAGGGTCACAACCAAATGGCCATAAGCGACACATGTCGCTTATACCGAAATTGGCTATGACTCCTTTTTCCTCAGTATCGGTTAAAGCCATATTCGCTGTACACAGCGAATACCGGTAAACCAACACTGGGAGACACTGTGACAATACATAATACACCCTAAATTTCTACAACACAGACCATAGTCCCTTAGCCATTACTCTAGCATTGGCCAGCTACTAAAAAAGGTTCACAGAGATTAGCTCCAGGTTGGTTGCAAAGTTGGCTGCTCCCACACTGTCGTTCTGGAAAGGTCTGGTTAATGCAATGGTACCATTCGACAGAGCTACGTATCTTTCCAGAGGCTGTGAAAAAAAGTTCAACAAGGTCTGGCATACATGGTTATCAGCTACCTCTACAGTAGGATGAGTTAGTGGCACTCTAGAAAGTAAAATGGATATATGGTATTGACCATCAATTCTGTTGTCTTCTCATAGACTCATTGTATATGTGTGCATTATTTGAGTCCATAGGATGTTTATATCCTCCCTACGTTTATAAAGGTCAGCACATACTTACTAATTCGGACAAGCCCTTATAGTGGTTCGGCTGTGGGGAAGCCTGGATCATCCTATCACGTGAATCCGAGACTGGTGGGAGAGCTAGGTTGGGGGGGGGGGGGGTAACTTCAGCCACCAGGATGCAATGTTTCTGGTTGTAAGTTGTAATGGACCACACTTGGTCCCAGGGCACTGCCAGTGTGAAGTGCCTCTACGTTGTTTGTAACTGTTTGTTCTTGTATACTGTATGTGTTCTCTTTTCATGTAACGATAAACAAAAAGAATTTTACACACACAAAGAAAAGTGGATAAGGTTTCGTGTGCAAGATTTTGAAAAGTCTTTGTAATCTCCCAAGAAGGAAGGAGATGACAGTCTCTTGCGATTGTAAGCTGCAAGGAGGTGTAGGAAAAAGTCTGCATTGTGAAGCAGCAAGTAAACAACAGAGAGGGGACAGCAGCAGCGACTTTGTGAGTGTCAGAAATGGCTGGGATATATTTTGTTCTAAGGTGGAGTGAATGTGACACTCACTTCCCTCTCCCCCTTCAACAGATGTGGGGGACGACCTTAATTATGAAGAAGGTTTAAGAAAAGGTCCAGTGTGCTTAGACATGGAGAGTCTGCCATGAGGTGAAGGTTCTGCAGTTGATAATAATGGCTTGAGGGAGCGATTTTATCCATACAGTAGAGGAGACCCATTCAATAGGGAAGGGAGATTGGGGATAGTGGGGTAGGTACCTCCTTCCCTCAGGAAGCTGCCTTAATGTATTCCTCATGGGAATTTGCCAAGAGAAGCTCACCTTTGAAGGGCCCGCACAGAAGGCACCTTTTACAAGAGTGATCCATTAGCCAAGCTTTTAGCCTTGAAATTCTGCATGTATGTACAGAAATTAAGGACATTCTGGAGATTTGACTAATCACATTCTCCATGGCATTGACACAGAAAAACAATGCTGAGGACAAGATTTGAAATCTTGCAGCAAGATTGGGATTATCTATATGTAGAGAAAGTTAACTGATGATTTCTCCAATTCAGTTTACCATAGTCTGGGCAACTGAGTGACAATAGCCAACTACATGGCAGGACCTGCAACAGTAAAGGAGGGCTTCAAAAGAGTCTCCAAAACCTGTCAAATGAATTCTTAAATGGAGGGAATGCCCTTAGTAGAACCTCTCTGAGTTGGACGAATCATTATATAAGGGCCATCTGGTCTGGTATGAAGGAATCAAAAGAACCCAGGCACCAACTGAGATCCTGAAGTTCCCCTCCCCCATCCCCCAAATCCAACCAACCAAAAATAATGAATCAATTGCCTTGGCAATGTTAAAATTCATTTGGTCCTGACAATACAGCTTATTTGAATCTGAGAGAGTGCAAGAGAAGGTAAGAGAGAGAGAGAAGTGAAAGAGAAAAATAGAGAGAAGTGGGAGAGAGTGAAGTAGAGAGGGAAAAAGAGATGAGAAGAGAGAAGGGAGAGTAGGCTCTGGTTCATACTGGTGTGGCTTTGAAATCGCGATACTTCTGCGCGATTTCAAAGCCGCATATCAGTACAATTTGTACCTCTGATTTCATTGTGGCTTGCAACTTCATTTAACAGAAGTCTATGCAAGTCACAATAAAATCCCAAAAAAGTAGTGCAGGAGCCATTTTCAAAGTTGCTGTGACTTGAGTTGCAATGATTTGAACGGTTCCATTGCCAGCAATGGGGTGCAACTGATGATGTGATTTTGAACTGACAAATGGCACCAGTGTGAACCAGGGCTTAGAGAGAAAGATGGAGGAGAGAGAGAGAACGGAGAGGGAGAGTAAAGCCAAAGGCTAACAGCGCTGATCAGTGTGTTCTGATGGGGGGAGTCCCGCTGCCAGAATACAATAGCACAGTGAGGGAGATCACTGCACTAACATTGCTTGTGTTAGTATAGCAAACTTAGTTTTTTTGTTAAGCCCACTGGGTTGACTGCAGCCGCGATAACGAGTATTGTGAGCACGCGCCGCCGGAGCCACGATCACAGTGTTCCGGGGGGCCAGGGCAGACTTTATCTCCACCCGCTACCCGCGATGGCTCCCCTGCAGTGAAAGATCGGAGGTTCGTGTGTAAACACGGATCTCTGTTCTGACAGAGGGGAAAGGGATGTGATCACAGGCTTCCTGTATATATGGAAGCCATGATCACTCCCCTACCCCTGCCAGCCCAGCCCCCATACAGTTAGAACACACTGAGGGAACACAGTTAACCCTTAGAGCGCCCCCTGCAGGTTAACCCCTTCACTGTCAATGGCATTTACACAGATATGTGAGAAAATAAATACAGCGCTAATACCAATATGACCTATGATAGGAGAGGGAATGAACCGATTTAACCAGCTGCAGCCAAAATTACAACCAGGTACAATAAACATAAAAAACAAAAAAAGGCTACGCTAGATGAAGGTGACAGTAGATACCATAAGGATAAGCTGAGATATTCCTGTGATAAATCTCTATATGTTATAGGTGCCCTATAATAAGGCACACTATGAGTACAGATTTTACAAATCAAGCCCTACCCACCAGACTACAAACCCTTCAGTAAAAAAGTAAGTACGCTGTGCATACAATCGTATAGGTTCTAAAACCCAAGGAAGATCACTTATAACCATATCCTTGGTATTAAGGTGCAGATAACAAATTACACATGCCTTAATATAATAAAGTGTAAAACTAAGCATATGATAAATGAACTGCTTAATAAATTGATAATAGGTCAGTCCAGGTAAGTTCAAAGGGTGATCACTTTGAGAATATTCTCGTGAATCAGAAAATGTCACATAAGTCCAAATAATCAAAAACCCAATAAATTTGGTACACCTCGTGAAACAAAATGCATACCACGCTCCACCAAGTAGGATGGCAGCTTACCAGAAGTAAGCGCAGATTGTGCATTGGCCTCTCACCCGGCCTGGGTCCCCCAGATGGGGTGTGATGGATACTGGAGATCCTCTCTATGGATCTCCTCCTGGTTGAAGGGGTCAGACCTATGTCATCAAGATATGGACAGTATTCCCCAGGACAAAGGACCCCACTCTAGGGTATGGGGGAGAGAGCGTCCTGAAGCCTCTTAGGGAGCGCCTCAGCTCTGGAGTACACCAAAAAAGAGAGGGGAATGTCGATAGTGTGATACAGTTTAAAATTTACTAAAAAGGATATAAAATATTGCACTTACAGACAATAGGTAAACGGCAAGCAGAGAAACAAAACGAGCCGGCCGACTCTCGCATAGAACTTCCGTAGGTAGTGGGGTCAGCGCGTCTTTCCCGACGATCGTTTCGTCTCTAGAAGGACGTCGTCATGGGGATGAAAGACGCGCCGCCAACCCACTGCCTTTTTTATACTCTAAGATCCCGGATGTAGGAAGGAGGCGAATCCCCATCTTGGAAAAGGGAAAGGAATCCCATACAATACGAAAGTCAACCTCTCCAAACTCCAAATAAAATATATATTTGACCTCTTTGGATCACAAATCCAACATAAGTCCGCCATTAGATAGATATTGGCCCAATTTGCAAATTAGAAAAATTGTGTATATTAACCTATAGACAATTGTCCGTGATAAGAACTGGATGTCATAGAATTAATTGGGAGCCCATACTGAGGTCTATATACTCTATATAATTAAAAGGACATAATAATTTAAAAACCAAATGAAAAATTGTAATGAAATAAATATTACTACATTATGAATTCTAATAGTGAATCTTTAAATTATTATAAGTATATTGAATATAGAATATATAAGGTGAAAATAAAATAAAATAAAATAAATGAATTAAAATGAAATAAAAATAATAAAATAAAAATAAAAAAATCCAAAATGACAGGGGTATTTAAAGGGCAATACCATGATGAATCCAGCCTCAAGTGTGAATATATAACTATATATTAATAGTAATAAAAAATAACAATTTCAAAAAAACTAGGTGGAAGGAGGACAGATAAAGGCAAGATAATCAGTTAGTGTTAAGCTGGAGGGACGGAAAGTGTCATTAAGTGAATATCTTCTGAATAAATAAAATTATATTAAACCAAACCATTAATTGATGTCTAAATCTCAATTATAAGTTATATTGACCTATATTATTAACTTACGAGCTACCTAAGCTAAGGTTAAAATTTGGTTCACCAGACAAAGCAATATGTCCAACCTTGAATAAACCCGTTGTTAACTAAGGGTAGAATGTTAAAACGTACATTTATCAGAGTAATGGACTTAACCTGTCCTTGGTAGGCAGGTGACCTAAATTAATATCTCATTAGCTCCCTCCCCTAGATCCCTATTAGCTAATTGAGTCACAAATTATGTCTTAAAGGTGAACTCCTATAAAGCTTATGTTATTGGGATAGATCATATAGATAAGACAGTATTACTAGTCAAGAAGTTGTTTACATAGTAAGGGCAAACATCCTGACTATATATATTGGGTAGGGTGAAGATGACATTGGGATCAATATAATACCCGTATCATCTCCTCCCTACATCCCAGGATCTAACAATAGCTAAACAAAACATTGCATTCAAAAAGATACCATGTTAATAAAACTCAGGAATTGTCTATAAACGCATTTACATCTACATCAACATTCAAACCATGGGGATTAAAACACCTCACCTTATATATCCAGGACATTTCCAGTCTGGAAATTTGTCTAATGAGGGAACTGCCCCTCAAATGGGGTTCATACTTATCTATGCCTACAAATAGGCTATTGGAGGGATCTCTATTATTATCTACGTCCAGATAATGCTTTGAAACTGAGTGATTCTTGAACCCCGTAAGGATATTTGTAATGTGCTCATTTAATCTAACTTGAAGTGGGCGTTTAGTCCTGCCCACATACTGTAGCCCACAAGGGCATTGAATCATGTAAACAACTCCTTTAGTAGAACATGTGATAAACGGCCTAATCGTAAATTCACATTGGGTGCTTGTAGACATGAACTTATCTATCCTCCTTCCCTTGAAGCAATTGTAGAAACAAACCCTGCATTTCTTACATTTGTAAAACCCGGTGAGATCTTGAAAAAAAGTGGTTTTATGGGTCGGAGGATCCAAAACGTTAGGAGCTATACTTGACCTAATCGAGGATGCTCCCCTAAAAATAACAGTAGGTTTGTCTGGTAAGATTTCTGTCAAAATGTTGTAATTTTTCAGGATATGCCAATGTCGTGATATTATACGCTTGACCATTTTGGCTTGACAAGAATAGGTGGTGATAAAAGGCGAATCAATATTTATCAAGTCTTCCCTATTAATACAGGATACCTCTTGGATGGTGGTTCTCAGATCACCTACATCATAACCTTTCTCTACTAATCTTTGTGTTAAAATGTCAGCTTGAGTTAAAAACTCATTATGGTCAGAGCAATTACGACGTAGTCGTATATACTGACTCTTTGGAATCCCCCTTAAGCCACGGATCATAGTGGCAACTAGTGAGTGGTATGAAAGAGTTCCTATCTGTAGATTTGAAAAATGTAGAAGTAGTAAATTTTCCTCCTGAAATTAATATTTAAATCCAGAAAATGCATCTCAGTCTGGCTCGCCTCCTAGGAAAGCTCAATTCCTCTATCATTGGAATTGAGGGCCTCGAAGAAAGCCACCAAGCTTGAGTGGTCTCCCTCCCATAGGAGGAGGACGTCGTCTATGTAGCGTACCCAAAGAACTACCTGGGGCGCTCCATATGTATAGACAACATCCTCCTACCACTGGGCCATAAAAAGATTCACAAGACTCAGGGCGTATTTTGCCCCCATGGCCACACCCCTTGTCTGAACGTAAAATTCATGATCGAACCAGAAATGGTTTGAAGCTGCGGCAAACTCCAGTAGCTCTAGTATAAATTTAATTTGTGTACTAGGTAAACCTGAATCCCGTTCTAGGTAATGTCTTAGGGCCCCAATGCCAAGGGAGTGTGGAATAATGGAATATAAACGAGGTTACGTCCGTCGTAGCCATCCACACTCCCTTGCCCGGAGTGAGACCGGAAAGGAGGTTAATAACATGTTTCAAATCTTTCAGATAGGATGGCATAGATTTTACAAGGGGTTGCAAAAAAAGATCAATGCATCTGCCCACCCGGGAGGTCAGTGAGTCAATACCACTAACTATAGGACGTCCTGGGGGGCAGATGGGGTTCTTATGTTCCTTTGGCAGATAGTATATCACAGGTGTTTGTGGGGCCTTGGGTACCAAAAACAGACTTTCTTGTTTATTAAGGATACCTTGTTTAAAACCTCCTTGGATTATTTTCTCAAGTTTAACCATATATTTATTTTTAGGATCTGTATTTAAGACCTTATAAGTAGTTTGATCTTCTGAGATCTTATGCATCTCTGCCATGTAATCCTTGCGATCCAATACCACAATCCCCCTCCCCTTTGTCGGCCGGGCGTATTACGAGATCCCTATCATCACAAAGGGAATTTAGGCCCTCGCGAAGTTTATTCGTTAGCGTGGCCTTCTTATATTTCATGGAATCATGATCTCTAAGAGCAACGTCTCTGAATACTTTTAATGATGGTGCCAGAGAACCTGGTGGATTAAAGAGAGAGGCATTTCTTTGTCCAGAATGGACATACCGAGAGGGAATGTTCAGATCTCTTGTGATGGGATTAACAGTCAGATATCTTTTGATATTAATCTTCCGAACAAATTTATGTATGTCCATATATGTTTCAAATTTATTTATGTTTCTAGGTGGTGCAAATTTTAGACCTTAATCAAGGATGAGTTTTTCTGAATCTGTTAGGGTTTTTGAACTGAGGTTAAAGATCCCTGCCCCGGTAGAACCTTTGGCCTATTTGTATCGTATGCGCCGCCCCCCTCGGATTCCTCTCTTTCTACTAGTCTTTTTGTCCCTTGTGTGGGCCGGAAAAAAAACCAATTTTGACTTTGGATATTGTTAGTCTTAGATGGTCCTATTTTTAATGTCCGGGAGTTCAGGGGGCCTCTCCATTCTATTTTTGGGCATAAGGGGACTCTTCCCCCCCATGTGCACCCTCAATCTCTCTCTCAGGTCCGTTAAGATCTCTTAAAGGATAAAAATTATTCAGAGTGGGATATTATATTCCCAATCATCTCTCTGGTCATACTGTTCATGAGAGTATGGCCCATATCCGTTGGGGTGTCCCATCCTAGGACCTTTACCTCTATTCGGAGGGTAGTAAGTATTATGATAAGATTCTGAATTCTGCCCATAGTTTTCTTCTCTATAAGGGTAATCAGAGCGTGAGGGATTGGATCTGTGTTCAGGTCGCCATGATGGTTGATGGTAGTTGTTATTAGGGTAAGAACCCCCATAGTTCTATTGGGGTGGCCACCTGATCGACCCCTATAAGGGGACTGATAGGAAAATCTTCTCCCATTATTACGCGTTTCTTTCATAAGGGGTTTCCTTTGAGGATGGCTACCCACCATGGGCTGTTCCAAAATTATTTGGATTATCTCTTCCCATGTATGGAATATCCATTTCCTCATGTCTATTATCTTGAGTCTCCTCCAATAATTTCTTCTGCCATTCAAACACTACTGCTCCATGATAATCGGTTAGATCCCTGTTATATTTTTTCTTTTTCTTGATCTTTTGGTCTCTATCCTCCTTCTCTAAATGCCTAAGGAGAATTTGAGACTTTTCTTTATATTCATCTCCCTCCTTATAAGGAATACGTTTATCCTTTATAGATTTTACCTCTTCATCAATTTTATTCAGTCTAACTTATTTTCTCTCTATTAAGAAACCGAGTAATTGAATACCCGCAGTATTGAAATATTTGAACCAATCCTCCAAATTTTCTTCACCTTTCTGAGGGGTTACTTCCCATCTAAGACTTCTAGGAACCATATTATTCCTAATGTAAGTCTCTAAGTAAGCTATATCCCATTGGGTGTGAATTTCTGATGTTGTGAGATTTTTTTAGTCTCAAGAAGAGGCCTCCTAGATCACCTTCATTTTCCTGGTAGGCCTCAAATACACCCTCTGGGTTTACCACTCTAATGGCTCGATAGTCAAAAGTATCCATAATGTGATGGGAGCAATGAAGAAGGTGGTCCTAAATACTAAGCAGGACAGATCTAAGAAGAAAGGGGGGGGGGGTATTTACTGTGTGGAAGCTTAATTCCAATATAAAAGCTGCACTGATCGCTGTATAAATGCCACTGGTCCCAAAAAAGTGTCAGAATGGTCCAACATGTCCGCCGCAATATCGCAGTACCACTAAAAATCGCAGATTGCCGCCATTACTAGTAAAATATAAAAAATAAAAACCCATAAATTAATTCTCATCATTCGTAAACGCTGCAACTTTTGCGCAAACCAATCAATAAACGCCGATAGCGATTTTTTGTAACCAAAAATATGAGGAAGAATATAAATTGGCCAAAACCAATGAAAAAAAGTTTTTTTATCATTTTTTTTTGGATTTGGATTTTAGCAAAAAGTAAGAAATATTGTTTTTTTTCTGCAAAATTCTCACTCTTTTTTTGTTTATAGCGGTGATCAGAAATGACGCAGAGGTGATCAAATACCACCAAAAGATAGCTCTATTTGTGGGAAAAAAAGGACGCAAATTTTGTTTGGGTAAAACGTCACACGGCTGCGCAATTGTCAGTTAAAGCGACGCAGTGCAGAATCGCAAAAAGTGCTCTGGTCTAAACTGGGAAATCCTTCCAGGACTGAAGTGGTTAAGGCCTGGTTCACATCTATGCAGGCTGCAGTTTGCATATTCCAGGTGCATTTTGCGTTTTTTAATCCACATTTTTGATTCTTTGAAGTCTATGGAACCAAAAACCAGAAAAAAGTCCCTGGCCCTTTCTATAAAATGCACAGATGTGAACATGACCCATAGGAAAGTATGTTAAATGGACTGTAGTGTGTTTCTACAAACTGAAAATGCACTAAAAATGCATGTGAACCAGGCCTAAAAAGGGAAAGGAGAAAGAGAATGGGAGAGAAGGAAGGGAAAAGAAACGAGAGAGAGATATAAATAAAGTGAGGGAGAAAGAGAGAATAGATAAGGAGAAGGAAGAAAGAGGGAGGAGAAATTGTCTATTTTCCCAGTTTCAGAACTGAGCAATGGAAATAAATTAGTTTTCAGTGCCAGAGGCTGTCCTGTGTACATTGGCAATGTTTCTCATTTTCAGTTTCCATTCTCAGACGTGATGTACATGACCCACCCCCTGCTTTTCTCTGTCCTAACTAGTCAAACTGACAAAAGATACAAACAAGGAACACCCAGCAGACTTTAAGCCATATCAGGGGCCTCTGTATTGGATCCCTGGCAACATGTCGGACCCCGCAGTCACTGCCTATCTGACCAAGCTGCTTTGTTCACACAGCGGTCGACTAGAGAGAAATCAGTTGGCCAATCTACTGGATCTATCAGCAAATCAGATTGAGCAGATCCTGCAAGAAGAGCTGCTCAGATTGCCACAGAGTTCCCAGTTTGTACTGGCCCGGAGCCCCCTGAGGATTTGCACCAACTATCTGCACCCAAAGGACGAGGAAGAGGAGGAGGAAAAATGCCATAAACTGCACCTTTGCCGTGACTACCTGAGGGGCCAGTGTCTCCCAAACCGGAGGTAGGTGCAGGGGAAGCAGGAAGGAGTTGGAGCAGAAGGAAGGCAACCCTATGTATAGATAGATCTAAGGTTATTGGGGGAAACAAAAAACAGTGACCCCAGGAAGTCTGGCTGGGGGTATTGGGGTGAATCTGGAAGTATAGGTTTAAAGGTAACCAAACATTTTACAATCTCAATCTACAATGTCCTTTAGATTTAGTGTGTATGGCAAGACCTACCCAAACCATTCATTCTATTTATATTCTATCAGAAGGGCCTTTACACTGGGCAGTTATAAAAAGGTCCCTTTCACACGGGCTGTCCAATCAGGTCTGCCTGTCAGTTTGCCAGGCGGACCTGATCGGACCCTCCAGTCTCCTCTATGAAGCAGCGGATGTCAGCGGCACAAGTCCGCAGACACCCGCCACCATCCAATCCGATCTGTCCACAAATAAAACTGACGGATGGTGGTCCTATTTTCTATTCATCTGGTGGATTGGATCATATTGGATGGAAACAGACAGGTTTCAAAATCCGATTTCACTATAGAGGAGAGCGAGACGGTGTCCGTGTCCGATCTGCACAGTGGAGCGGACATGGACCTGTCATCCGCCTGCTCAGCGGGGACCAGCGGAGAGATCCCCCGCTGAGCAAGTGGAATCCGCTATATGGAGGCACCCGTCTGGCAGACTCAGCTTTACTCAGTGGTGATCTCTCTGTTGATCCCCGCTGTGCAGGTGCATGACAGGTCCGTCTCCGCTTACGGTGCAGAGACAGACCTGTCAGAGTCCCGCTCTCCTCTACGGTATCGGATGAAAATGAACCGCCTGTCGGTTTTCATCTGATTCCTTCAGATCCGATCCGCCAGACAGATGAAAAATAGGGTCACCATCCGTCTGGATTTTACGGACAGGATCAGATAGCAGTGGGTGTCAGCGGACATGTCACCGTTAGGGTTGCCATATCATCCCTTTAATCCAGGACACATATGAATTACACAGGTTCTGAAGCTAATTTAATGCAGATAAGGCACCAAGTGAGTTTAATTACCACCTTAATCAGCCACAGAACCTGTGTAATTAATATGTGTCCTGGATTAAAGGGATGATGTGGCAACCCTAGTCACCGTTGACATCCGCTGCTCCATAGGAGTGAATGGAGGGTCTAATCAGATCCGCCTGAAAAACTGACAGGTAGACCTGATCGGAAAGCCCGTGTGAAAGGGGCTTTAGGTCCGCCTGTCAGTTTTTTAGGCGGACCTGCTCCATTGTCCTCTATGGAGCGACGGAGGTCAGCGGTGACATGTCCGCTGACATCCAATCTGCTCCGCTAAACAAAAGACAGATGGAAACCCTATTTTCCATCCGTCTGGCGGATCGGATGAACACGAACAGATGGTCTATGTTCATCCGATCCCCCATAGAGGAGAGCGGAGCTCTGACAGATCCATTTCTGCACGGAGTGCAGAGACGGTCTTGTCATCCGCCGGCTCAGCAGGGATCAACATATGGATCCCCGTTGAGCAGCGGAGCCCATCCGCTGGTGTGAAAGGACCCTTAAACTGGCCATACCTGCTCTAAATTCACCTAATTTAGCAGTCCTGTTGGCACCACCTGGCTCAACAAATTGATTAAAAAATTTAAAGCAGCCTCGTGCCAAATTGTCTGCTGAACAGTGACTGCACCCAATCAGATGCAGTCACTGTTCGGGTATTCAGACAGCCACGCGTACTGCAGCTGTTTGAATGTAATAGCCGACAGGGGAATAATTTAATTTCTCTTGTTCAGTGTGTGGGGCAGCAAGAGAGAACTCTAAACATATATAGCTAAACCTTGCCATACACTGGTAGATTTTCATACAAATGCTTGTACAAAAAATAATAATGCTATTAGAGACTATCATTCAAAAGCACTTCAAAGTTTCTTTTGCCATTAAGATTCAATTTTGAAACTAATAGAATTTCCTGAATGCAAACCACATTCACTGTTAGGCCTTGTTCACACCATGGTACAGAGGTCAGTTTTTCCGAACGCATTCTGCAAGGACTCAAAAAAAAAAACAATGGTTCTCTATGCGCCATGTTCCCATCACACCATGCAGATTTTTTACTGTGCAGGAATCATGCGAATGAGTTTTCTGCATGGGAAAAAACTGACATGACATCAACCCTGTGGTGTGAATAGGGCACATAACTGACACGCATGAAAACTGATGTCCACGTTCATGAAAACTGAGGTAAACTTATGTAAAACTGATGTGAAACTGATGTCTCTGCAAGTGAAATCTGCACGGTTTTCCCATCAATTCCCATCAGTTTTCACGCACATATGGTGTGAGCGAGCCCATGGAGTTTGGTTTGTTCAAGAAAAAATGTTCAGCCTGCTTCTTTGTTTTTTTTTTTGTCACTACAGTTTAAAACAATTGATGATTTAACTATTCATAAAATAAAATATACATTTTTAAAATTGAATTCTACTGGTGTATGGCCCACTTAAAGTGGTAGTAAACCCTCCTATTATTTTCAGCCAAGGAAGCTGCCATCTTTGCCTCTGTTTAATCTACAACTGCCATGATGCTGCACATGTGATCAGCTATGACACCAGCCATTGGATGGTTTGACAGTATGGTTTAGAGCACAACCAATGGGAGTGTTACATTTGTATGTGACTGGTTTTTAACCTGTTAAATGCATGGGTTTACTACTGCTTTAAAGAGGAGCTCTAAGCTTTCCCCAAAAATGAAAAGTCAGCAGCTACTAATGCTGTAGCTGCTGACGTTTGAATAAAAGGAATCCAGCGATGTGCTCACCTCAGCCAGTTCTGCAATCGGCTTTGGGTGCAGTTGTCGGCATCTAAGTAAGGAAACGGGCAGTGTAGCCTAAGGCTAGGTTCACACTGCTGCGGTGCGAATTTTCTGCGAATTGAATACGATTGCGATGCAAGTTTTTTCAGTTCAGACACAAGTGCGATTTCTACATGTGTTGGTGCGAATCTACTGCAAAGCTGTAGCTGGAGTTGGAGGGAGAAGCTATCGCAGTGATGTGAATGGGAGATTGCGTTTTCAATCCGTGTTCTATTGTAGTCTATGGAGCTGAATTCGCAACGCACAGCATTGCACACGGATCAAACTCGCACAGGACCCTTTTTCTTCATGGATTAGATTTGCAACGCATCAGTGTGAACTGCACTGGTAGAACACTATGTTATTGGAGATGACTTGCGAATTTAATCTATCGCAACGCAATCTATTCGCAGTACAGTTCGCAGCAGTGTGAACCTAGCCTGCCTTACAGCCAGCTTTCTACTGCACATGAGCGAAGTGGGCTGCGCTTTGTGAATGGCCCCACAGTCTTCTGGGACCTAGAATGTGTCCCAGAAGGCTGCTGGAGAATGAGGGGGGCCGAACTTCCAGCTCAGATCGCCGTGGTGCATCTGAATAGAAGTGGGAGCAGGTACCTGTCAAAACCTGGTACCCGCTCCCCCCCCCCCCCCCCACAAAGTGCCAAATGTGGCAGTGGAGGGAGGAGGATGTAAACAAGTGGAGCTTCTCCTTTTGGGTGAAGTTCCACTTTGTCTAAAGATATCAGGAAAAAAGGTGGTGGCATATGGGATAGAAGTGGGTTGACTGGTGATATTGCTGAATGAGGAAGAATCTGGGGCAGTTGTGCAAGAAAAGAGCAAGTCTTGGAGGTATTGGGGTAGGAGCCTTTCAGAAGACCAGGAGCTGAAAGGTTTGTGAATCGTAAAGGCATGAAAGCAGGACAGTGATTGCTCTGGATTACCCTGGATGATGCATTGCCTCTTTGGCACAATTATATTGTTCCTTTAGGGTAGAATGATACTTATAATCTATCTATATAATCTATCCATCTACCTCTGCACTTAGTGTATAAAAGGCAAAATCTCACACCAACTAATGAACTAAGGGAAGCAGCACACTAAACAGTGCTTGAATACAAGAACACCAAAAACTGAAGTATTTCTTTAAATAACAAATGGGGCTCCATTCACTAAAGCAGGTGGCATGTCGTACTTAGGTGTCCGGGCACATTTTCCCATATCGCATGTGATCCTGAAACTGTTAACTCACTATGCTGTTTTGCAGTATTTACCGTAAACTGCTGAAAAGTCGTTAAACTCAATTCACAGAAGGAAATAAATAATTAAATACATGCATTAATTAAGTTGTGGTCCAAGCATGCAGTAATTAAGGAATGTAAAAATATAATAGCCAATTTTGAGTATTTGAGTAGCCTCTGCCTTTTTAGATTAGTTCTCTCAACAGTAATGCATAGAAGCCTAAATATGGAAATCATTGGGGTTGATTTACTTAAAGTGATTGCAAAGTCTCTTTTTTTTTTTAAATAACAAACATTTTATACTCACCTCCTCTGCGCAGTTGGTTTTGCACAGAGGAGCCTGGATCCTCCTATTCTGGGGTCCCTCTTTGCTGCTCCTGGCCCCTCCCTCCTGTCGAGTGCCCCCTCAGCCAGCAGCATCCTATGGGGGCACCCAAGCCGAGTCACAGCTCCATGTATCCATTCAGACACAGAGACACGACCCGCCCCACCCCCTCTCTCCCCTGATTGGCTGACTGACTTTGATTGACAGCTGCGGGAACCAATAGCATCACTGCTGTGTCTCAACCAATCAGGGGGAGTGTCCTGGGTGGCTTAGACATTTGTGGACACTGCTGGAGAGAGATGGGGCTCAGGTAAGTAATTAGGGGCTGCTACACATAAAAGGTTTTTTATCTTAATGCATAAAATGCATTAAGATAAAAAAAACCTTCTGCCTTTACAACCACTTTAAAGTATAACTAAAGAAAAAACTTTTGTTTAGTTTTGGATAGAGTGGGGGTGGATTAGAACACCTGTTAGGTTTTTATTGTTGTGTGTACCCCCATTAGGGAGATTCGCCCTCTCTATTTGTCCTGCTTACAAATAGAGAGGAGTTTCCTGACAATGGAAAAAGTATTTCAAAGGTTTATCTGTGTTGAAAAGGTTGAGAAAGGCTGCCTGAAAGTGTAACTAAAGGCAAAACTTTCTTTTTCATTTTGGATAGAGAAAAAAAAAGGATTAGAACCCCTGTCAGATTTTTTTATTTTTTTGCCATCTGTGTCCCATTGGGAGATTTACCTTTACTTCCTGTCCCATTACCAAAACAGGAAGTAAGAGGAAATCCCTGCAAATTAAGGGAATCCCTTGGGGTCCCCCAGGTCACCAGAAATAATGTCCCCTTTGGAAAATGTTCCCTCTATTACTTTTCTGGGAACAACCCAAAATTTGGGATTTTCTAAAGAGGAAGCAAACTTCCCTCTAAGGTTTGTACCTATAGGCAAGCCTATAATAAGGCTTACATATAGGTACTGTAAATATCTCCTAAACTTGCACCGTCTAGGAGGTATTTACTGCGCCAATGATGTTATCGGCACAAGTGCTCCGAAAGAGCGGCCGCTGTGCCGTTTCTTCAGAGCCCCATGCCCTGACTGGCGGCTCCCACGCGCATGTGCAGTAGTGGCATCATGTGGCACCAGCCAGTCACACAGCTGGAGTCCGTGGACCCGGAAGGAAGACGCCGGGCGAAGATAGATGCGACCTCCAGCGGGGACTACGAGGGCTTCGTTTGCAGTTAAGTTTCACATAATGTGCTAAAATGTAATGCATACTAGCCCATTATGCCTTTCATTTGCTGGTGACAAAAAAAAAAAAAAAATAGTCAGTGTTTACTTCCTATTTAATTTCACTTTCAATGATAATGGTAAACAGGACAAACACAAAGGG
Source organism: Glandirana rugosa (assembly GCA_018402905.1). Lineage (NCBI taxonomy): Eukaryota > Metazoa > Chordata > Amphibia > Anura > Ranidae > Glandirana > Glandirana rugosa. Next base: position 132,525 of record BLSH010080408.1, read on the forward strand.
CAAATCTCCCTAATGAGGGTACAGGCAGCAGTAAAAACATAGGTGTTCTAATTAGCGTTGCCACCTTTTTATGAACCCAAACACTTTAGCGGTGCACAGCAATTTTTTTTTTTTTGCAGTGTACATTATAGAATTGTAAAAGACCTGAGACACTCTTTTGGGTGCCCCAACAAGAGTAGTAATTAGGCGCTGTGATGAACGGTGGGTGTGGCTAAAAGGTCAGTATGTTCCCCAGTATATCCCCCCAGCTCAGTCTATCCTCCAGTATATCCCCCCAAGTCAGTCTATCCTCGGGTATATCCCCCCAATTCAGTCTATCCTCGGGTATATCCCCCCAGGTCAGTCTGTCCTCCAGTATATACCCCAGGTCAGTCTGTCCTCCAGTATATCCCCCCCAGGTCAGTCTGTCCTCCAGTATATCCCCCCCAGGTCAGTCTGTCCTCCAGTATATCCCCCAGGTCAGTCTTTCCTGCAGTATATCCTCCCGGACAGTCTGTCCCCCCGTATATCCCGCCCAGGTCAGTCTGTCCTCCAGTATATCCCCCCCAGGTCAGTCTGTCCTCCAGTATATCCCCCCCAAGTCAGTCTGTCCTGTAGTATAATCCCCCCAGATCAGCCTGTAGCTCAGTATATTCCCCAGAGGTCAGTCTGTCCTCCAGTAAATACCCCCTGGTCAATCTGTACCCTAGTACATCCGAACCCCAAGTCAGTCAGTCCTGTAGTATAATACCCCCTGATCAGTCTGTAGCTCATTACATTCCCCAGAGGTCAGTCTGTCCTCCAGTAAATCCCCCCTGGTCAATCTGTACCCTAGTATATCCGAACCCCAAGTCAGTCTGTCCTGTAGTATAATACCCCCTGATCAGTCTGTAGCTCATTACATTCCCCAGAGGTCAGTCTGTAACGGCGTATAATCCTTTCCCCTACCAGGTCAATTTGTCCCCTAGTATAATCTCCCCTGAGTCTTTTGAGATAAAGAAAGTAACTGAAGACATATAGTCCTCATTCCCTTTCTCTGCAGCCTCAGTTACACAGCATATGAATGAATAAAAGTCTTTGTAAAGAGACTTTCTATTCATTCACAAGCTGAAGCACAATAAATAGTTTACTATGCTTCAGTGATGAATGAACACAGGAGCGATAGTTACTGATTGCTCACTGTATTTATTCAGGAAGGGACTGACATAATTACCAGCCCCCACCCCCCCTCCCATCTGAACATAGCATTGACCTCCTGCCCCAGCATCAGCTACAACCAGGTGGAGGGGAAGCAGGCCACCAGCATCGTTTGGAGGATGGGGTGGGAGGAGCATTACTGGGGGGGGGGGTGAGATCAGAGCAGTTGGGGGGAATCTACTTTTAGCCCTGGTTCACATTGCAGTGTCAGTGACATGTCAAATCGGCAGCTATTGCCGGAAATGGCACCGTCCGAATCGGTGCAATGCTGCATTTGCAGCACTGCACTGATTCCCAAAAGTAGCTTCTGTGCTACTTTTGGTGACTTCAGGTGTGATTTCAATAGAAATCTGTGCAAAAACCAGCCCAGATGTCTCTGAAATCGCCCCCAAAGTCGGGACTGAAATGCAGGAATGAAATGGTGTGAGTTCAGCTGAACTCACAACATTTCATTCCCGCTCTCAGTGTGAACCTGGGCTTAGAGACAAATCCCACGCAGGCTCCCTTTCAGTCATGGCCAGGACAGTCAGTCTGTGCCCAGAGAAAAAGATGTCAAAATGTGCCTCCCTCCAGGCGGAGTAGTAAGCAGGCTAATAAGGCTCCATGCACACTGGACGCTATCTGGGCTCTCTCGGCGTCGGGCAGGAGACGCTGCTTACAAAACGTTCTTTTGCAGCGTTTTGTAAGCAGCGTTTACCGGCGTCGGTGTTTTTGGGCGTTTTTTTCTTCATTAGCTTCCATTGACTGCAAAAAACACCGGACGCCGATAAACGGCCGTTTACTGGCGTTTATCAGCGTCCGGCATTTTTTGTGGTCAAAAGAACGACTTTTGAATGCCAATTCAGGGCGTTCAGATAACAGCCCAAAAACGCCACTGCTGATAAACAATAATTAACGCCCATATGTGCATGGACACATAGGATAACATAAAGTGGCGTTTTTGGGCTGTTAAAAAAAATGCCCAAACGCCCAAAAGCGGTCGTTTATCAGGATACAGTGTGCCTGGAGCCTAAAAGTGTATGCAGTGCCAAGCTGCAACATATGGGATGGTTATGGCAAAAAAAGTGCCAAAGGAGTCAGGGACCCCCAGCACCACACACACTTCAAGGTGTACTGACCCCTGGAAATGAGAAGGAGACCCCTTAACAGGAGGAGTGCAGGGGGGTGATGAGAGGGGATCCATATCCAGGAACATAGGAACTTCCCTCTAGTTAAAGACCCCCAGCTAGGAGGACCCCAATACAGGAATTACCCTCTTCCCCCTCCAGTTTTAGAAGACCCCCTCTAGGAGGATTGTAGGGGGGGTGATAAGAGGGGATTCCCATCCAGGAAGATAGGAACTCCCCTCCCTCCCATCCTCACCAGTTAAAAAACATCCCCAGCTGGGAGAACTGCAGAGGGATGATGGGGTGGGGGGGGGATCTTGCTCTCCCCCTCTAGTAGAAAAAGGGCACTGGCTAGGAACACTGCAGGCAGCTGCCCCCCTCCTTCTGGAGAAGGTGAATGGGATGTAGTGAAGATATCCAGAGAGTCATAGACACATAGCAGCCCAGGAGGGGGTGACTCACAGTAGCAGAGGAGAAAGAAATCCCCGTACAGCTCCAATGTCTGTGGCTCTGAGCTGTCACTGCTGCTTCTCCTACTTGTAATCCACGCTGTTGTAACTTCTCTCCCTTCTCTCAATGTCCTGGGACAGATCCCGGGCTCTGTGCAAGGGAGAGGGTGTGGAGGAATCCAGAGTAGAGGTGGGGAGAGGCGTGTGCAGGGAGTTAAAGCACCGCCTTCCCTCATAGGTAAACAATGTGGAAGCTGAGAGTAAGGGAGAGGAGGATTGGTGCTGCGGGCTGCCACTCACGTGTCCGGGGCTCAGGTAGACAGAAAACCGGGCAGAGGATTCCAAACCCGTACTGCCCGGGTGAGTCCCGTACAGGTGGCAACCCTAGTTCTAATACATCTCCACCCTATTCGAAACGAACAAAAAGTTTTTCCTTTAGTTATGCTTCCGTAAATACAAAATATATCTTTAAAATATGTCAAATATTGAATGAAAATAGTATAAAAAAAAAATCACACTAGAATGCTAGAATAGGTTTTTGTTAGTGTAGGAAATTATTTAGGCTTGTTTTTTCTCTGGGTCAGGGTGATTGACTCAGGGAGGGCTGGATGACTCACAGGACTTCTGAGACTTGCTGGAAACTTCCAGAAGAATGGGAGTGGAGGTGAGAAGGAGCTGTCAGGAGTATTCTGAGGGCCCTGACCAATCCCCAACAGATGGGTTGGCAGGGGGAAGACCCCTCATATACTCTGGGTCACAATAGCAGGAGATTTTGACTGGCTCTCTACGGAGCCAGTTCACACATCTACGATGCAGCTCTGATGCGAATATGCACAGGGGTCCTGTGCATCTTTTGGACCGTTTCAGGTCCGAATTCAGCCCAAAATTCAGGCTGAAATCGGACTGAAACAGTGAACGAGGACAAACAGGACCTCTGCTGTGAGCCACATCGGCATGAAGTGTGAACCCAGCCTTAGGAGTCTGAGATGGATGCAGAGTCAGTCTGAGGGAACAGTGGAAGTGTAATCATGAGGGCTGGAGAGAGGGTTGCAGCTGCAGCCAGGTGGCCTGGCAGTGCCTAAAGAGGTGGCTCTGGGATCATTAGCCATAGAAAGACAGCTGGGCACTAGGACTTTGCTACACAAACAAGGGGCCTGCAGTCCCTGCATGTAAAGGGCATTTCCTACCAATCTAACAGTGCCAGCTGATCCTGTGAGTTGTAGTGCTTCAAGAAAGCGTTGTGCTGGAGGAAGCTGAGGAGTGTAAATACAGTCAGGTCCATAAATTTTGGGACATCGACACAATTCTAATCTTTTTAGCTCTATACACCACCACAATGGATTTGAAATGAAACGAAGAAGATGTGCTTTAACTGCAAACTTTCAGCTTTAATTTGAGGGTATTTACATCCAAATCAGGTGAACGGTGTAGGAATTACAACAGTTTGTATATGTGCCTCCCACTTTTTAAGGGACCAAAAGTAATGGGACAGATTAATAATCATAAATCAAACTTGCACTTTTTAATACTTGGTTGCAAATCCTTTGCAGTCAATTACAGCCTGAAGTCTGGAACGCATAGACATCACCAGACGCTGGGTTTCATCCCTGGTAATGCTCTGCCAGGCTTCTACTGCAACTGTCTTCAGTTCCTGCTTGTTCTTGGGGCATTTTCCTTTCAGTTTTGTCTTCAGCAAGTGAAATGCATGCTCAATCGGATTCAGGTCAGGTGATTGACTTGGCTATTGCATAACATTCCACTTCTTTCCCTTAAAAAACTATTTGGTTGCTTTTGCAGTATGCTTCAGGTCATTGTCCATCTGCACTGTGAAGCTCCGGCCAATGAGTTCTGAAGCATTTGGCTGAATATGAGCAGATAATATTGCCCGAAACACTTCAGAATTCACCCTGCTGCTTTTGTCAGCAGTCACATCATCAATAAATACAAGAGAACCAGTTCCATTGGCAGCCATACATGCCCACGCCATGTCACTACCACCACCATGCTTCACTGATGAGGTGGTATGCTTTGGATCATGAGCAGTTCCTTTTCTTCTCCATACTCTTCTCTTCCCATCACTCTGGTACAAGTTGATCTTTGTCTCATCTGTCCATAGGATGTTGTTCCAGAACTGTGAAGGCTTTTTTAGATGTTGTTTGGCAAACTCTAATCTGGCCTTCCTGTTTTTGAGGCTCACTAATGGTTTACATCTTGTGGTGAACCCTCTGTATTCACTCTGGTGAAGTCTTCTCTTGATTGTTGACTTTGACACACATACACCTACCTCCTGGAGAGTGTTTTTGATCTGGCCAACTGTTGTGATGGGTGTTTTCTTCACCAGCGAAATAATTCTTTGTCATCCACAACAGTTGTTTTCCGTGGTCTTCCGGGTCTTTTGGTGTTGCTGAGCTCACCTGTGCGTTCTTTCTTAAGGATGTTCCAAACAGTTGATTTGGCCACACCTAATGTTTTTGCTATCTCTCTGATGGGTTTGTTTTGTTTTTTCAGCCGAATGATGGCTTGCTTCACTGATAGTGACAGCTCTTTGGATCTCATATTGAGAGTTGACAGCAACAGATTCCAAATGCAAATAGCACACTTGAAATGAACTCTGGACCTTTTATCTGCTCCTTGTAAATGGTATAATGAGGGAATAACACACAACTGGCCATGGAACAGCTGAGCAGCCAATTGTCCCATTACTTTTGGTCCCTTAAAAAGTGGGAGGCACATATACAAACTGTTGTAATTCCTACACCACTCACCTGATTTGATGTAAATACCCCCAAATTAAAGCTGAAAGTCTGCAGTTAAAGCACGTCTTGTTCGTTTCATTTCTAATCCATTGTGGTGGTGTATAGAGACAAAAATATTAGAATTGTGTTGATGTCCCAATATTTATGGACCTGACTGTAGCTGTACAGAAGTAGTTGTTCCTGAAAAGTTCTACTAAAGTCAAGTGGGCATCCCATATTACCCTTCTCCCTATCCAAGTTTAACCCCCTAATAAAAATATAAAACAGGGGGGGGTGTCCGGACGTGGAAGGAGAGAGACGCACATTAAGGGAGCTCTGGGAACCCGTCTATAATCCCCATCCATCCACCTGCCTGGGAGCCTGTTGAGCTACAAAAACCATCCTGACTGATCCCTCTCACCCTCCGCCTGGCCCTGAACTAATTTTGGAGCGGACTGGCCACGTATAAGCGGCGCGACACCGATCTCCACAGCCACTACCCATCTCCAGCCGCCGCCATCTTTAAGGCCTGGGCCTGGCCACTGCAGACTAGCTGACAGCCATCTGGTAGTCGGAAGCGGGGGGACTAGCTGCTCTATCTCCCCCCATGTCTCCCCCTCTCAATCCACCATCAGCTGAACGCTGTGTGGGTGGCTGTGCTGTGACTGCAGGCCGGAAGTTATGGATGCTACCTGGTGGGGCCTAGTAATGGCCGCCATCTTACCACCCCCAGTCTCCACATCAGGACTCTGCTACATCTCCTCTGGACAGTTTATTACCAGCTGGGGGGCCCCTTCTGCCTACCTGCCCCCTGGTAAACAAGTGGAGACCACGAGAAGCTCCATCCACAGGCTGAACAGGCTGGAATCAGTAGAGGCCTGGTAGCGGCAGCCATCTTGGTATACCCTGTCCTCTCCACAGTGTCACCTCCACCTTGAACTGCCCCCATACCCAACAGCCCTTCTCCTAAGGGGACACCCAGGCTAGTGATGGAAGGTTAGGAGCATGTAGAGCCTTGTGTCTTCCCGACGCTGGCAGGTTCTTTCCAGCTCACACGCATCCGATTCACCTATGTCGGTGGGTTTCTCACATCACAGCTCAGATCCCTCTCTCCCGATCCCCCCCCCCCCCCCACAATAGGATTGGCACAACAAGTGCCAGATAAGTGATTTGCTCACATGGCATCTTGCATTACGGACACTCTAGTCTCATCAGACACCCCTGTAAGTGTCTTATATCCAATTTAACCCCATTTCTCCTCTCTAGTGTTGTCTCCTCTCCCTCTCTCAACTCTCCTCCTTATTTCCCACTCCCTCCCCTCTGTCTCCTTTACTTCTCTCCTTGCTCCATCATGGCCTACCCGATAAGCACAAGCCCCCGGCTAAAATTCTGTTCATACAACACTAATGGACTAAACATAGCTGCCAAAAGGGGACAGATCCATGCCTCTGTGCTCGAGAAGATACTTCAACTGGTGGTTTCATAGTACTAACCCCTCCCAGAAAACTAGGTAAGTTTCTGT
>BLSH010080408.1:148728-159517 GCA_018402905.1 Glandirana rugosa
CAGTCCTCTTCCTTACAGTGACTCTGCAGGAAAGGACCATACACTGAGCAATCAAAAGATCGCAAGTTGAATGGGCGACAAACCCAGCTGGCTGATTGCAGGCTATGTATAAAGTCAGCCAGGACGTCCTTGCCCGTATCATCAAAAAAGATATAAATGAGGGAAAGAACAGGTGCCCTAAACAGAGGGAAAGGAGCATGGCAAAGGAAATAAAAGGTGAAAAATGCCTAATGAATAATGTCATATATGGACCCCCTACATAAAAAAAAGTGGCAGGATCAAAAGATGTAAAAAAAAGTGTAGCTAAGTACAATGTGCTAGCCGGGTCTTGATGGACTACTGCACCCAGCCCATCCTCCTCTAGCCCCTTCCGGCCTACCTCACTGTCCAGTGACATTCCTTCTCCTGACTGGCTCCTCTGACCTCTACACTGTCCACTGTCTTCTCCCAGCATACTCCAGCCTTCTCATCAAGCTCCCAGGGGCTGCCACTCACAAACACAGGTGGATCCTTTAACAAATCCTCTATGTAGCCCCTCTGCTGCTCTCCTGCTCCCTTGTGCCGCTCCAGGAACCTACTCCTCTTCCTGGTTGCACCCGAGCCAGCAGGCCTCAAGGTCACCCCCCAGACTGGGGGCTCCCTTACCGGGTGAGGCCTCCACAGCACCTCTGATACATCTCCCTCTTCCGCCCGATGCTCTCCTCCCCCCCCCAGCTGAACAGATCACTGTATTTAAGGAGGCCTGCCCCCTGCCAGTCCAGGATGGGGATTGGTCAGGGCTCCTTAACATACTTCAGAAAGTGACACCTCCTCGAACCATCCCATTTTTCCAGAGCCTTGTTGAAACAAAGGGGAGGAGTATCCAAGGGGTGTTCCTTCCTGCAATCTCCAGCTCTTCCTGGGCCACTCCCCTGCCCAGATCAAGACATTCAGGCCTGCACTTATTGTTAGGCCTGGCTAAATTCGCCTCTCCTAGCAAAAATCCACTACAAAAAAACACCTATTACTATGGTGGCGCTACACATACAACCAGAGCTACATTGGAATGGTTTAGATCAAAGCATATTCATGTGTTAGAATTGCCAGTCCAGACCTAAATCCAATTGAGAATCTCTGGCAAGACTTGAAAATTGCTGTTCACAGACACTCTCCATCCAATCTGACAGAGCCTGAGATATTTTGCAAAAAAGAACGGGCAAAAAATGTCACTCTAGATGTGCAAAGCTGGTAGAGACATCCCCATTCTACAGAGTATTGATTCAGGGGGGCTGAATACAAATGCACACCACACTTTTCACATATTTATTTGTAAAAACATTTCAAAACCATTTATCATTTTTCTTCCACTTCACAATTATGTGCCATTTTGTGTTGGTCTATCACATAAAATCCATTTACATTTTTGGTTGGTACATGACAAAATGTGGTAAATTTCAAGAGGTATGAATACTTTTTTTCAAGACACTGTACCTGCTGCACCATGTACTTGTATGAAAAAGTATCCTGTTCTCTTTGTATTGCTTCCCGTGTGTGAAATCCCTGGTGTTCCTGCCAGTCCCTCTGTTTCCTATCAAAAACTGACCACACTCAGCATGAGATCACAGTTTGGTCAGTTCTCTAGCTGTGCTGGAACTTGGCCTGCTCTCCTCCAGTGATCAGACTTCTGCTGACATGCCCCCTTCTCTCACAAAACCATTCACTGGGGAGATGGATGTGTTGTTTCTCCTCTTTGAGCTCCTTATGCAGCTGGGAACAGAGGGAATGTGATCACTTATTTATAAAATGTGGGGAAAAAAAAATATATTTTATATTTTTTATTTTTATTTTTTTTGGTATACGCATATGTTTTGCCTTCCATTTCTATTTTAAACTGAAAATATTTTACAAGGTGAGGGTTTACATATGCTAAGTCATAGTTTGTGTCCTTTCTAAATCCTAATTATTATATAACAAACTGATGTGCACTTTAGGCACATTGCTGCAACTTTCGGCCACGCATGATGAGGTCACTGGCAAAGGCTGCCCATGCGATTCATCTACTGACGTCTTCAGCTAATGGCACAATACATCACTCAACCCTCTTATAGCATTCATTGAGCTTTTTGAGTCTTGGAAGGAGATAAAAAACCTCATACACCTGGTTATAGTGCACCTTTGGCCCCTACCCTATTTACACAGTGCCAGGTTTGGCCCCACCCACATTTCCCCAGTGCCATTCCTTGCTTACATTTCCAATAGAGCCAGGTCCCACTCACATTTCCAATAGTGACAGTCCCCTGCCCACATTTCTAATAGTGACAAGCCTCACCCACATTTCCACTAGTGACAGGCCCCACCCACATTTCCTATAGTGACAAGCCGCACCCACATTTCCTATAGTGACAGGCCCCACCCACATTTCCTATAGTGACAAGCCGCACCCACATTTCCTATAGTGACAGGTCCCACCCACATTTCCTATAGTGACAAGCTGCACCCAAATTTCCAATAGTGACAGGTCCCACCCATATTTCCAACAGTTATAGGCCCTGCCCACATTTCCAACAGTGACAGGCCCCGTTAAACCTAAAAAATATGTAATGCATGTTAATAAGTAATTAAAGTAAACCTAATTATTAAAATCTCATATAAACAAATTATAAATCTGCAACAACCCAATGTTCCTGCCATGGAGGTCCTTGTTTGGGTTTACAAGAAATGGCTGCAAAGAATCTTTAAATGTCATAAAGTTAGACTTTTTAAAGCCCAAATTCAGCCAAAACTTTATTTAGGTTTAGTCCCCCTTTCTGACCATAGTTCATGTTCATTTTTTTATATTTATCAACAATTAACCCCCGCTTTTCCACTTGTGCAGGTTTGGCCCTGCCCACATTTCCAATAGTGGCAGGCCCCACCCACATTTCCAATAGTGGCAGGCCCCACCCACATTTCCAATAGTGGCAGGCCCCACCCACATTTACAATAGTGGCAGGCCCCATGCACATTTTCAATAGTGACACACCTGCCCACTTTTGCAATAGAGTCAGGCCCCATCCACATTTCCAATAGTGATAGACCATTCCCACAATTCCAATAATGACAAGCCCTACCCATATTTTCAATAGCGATGGGCCCCTCCAACATTTCCACAGTGACAGGCCCCACCCCATTCAAAATAGTGACAAGCCATTCCCACATTTCCAGTAGTGACAAACCCTGCCCACATTTTTGCAATGCCAGATTTGGCCCCACCCACCTTCCCAATAGTGCCAGGCCACACCCACCTTTCCACTAGTGACAGGCCCCGCTCACATTTCCACTAGCAACAAGCCCCACCCACCATTCCACTAGTGCCAGGTTTAGCCCAATAGTGACTGGCCCTGCCCATATTTGCAATAGTGACTGGCCCAGCCACATTTTCAATAGTCACAGACCATGTCTATACTTCCAACAGTGAAAAGCCCAGCCCACATTTTCAATAATGACAACTCTGCCCACATTTCCAATAGTGACAGGCACCAACCACATTTCCACAGTATAACAAAAACATATATTCGTGCATTTTATTGTAATTCTACATTTTTTTTTTTTTTTTTTGGTCTATGAAATTAATTTAGTAGATTTGTAAGATTTTTGCACTTTTTTCAAATTCTTTTACACCCATCTCACCCAGAATTAGAATCCATGTTGCTCTTTCATTCCAGGCCACGCTGCAGATTCTCCCACAATGTCTTCTCTGACCACAACCATGCTGTGCTAAAAGCCAATGAGCTGAGCGGACTGAACGAGGAGGAGATCAAAGTTTTGCTTTTCCAGAATGACCACCAGCTGCTGCCTGTGGTGAGTGCAAGTACTCTTTATTGGCTAAATTGTGCCCCCTGCCTTGTGAACCTCGTACACACGGTGCGACGGTCGTATGAAAACGATCGTACGACAGCTTGTTGTACTATCATCCGAACGTTAGTACGCGCGATTAGAACAGCCGACGTGCGACGGTCGTACAACAGAAGTTGGGTGCGCAAACTTGAAAACTTTGGTTGTACCAACAAGCGGTTGTACGACCGTTGTACCGTTTGTACAGAGAAGTTGGTCCAACAAGTTGTACTGTGCAAACACGCATGCTCAGAAGCCAGGAACGGCCAGAAGTGCCCGTTTGTTTCTAATTCACAAATTACATGCACCTGAACTTTCTCTTTATACATTCGTAACACGTCACTACGTTTGGCTTGGTTGTACGATCACTTAGTGCACGTCAGTACATGAGATACATCAGTCAACATACGATTTGGGCCGTTCGGTCGTACGACCGTCACACCGTGTGTACGAGGCTTTAGAGTGGATGTTATGGAAAAAATGCTGGCTAATCTAGATGTATCCTGCTAATAAGGCTCACATCTGGATTATCACACCCTCCAGCATGACTATCCAAAAAGTGGAAAATACTCTAATTCTGAACTTCTATTTCTACTGTTTTGATCACAGTCACCCTTGGAATATCACACCCTCCGACATGACTTTTCATATGGTAGAAAATACATGGTTACTGGCCCCTTCACCAACTTGTGACAAATGATCAGCCAAATTCACACCATGCTGTCACTGATACACGACATTGACGCTCTCAGCCTTACCCTGCACAAAGATTTTCCAGCTTGAGTGACCACAATCTAAGTGCCAGCAGACAGAGTGATCATCACTGGGTTTAACAAAGAAATGTACACTCCCCGGCCACTTTATTAGTTACACCTTGCTAGTACCGGGTTGGACCCCCTTTTGCCTTAACAACTGCTTTCATTCTTCATGGCATAGATTTAACGAAGGTGTTGGAAACATTCCTCAGAGATTTTGCTCCATAGTGAAATGATAGCATCACACAGTTGCTGCAGATTTGTCAGCTGCACATCCATGATGCGAATCTCCCGTTCCACCACATCCCAAAGGTGCTCTATTGGATGAGATGTGGTGAGTGTGGAGGCCATTGGAGTACAGTGACCTCATTGTCATGTTCAAGAAACCAGTGGTGAGATGATTTGATGATTATCCTGCATCAGAAGATGGGTACACTGTAGTCATAAAGGGATGGGCATGGTCAGCAACAATACTCAGGTAGGCCGTGGCATTTAACCAATTCAGCCCCATAAAATTTTCCCCCCTTAATGACCAGGCCATTTTTTGCGATACAGCACTGCGTTGCTTTAACTGGCAATTGTACCCAAAACTAAATTGACATCCTTTTTTCCCCACAAATAGAGCTCTCTTTTTGTGGTATTTGATCACTGCTATAAACAAAAAAAGAGCGACAATTTAAAAAAGAAAAAAATTATATATATATATATATATATATATATATATATATTTTTTTTTTAACTTTTTGCTATAATAAAAAAAAAAAAAGTTTTGGCTGAGAATATATATATTCATACATACATACATACTTATACACACACACACATATATATATATATATACACATATACACACACACACTTGTCCTCATATTTGTGGTTAAAAAAAAAACGCAATCGACGTATATTGATTGGCTTGTGCAAAAGTTGCTGCGCTTACAAACCATGAGAATTATTTTATGGTGTTTTTATTTATTTATTTATTTATCTTACTAATAATGGCGGTAATCTGCGATTTTTATCGGGACTGCAATATTGCAGCAGACTGATGAGACACTTTTGACACTTTTTGGGACCATTGACATTTATACAGCGATCAGATCTAAAAATACCCACTGATTACTGTATGAATGTCATTGGCAGGGAAGGTGTTAACCTGCAGGGGGAAATCAAGGGGTTAACAGTGTTCCCTTTGTGTGTTCTAACTGTATGGGGACTGGGCTGGCAGAGGCATGACAGATCTAACTGATTCCCTGTTCTTCCTGTGTAGTAGTTGATCATGGGTCGCCAGCGGACATAGAATCCGCCTGACCCACAGCCAACACTGAGGGAGCGCACGGCACACGCTCGCCCCCTAGCCACGCTTGTGCGAATCGCCGTTTATAAACGGCGTTTCGCGTTTTGCTGACACTCTGCAGCAGTAAATGTACGTGAGCCGGTCTTTAACCGGTTAAACAATGCTCAATTAGTACTAAGAGGTCCAAAATATGCCAAGAAAATATCCCCCACACCATTATACCACCACCAGCCTGAACCTTTGATACAAGGCAGGATGGATCCAGGCTTTCATGTTTACTCCAAAATTCTGACCCTACCATCTGAATGTCGCAGCTGAAAATCGAGACTCAACAGACCAGGCAACGTTTTTCCAATCTTCTGTTGTCAAATTTTGGTGAGCCTGTGCGAATTTTAGCCTCAGTTTCCTGTTTTTAGCTGATAGGACTGGAGTGGCACCGGGTGTAGTATTCTTCTGCTGTAGCCCATCTGCTTCAAGGTTCAATGTGTCCTGCATTCAGAGATGGTATTCTGCATGCCTTGGTTGTAACAAGTGGTTATTTGAGTTACTGTTGCCTGTCATCTCGAACCCATTCTCCTCTGACATCAACAAGGCATTTTTGTCCACACTGCCGCTCACTGGATATTTTCTCTTTTTCGGACCATTCTTTGTAAACCCTAGAGATGGTTGTGCGTGAAAATCCCTGTAGATCAGCAGTTTTTTAAATACTCAGATCAACCTGTCTGGCACCAACAACCATGCCACGTTCAAAGTCCCTTAAATCCCCTCTCTCTCCCATTCTGATGCTTGGTTTGAACTTCAGCAAGTCGTCTTCACCTCGTCTAGATGCCTAAATGCATTGATTTGCTGCCATGTGATTGGCTGATTAGGGACACGTCGCAGGTCCCAAAAGATTGCCTGGTCACTAGGTACGCGCAGCGAGACTCGCGCATGCGCAATGCGTGCCCGGCCATGCAGCCGGGCCGGGTGACCACACTAGGAATGGTGGGGTCGTCGGGAGGAGGGAGGAGACGAGCGAGGCTTTGGGCGCAGCCATCGCTGGATAGCAAGACAGGTGAGTGTGTGTTTATTAGAAGTCAGCATTAGTGCATTCAAGACAATTTCACCACTTTCAAAAGAGTGTCTAATAATGGAAAAGGTAAAATGGTACAAATAAAATGCAGCGCTTCCCCTGCAGGAGCAGCTGGTAAATTTGGTCCTTTTCACCCCTTGGAACACACTTGGTATCTTCAGGCTGACTTCCGCCCAGACTCTGCACAAGGGTATCCTCCTGCAGGGCTGGTCCCAGGAACACTGACTCTGCTACTCAGGCCTTAGACTACTTACGGGCTCTCACGCAACCTTCTGGGCTCACCTCCACAGGGATTGGCCATAAATATTCAGGATCATAAAAACACAGGGACATCCCGTGGTGCTTGATTGGTCATATCATTACTGTTCACCCCCCCCCGGACAACAAAAGAGGGGTTGCCTAGGAGATTGCAGTGGCCGCATATCATCAAAAGAAGGGAAAGCTATCAGGTTATTAGAGCCACTGTACCATCTTGCTCATTGATTGAACTTTTCCTGACCTGTCCCTGCACTACCCACACGCTAAATGCACACCAAGCTCAGGAGCCAGGGTGTTAAATAGACTCTACCTGGTCCAAGATGGCCACCAGGGTCACATGGGCTGTGATCTCTGCTCCAGTGACCCAGGAAACCATAGAGGAACCCTTTGCACTGTGGCTGCGGTTGATCGCCACCTGCAGTAGAACTTCTACTCTCCTTACCTACCACCCCTACCTGTCTACACTGTTACACAGGGAGCCAAAGCAGCCTGTGTAAATTCCTCTTCTAATGCTGGCTGTGCTGCAGCTGAAAAGCGCTTGGGATCATAGGAGATGAAGTCCAAAACGGCATCTGTATAATGCAGGAATTTACTTTGTTAACTACAAATCCAGATGTTCTCTGAGGCTCAGAAGTACCTGAAGGATTTACAGCACACTGCCTGGGAAAACCTGGGAAGACCTCCAACAGCAAAGTTTAGAAAACAGTTTTAACACTGGTTAAAAAGTGCATCGTCGGCTGCACTGGAGGCACCTGGAACTTAAGACTCAGAGAGGCCGCAGCATCCATTCACTATCTGCTAATTCCACTGTTCACCGGAGGCTTCAGGGAGAGACTGAGATGGCCCATTCCGCTGTGGAGGCGGCAACTATATCCAGGGGACTAGTGAGTTGGCTATCGGCCAAAACATTACACTGTTAGCAGGGACTGAGTTGCTGAGAGCAGGATGCCAAGTGCACCCAGCTCATACTCCATTAATCCAAGACCTATGCTGCACCACCACCAACTCCATATAACCGTTATACTGAATTGTCACCACATCTGACTCACCTTTGCCCAATACTTGTCACACATGTACATTGCATTCGTGCAAAGACTATACCACCCTTGTAGAAATTCTTAACAGCATGAAGGTTCATCAAAACTCTTGTTAAATGCACCAACGCTTCTTACAGGGTCCCAATGTATAGCTGGCAGAAAAAACATCTCAAGGATTGCCCCTATCGTGCAATCTGCACACAAACCCCTTATATTTTTCTGTACCCATTCTTGACCTCTCAACTACTGACAGTGCTAACCAGACAGTTTTAGGCGTAGCATAGTCCCCATTTGTGCCCTCTGACAGTATAGCACCAGTGGTTTACAGTTCAACTGTTTTACTGCTCATTGCTGCACTTCAGGTGGTGTTGTTGTTCTGGGTGGAAAGCAGGGGCGGACTGACCATTAGGGCACTCTGGCACTGCCCGAGGGCCCTTGGCCAGTAGGGGGCCCCATGAGAGTAATTGTATCTCAAGGAATCTCTGTTTATAATGGAGCTCAGTGCTGGAACAAGTTCCAGCACTGAGCACCGGTAACTAGGCTGACAGAGGCTCGCTGGTGTCGGGCACTCAGAGGATATCTTCTTCGCACCTCTTGAGGGGAGCCTGAACTCCATACTGCAGCGATATCCCCCTGTGGCAGCCAACATCTCTTTCCCACAGCCTGCACAGCACACAGACCCCCCCCCCCCCCCCCCGGCTATGATGTACACAGACAGGGGAGGAGGAGCCGGGAGGAGAGCTCACTCATACTGCAAGAGCCGCGCTGAATATCTGAGGTCTGTGCAATGCTAGTTTGTGGATAGGGGAGAGAGATGTGGGCAGATAACAAGAATGCACACAATGTGAAGTGACAGGACACATGCTAGTTAGGGGGGGTGGGTGTAGTGGGGGGGATTTCAAATTTGACCCCCCCTTCCCCAAAGCAAAGAGATGCCATCTGCCCCACTCTGTCCACATCCCAGGGGCCCCACTCTGCCCACATCCCTGGGGCCCCACTCTGCCCACATCCCTGGGGTCCCACATCCCAGGGGTCTCTCTCACTCTGCCCCCATCCCAGGGGTCCCACATCCCAGGGGTCTCTCTCACTCTGCCCCCATCCCAGGGGTCTCTCACTCTGCCCCCCATCCCAGGGGTCCCACATCCTAGGGGTCTCTCTCACTCTGCCCCCATCCCAGGGGTCTCTCACTCTGCCCCCATCCCAGGGGTCCCACATCCTAGGGGTCTCTCTCACTCTGCCCCCATCCCAGGGGTCCCCCATCCCAGGGGCCCCTCCCACTCTGCCCCCATCCCAGGGGTCCCCATGCCAGGGGTCCTTCTCTGTCCTCATGCCAGGGGTCCCTCTGTCCTCATGCCAGGGGTCCTTCTCTGTCCTCGTGCCAGGGGTCCCCTAAAAACTAACTGTGATGGGGAGCTCAGGACAGTAAAGGCTTGTTTACATTCAGTTTGTGGTTTGGAAAACCGCACTTTATGCCTGTTTTGACCACAGCCACATCCCCTTTAACTGCAGTAGCCAGGGATGTACACATGTTGCAACCGCAGCAGGAATTGTACACCCCATCGCGCTTGGCATGGGGCTGCTCTGTCAAGGCTGTGCAACCTTGTGCAGTACAGCAACCAAGTGGTTAAAGCAGGCGATAAGGAGGCGTTATGTTGTCTCATCACATCACCTGCTTTAACCCCTTGAATCCCACACTAGCATGCTGCTACTGTGTGCATTGCACATGGTTACAGAGTGTTTGCAGAATGGCCCCATTCACTTGAATGGGTCCCTCGTGTTCACCCAATAAAAGCAACAGGGGGGCCTCTGCAGCTAAAGGGGGTAGGGACCAATGTATGTAATGTAGGCAGTGTGGCAGGGACACAGGGGGGCCCTATGAGTTGTCAGTCCGCCCCTGGTGAAAAGTGTCAACTTTTGCATTTGCTGAACAGTTTGTATACTAAGTGTATTATTACCATTTTTATTAATTTCACCTTTTGTCTCTACTTGCCCTTATTGACTTTATTTTGTGACAATATACTAAGTTTGTTTCACTAATTGGCTGGATGCTTGTGTTATTTAACTGTGTGTGACTGTCAGGAATTTCACTGTGATACTGTGTATTTAATCACTTGCCGACCGCCGATCGGCATCTGACGGCGACAAAGTGGTTCGTTATCGCAAAACGCCGTCATACGACGGCGGCTGCGATAACGCGCACTGTGAGCGCGCGCGCGCCGCCGGAGGCGCGCCCGCGCGCTCACTGTGTTCGGGGAGGGCCAGGGAGCGGGTGCGGCGGCTTCGATTGCCGCCGGCTACCCGCGATGGCCCCCCCGGAGCGAATGAGCGGAGGTCCGTGTATGTAAACACGGACCTCTGCTCTGTGTGAGGGGGAAGGGATGTGATCACAGCCTTCCTTTACGTGAAGGCTGTGATAACTTCCCTTCCCCAGATAGGCAGTCCCCAATACAGTTAGAACACGCCCAGGGAACATAGTTAACCCTTAGCGCGCCCCCTGCAGGTTAACCCCTTCACTGCCAAT
>BLSH010080408.1:159790-173825 GCA_018402905.1 Glandirana rugosa
GGGAGGACAGTTCACGTGGGAGTCGGTCGTCGAAGGATACCCCCGTGGGCTCGGCACATAGGTAAGTCTGTGTCTCGGGGTCGGGACGGGGGAAAAAGAGGACTAACCGACTGAAACAAACTCGGTTACCACGGTGACGCACACCGACACAGAGTCGGTTACTCCTCACAGGACCTACCGAATCTGTGAGTACCTGTAGCGACCTTTCTCTTCCCCGAGTCCATTCACTAATTTCCCCGACGTCTCCGACGATGTGTGTTTTCCGAAAAATAGAATTACGTATCTTACGTAATTCTATTATTTTGTTGGAAGACGGAAATGTTGGGGAAATTGGTGAAGTCGGGGCCCACGACCGCGCAATTTTCAGTTAAAGCGACGCAGCGCCGAATCGCAAAAAGGGCTCCGGTCCTAAAGCTGGAAATCCTTCCGGGGCTGAAGTGGTTAAAGGGGTTGTAAAGGCAGAAGGTTGTTTTATTATCTTAATGCATTCTATGCATTAAGATAAAAAGCCTTTTGTGTGTAGCAGCCTCTGCAGCCCCTTTAATCACTTACCTGAGCCCCTTCTCTTTCCAGCGATGTCCATGAGTGTCTAAGCCATCCAGGACACTCCTCATTGGCTGAGACACAGCCACACGCAGTGGCACCATTGGCTCAAACAAAGTCAGCCAATCAGGAGAAAAAGGGGGCAGGGCTGGGGCTCTGTGTCTGAATGGATACACGGCTCGGGTGCCCCCATAGGAAGCTGCTGGCTGAGGGTGCACTTGACAGGAGGGAGGGGCCAGGAGCAGCGAACAGGGACCCAAGAAGAGGAGGATCCAGGCTGCTCTGTGCAAAAGCAACTGCACAGAGGAGGCAAGGAGGCAAGTATAACATGTTTTTTTTTTTTTTTTTTTAAAAAGGAGACTTTACAGTCACTTTAAGTTCTCAGTCTGGTGTGTCAGAGGGGCTGAGGCCTTTGAGAAGGTTGGGGCTAGAAAGTTGGACCCATCTTAACAAGCGATTACAAGTGGATAGCAATACAATTAGTTGCCTAAATATAACAATATGAAATATACAATAAGAAAGGAAGAAAACATGACCCAGAGTGGGTCATGTTGGGCTGTTGCGTCAGGGGTCATTGATCAAAAAAGATATTGTAAAGCTGATGACCAGTTAGGAAGTTACTAAAGTACTGGCAACTGTCCCTTTTCCTTTATGCTGTATTGTTTTAATGGAAATTCTAGGATAAATATGGAATATTCCCCTGCTTTTAGACTATTGACTGGTCTCTATGCCACTCAGTTGCAATCTGCTTGTGTATGGAGCAAGCCACTGTTTATGTGCTGTAGGTCATTTTTAGCATGTAATATTTTTTGGCACTTCCTTTTGCAAAAGACTAACTGTCTTGTATCACACAGGTGTCATTGATAAACTACTGTGGCATGGGGGATTGTTTAGCTCAAGCAATAGATGCATTGTTGTGCAGTGAGTCAATATCAGACTGGCGTTAATAGTTAAGGGCCTGGTAGCTCATGTTTATTTAAAAGGAAAAACAAAGCAAAAGTCCATCCAGGAATCCCACGCAGGGGTTTAAACTTCATTTAGCACTCAATGAAAACATACTGGCTCTCTTGTCAGCAGTTCCTTTGCTGGCTCCAAACAAACTTGATTCCTCAAAGCCATCTGGACTCACTGGCTCCCTTAGTCTCCTCGACTTTCCAAGCTGGCCAGCCTTTCCCAGTCCCTGGGCATAAAATCCCCCTTCCACAGGCTGCAGTCTCCCACAGGGCAAACAGATCGCTAGACACAGGTCTGTCTTGAAACAGCAGCAGCAAGCTGCTCACACTCCACCTTTCTTCATCCTTCTGCTCTCACCAGCCCCTCATTATATTGGCTGTGTCCACCTGGGCACACAACCTGCTGGTTGTCCACAAGATCTGGACACAGGGATGGCGATACCATCCCACCCAAGACACTTTAGGGATCTCCAAAACTACAGAACCCCATCCAGAAAAAGCAATAACCGGAGAAAGCTGCCAGAGCAGTTCTCAGTGTCAAATTTATGCTCTGTAACTCTGCAGTCTGCCAACATGCAGACTTTTCCCACCTATTCCCATAGTGACAGGGACTCTCACCATTACATATCCTCCCCCCCTTTGTTTCAATCCAGAGGGAGGAACACCAGCACCCGTCATCACGGTTGGGACACCTCTGTGGCGGCCGTCAGCCACGTAGGCCCAACCCTTTTTCCAGGTGCACTTCCAGGTAAGTTCTTCCCTGAATGTTAACAGGGTCCCATAGCTCCTTATACCCAGCCTTTTCCCTCTTCTCTTGGAGTCCCTGGGCTTACTCTCTTTTCTTAGGGGAACTCTGCTTTCCCTGATCCCTACCTTTCAGTTTACAGATATCAGTTTTCCCTTTACACTACATCTTTCAGGTTCAAAAACATTTCTCCGATTACTCACAGAAACCAAATCATTGTTTGCAGTACAAACCATTAGCAGATCAAACATTTCAATGTCACACTTTCCAACACCATCAGTGCTGTCTATTCCAGTGCTTGTTAGAACCAGACCTGAGGAGGGACTACCCACAGGCGAGTGGCTACACCCCATGGGACCATAGCACAGCTCCACCTCACCTGTTGTCCACCACTCCATGGGTAACTGTTGTAACAAATTACACTGACCCAAGCATAAACAATTTCTTTCTGGTGTACACATTACATTGTTGTAGCAACCAATTTCTATAACCATTTTCCCCATAGTGTCTCTGGGTACTTTAACTTGTACCTCTTTGTGAGTGACCGAGAGCATCTCCGCTACTTCCACGTCTATTCCGGGCCCTTCGTTTTCATGAGGTCTACCAGGTAAGACAGCATCAGTGCCCTCTACTGACCACTGCTCAGCCACACCTCGGACAGCAGCAGCAGGAGTGTTCTTAGTCACCACATCGGGCGGAGGGACTTTTGATGTTTTCAAGCGTTCTCCTGAGCACCTTCCATCCAAACCGGTAACTGGAAGCACCCTCTCAGAGAGCCTTGAGACTATTTGCCCCACTGCTAATAAACATGGTACCAACCATTTTCTCTCATGATAAATATCACCAAGCACAGTTTGTACTATTTGGCTCCTCTCATTGGTACTACACAGTGCCACCTTGTCTGACCGCGGTGGAGACACCCAAGTGCACAACGAATGCTCTTTTATGACCTCAAGCATTTCCAACAGTACATTAGTCATTTTAATGCGCTCCACGTCTAACCACAATATCTTTCTAGGGACTCTTCCCTTATCAATGATGTGGAGGGGCTCCTCCGCTGAAGCTGGAGAGACTGAGACATTAAAAGTGACCTCCATGTCATCACAGCCTGGTGCTCAACTGTAGCACTGTCAGACGCACGTCTTACACTTGTTCCTTCTGAAACAGCATCAGTGAGCCGCTGCAGGTCATTACAAGTCATACGGTCACTTTATCACTCAATATTTTCCAGCTGTGGGGCTGTGGACATCACAACTGCCATGCCTGCGCCCTTAATCAGTCCTTCTGACTGGAGGAGACCAACCGTCACAGCGGCCAAATGAGTCCTCAACCACTAGCCGATCTGCGCTCCCTCCTTCTAGCATAGCAGTGGTTGTGTCCACGCCCTTGTCACACAACCTAGCCTTGTCTAGCATGGCTATCAGTTGTTTGGCCCAGCTGTCCCAGTCCATTGTGGTTCCCTCATGCGCGCCCCACATCGCTGCATCACATGCTGTATAAGGCCGCACAGGAACCTGGGATTCATTAGCCACAACGGCACCTTTGTCACTTCTACGCATATCAGATTGGGATGACACCTCATCCATCAAGGCATGCTGCAATACCCACTTTTGACCAGCCTCCTCTTGTGGCGCTACTGACACATCCATCTTTGTATTCTCAGCCTTAGCAGGCTGAATTAACCCTTTGCCAACTGGGTTACACTTAAGGTTGTGGTGCTACGCCCACACATTCTTACTGTGTTCCACCAGAGTTGTCCCACAGCCTTCCTGGATAGCATCTGGCTCTAATGCATGGAGACCCCATGAAACTCCCATGGGCAATCCAGTGCCCCTGCCTGTGGTTGTCACGGGAGATATCCTACTCATTCTCAGACTTGACATTACCAGAAATACATTTTTCAATGTCATTACCATCATCACATTTGCCAATAGTAACACTTTTGTCAGCATGACCATCAGCATTTTCATTGCATGTAGACATAACTGCCTCTTTTGTGGGTTGTCGCTGTCTATTACCCACCACAGCCTGTGAGCCACTCCTCACAGCATCTTCTCTCTTTAAAAGAGCACTCTTTCCTACTGGGGTAGCTCCAAAGCTGACCTGGGAAACGCTCTGCGCCATCACTGCGTGCTTCTTGGAGGTCTCCCTGGGCATCTCTGTAGCATGTTTCACTAAGGAACATGGCACCAGCACAGTTTTGTTCACCCCTAGCTTAACTTTTCCAACACTTTGCTGGATTATAGTAGGCACACACAGAGTCCCCATGTCCTTTCCAGTCTTTAGCCCTGCTGCCAGTTGAGCTTTATGCTGTGCCTCCCCACTGTTCTGGGCAGTACCTTGCAGCAAGTCTATGTCCATACACGCAACGGACTTCCCCGCTGGACACACTTCCACTTCATTAGGTTCAGTTCCATAAACTAAAACAGTCTTACCAGTTCCTGTAGCTGGTGTCATAGCCTTCACTTGAGTGCGATATCTTACATGTGTGGTGTCTCTATAGGCTGATTCCCCCATGTGGCCATGGAGCAACACTGCAGCCTTGCCGGACCCACTGACGCCCCCTACAGGTAACACAAGACCCCTGTTGCTAAGAGTAAACACAGACATGCACTCCAAAGCTGGTTGGCTATACTTCATGCAGGATGCAGACTGTTGTGCCCTCCTTTCTGGGCTGACTACTTTCCCCAAGCGGCCATGACACGAAACATTGCATTTCTCTGAATTTCCAAAACCTTGGTCTTCCAGTGACACCCCTCCCATCCTGGAGCCTTGCTGGCCGACCATGATACGATGGAACATTCCTCTAAGAAGGATTTCCTCTTTAAACTTGTAGTCATCATGGTCCCCATCCATCAAATAGTAAACCGACCAAAACTCTGTAATAAGGTTTGCAGCAATTTTGGCAACCGGTCCCTAGGCAATTTTCTTTTTACAGCACGTTTTTTTTTAAATCTTTCCAGGAAGTCCCTAACCTCCTCTGTAGGTAGCATGTAATCGGAGGCCCAGATTTCAGCCCCTTGCACTGCACCCCACTCTTTATTTTGGTTTCACTTGAACCATTCATCCACGGTCTCATACACCAATGGCCCCTTTGGACTGGCCCTTCCCAGTGGAGACATCTCAGGCCATGCTGAGCTCACTTTCACAGGTACACCACCTGCCTTCAACACAGATCACAGCAGTAAAAAAAGAAAAAAAAATTCTCACAGGTGCACCACCTGCATGCAATGCTCCTCCCCTGGCTGCACTTCCACACACAGTCTCTTGCTACTCACTGTTTTTTTGGTATGCGAGGACCTGGAATCTTCCATCTCTGCCCAAAGCAATACCTCCAACACATGTGGCATGGGGGATTGTTTAGTTCAAGCAATAGATGCGTTTTTGTGCAGTGAGTCAATATCAGAGAGGCGTTAATAGTTAAGGGCCTGGTAGCCCATGTTTATTTAACCACTTCAGCCCCGGAAGGATTCCCCACTTTAGGGCCAGAGCACTTTTTGCGATTCGGCACTGCATCGCTTTAACTGACAATTGCGCAGTCGTGCAACGCTGTACCCAAACAAAATTTGCTTCCTTTTTTTCCCCCACAAATAGAGCTTTCTTTTGGTGGTATTTGATCACCTCTGCGTCATTTCTGATCGCCGCTATAAACAAAAGAAGAGTGACAATTTTGCGAAAACAAACCAAAATGTCTTACTTTTTGCTAAAATACAAATCCAAGAATAAAAAAAAAATATAAAAAAAACATTTTTTTCATTGGTTTCGGCTGATTTATATTCTTCCTCATATTTTTGGTAAAAAAAAAAAAAAGAAAACGCAATTGTGTTTATTGGTTTGCGCAAGAGTTGCCGCGTTTACAGATGATGAGAATTCACTTCTGGGGTTTTTATTTTTTACTAGTAATGGCGGTGATCTGCGATTTTTAGCGGTACTGCGATATTGGGGCAGACATGTCTGACCATGCTGACACTTTTTTGGAACCATTGGCATTTATACAGCGATCAGTGCTATAAAAATCCACAGATTGCTGTGTAAATGTCATTGGCAGTGAAGGGGTTAACCTGCAGGGGGCGCTCTAAGGGTTAACTGTGTTCCCTGGGCGTGTTCTAACTGTGTGTGGGCTGCCCTGGCTGGGGGAAGGGGATGATCACGGCTTCCATATAGAGGGAGCCTGTGATCATCGCCCTTCCCCCTCTATGAGAACGGAGATCAGTGTTTACTTACACGGTCCTCGTTCTCTCACTGCGGGCGCGATCGTGGGTAGCCGGGGGCGATCGAGTCTGCCCTACCCGCTCCCTGGGCCCCCCGCCAACACAGTGAGGGCTCAAGCGCTCACAATACTAGTTATCGCGGCCGCCGTCAGGTGACGGTGCTTCGCGATAACGAGCCACCTTGCCACCGTCACGCTGTGGCGGGCGGTCGGCAAGTGGTTAAAAGGAAAAAAAAAGCAAAAGTCCATCCAGGAATCCCATGCAGGGGTTTAAACTTCATTTAGCACTCTTAAAGAAAACATACCGAGCCACCTGGCTATCTTGTCAGCAGTTCCTTTGCTGGCTCCAAACAAACTTGATTCCTGCAAGCCGTCTGGACTCACTCACTCCCTAAAGCCTCGTACACACGGGACGACGATTGTATACAACAGGTCGTACGAGCGACCATTGTATGCTAAATCGATCGTTCGTAGGCGCGATTAGAACAGCCGACGTACAACGGGAGTTGTATGAGCAAACTAGAAAACTTGGTCGTACCAACAAGCGGTCATACGACCGTTGTATCGTGTGTACAGAGAAATTAGTGCAACAAGTTGTATTGTGCAAAACACGCATGCTCAGAAGTCAGGAACAGCCGGATGCTAATTACATGCACCTGAACGTTCTTTCTTTGGTCGTACGATCGTGTAGTGCAGTCAGTATGCAAGTTACATTATCCAACATACAATTTGAGATGATCGTAAGTACGATCGTCGTCCCGTGTGTACGAGGCTTTAGTCTCCTTGACTTTCCAAGCTGCCAGCCTTTCCCAGTCCCTGGGCATAGAATCCCCCTTCCGCAGGCTGCAGTCTCCCATAGGGCAAACAGATCTCCAGACACAGGTCTGTCTTGAAACAGCAGCAGCAAGCTGCTCACACTCCACTTTTCTTCCTCCTTCTGCTCTCACCAGCCCCTCGTTATATTGGCTGTGTCCACCTGGGCACACAACCTGCTGGTTGTCCAAAAGACCCGGACACAGGGTTGGAGCTACCATCCCACCCAAGACACTTTAGGGATCTCCAAACTACAGAGTCCCATCCGGAAAAAGCAAAATCCGGAGGAAGGTGCCAGAGCAGTTCTCAGTGTCAAATTTATGCTCTGTAACTTTGCAGTCCGCCAAAATGCAGACTCTGTGTCCTTTTCCCACCTATTCCCATAGGGACAGGGACTCTCACCATTACACTACGTTGTAGTATCTGTTATTTTCCTACATTATTACTGTCAAAAGCAGAGGCAAGGAAATCCCAGATATAAACTAAATTTAGAGAGCTGATTAGGGTTGGGTCCCTCAGCAAAAAAGGCCTGGTCACCAAAGGTGCCATCAGCATGTTTATCCCTACTCCAACAATGACAAAATTAGGATTTCCACTTTATTGAACTCACTGTGTCCCTTTGTTTCCCATTCCTTTGCAGGCCTGTTGGAAATACATGGGCAACAACTGTGACAAAGAGGAGGACTGCACGCGTCTCCATGTATGCATTTATTTCTTGCGAGGGGAATGCAACAGCCGCTCCTGTAAAAGCTCACACAACCTCCTGGAATCCAACTTACTGCTGACTTGCAGCTGGCTGAGCCAGGAGACCATCCAGAACTTTCAGATGCTCTGTGTGCTGACACACAATGAGAGGCAACAGACGCTGAGGGAGGAGCCTAGAAACGAGGAGCCCAGGGGTACAAGAGGGAAGGCACAAGGCATAGGGAGAGGAAGACCAGGAAAAAGAAGAGCTGGATCTCAGGATAGAAGCAGTGAGAGAAGGAATAAAGGTACAGATATCTGGTTACGTAAATAAATCAATAATTCATTAATTTGCATAGGAATGTCCCAAATTTGTCCCCAAACCTCCCTCTCCCAGCATTATATTTTTTTTCCTTTACCTTGTTCCTGTAGTAAGAAACAGCTTTTATTACTGTTTTAGTTATATTAATGAAACCATAATTCTGTTCTACCAATCTCAGACACAGAGTTCATGTCCCGCTGTATTAGGTATTTTATCATCTTGAGAGGAGAATAGACACATGTGGTTCTTTCGTTCTGAATCGAGATTCTGACAATTTTTTTATTATGCGGAAATTCGGATATATGCAAATTTCCGAATTACAATAGTAACTAATTTGAATGATTCAGAAATAACAAAGCAACATTTCGGTTGAAATTCAAATCAAATTCAAATCACATTCGAAACATTTTCGAATTTGATTTAGATCGTTTTCGAATTAGATTCAAATTCCAATTTCCAAATAAAATAGAATAGAAAATAAAGGCATAGAAAATAAAAGAATAGAATAGAAAGAATAGAAACGAAAAGAATAGAATAGAAAATAAAAGACTATAAATAATAAAATAGAAAATAAAGGAATAGAATAAAAAACAAAATAATAGAATAGATAAAAAATAGAATAGAAAAGACAAAATAGAAAAAACAATAGAATAGAAAAAATATAACCATCTTTTAAAATGTGAATTTCGAATAGAATAAATTATAACTCCAATAGAATAGAAAAGAATAAAAAATAATAGTATAGAATAGAAAAAAACAATAGAATAGAATGTTATAGAAAGAATATAACCATCTTCCAAAATTTGAATTTTGAATAGAATCAATTCGATTTCAAATGGAATTCGATTTGATTTCGGATGAAATTCAAATTTTCCGAATTAGGACCAATTGAGTTCAGTTTTAACTAAGCAAATTTATGTATATATTGAATTGAAACGAAACAAAACAAGACCAATTTTTTCATTCTGCACATGTATAGAGGAGAAATCCGTGACTTACGGTTTCAACTGCCTGCAGCAAATTTTGTGTTGCACAATAAAGCAAATAACAGATGTGAGTTATCCGCCACTACAATGACTGCTCTGTTATCTTAGCACATACAGACGGTCATCATGATACGGCATTTCTCTACTCATTACCTTCCTAGCAACCTTTTCACTTTTTCAAACTTCAGAAATTTGTGTCTGTGGCATACCTCCTTCTCTGTCTGATAATAAACATGTATCTGCTTTATTTCTAAGGTGAAAAAATGATCAGATTAAATAGATATCACTTAGATTCTATATCCAAACATTACTCAAATTTACCCCCCTAGACCATGGTCACGTTTTTATTATTTCCTTTGATATCATCGCTAGGCTTATAAAATGATGGCAAGGAAGTTTGCTGGGAGGTCAGTTATATCGGACGTAGGCACACCCTCCAAAGCTACATCTCCCAAGAGCCCTTTTTCTACACACAGTATGGGAATAAAAACAATGTATGTATGTTAAGAGGGACAGAGAGGGGTGAGAGTAGGTGGAGTTCTGAAGTCCAGCAGAGGTGAACTCAGGTAAAGCTGACAGCACTGCTTGAGATTTCAGTGCATCATAAGCAGTGTTGCATAAGCAGGAAGTTAGAAGATTCCTGGATTAATGACAGAATTTCTAGGTATTTTTCTGTACTTGCAGCATATTAAAGAGGGAAAACAGAGAAATGTGCATGTATTGCAGAAAATGCACTGAACAGAGATTGAGAGAAACAGAAAGAAAGCCACTGACTTAGTGAATGTAAAGCCAGGTGTGTGAATTGCATTAATGAGTGACGTTAGATTTTAAATTTTTATTTTGTTTTATTCCCAACATCTGAAGGGCTTCACGTCCATCAGCAATCTGACAGTATCCTACGATCCCGATCTAGCGTGGGCCAACCTTTGGGAGATAAAAATTACAACGGGGATGGTGAGAGGGATCATAGTTGCAAAATGTCCACAACAAGGCTTGAAAGTCTCATGGATGACTGGTTTAGTCCAAACATATCACCGCTAGGAAACATACAAGGTAGAAGTTCAAGAACATCTGCTGCGGTGACACCACAAGAAGGAACAAGATCCGTACCATCTACTAAAGACCTGTTTGTGTTGTCTAATGTAAACGAGCCTGAACTGCTTTGTACTGTAACTTTGCCAATAGAATTCTATAATTCTAGAGTTGCCCAAGCATTCCCTAGTGCACCAATAAACTTCCCAAAAATGGGCCTACCTAACACAGCTAGTGTTGCACCAACTATTTCTCAGCCCTACACTCTACAGTCTTCATACCCAACTGCTGCTCAGACAAAACCAGTTATCTCTCCTCCAGTCAAGAATTCTAATTTGTCAAACACACCTATGATTCATCCTCGAAAAGGGGTGTCAACTTATCACCCAGCACTACTTAGTACACCCAGCCAACCAACATTCACAACCTTGAAGAGTGGCCCAAGCATTACTTCACCAGGAGTCTTAACTTCAAGCACATCCTTCAGTCCTTCAAAAGGAGGTGCATCTACTCAAGTAAAACCACCTACTGGATCTGCTAGTCTTTCAACATTTTCATCAATACCTTCATTACCATCCAAAACGTTGGTGACCTCTTCTAGGGAGAGTGCATTTGTTACTGAGCCAAGCATTATTCAATCTAGTATTTCAGTAAAAGCATCGCCAATATCTGGAAAATCAATAAAATCTTCTACAAGAAGTCCATCTACTGCTAACCAAGTGGCAGTTAAGGAATCGGGTGAGAAGTTATGTTCTCCAGTGGCAATATCATCAAAGACAGCAATATCATTGTGTTCTACCTCTGAGAGCCCTTCCATTGCTCAACCAGCTACCTCTGCAGCTCATTTGGAACGATCGTCAGGTTTACTAGGGATCTCAAATTTATGTAGTGTCTCCATTAGAGCTGATACACCTTCAAGAAAACAAACGGATGTAAAACCGATAATAAAACCTGATGCAGCAAATCGCAACCAACAACACCCAAGTGGTTTGATTGATCTGCAATCAAAGTCCACCAACTCAACTGCTTCTGAACCTCAACCACCCAAAAATATTTCCTCTGTAACGCCTCAGAAATGTAAGTGGAAGGGAGTAGAAATATGGAAGTAATAATGATAATTATGAAAGGACAGTGTCTTATGTATTTATAAGTGAATTTCCAGCAGCAATTATGGGTAACATGGGGACCTTTCTAATTCCCTTTTACCACCTGATTGTGGAGAGATTTCACCTACGGTATATACATTTCAACATGAAATATGGTACAATGTTATTTCTTAAAGTGATCTAAAGCCCAAAATTATTCACCTTCAGTATTTGTTCTGGTGACCATTGACACCCAGACAAAAAGTGATAGGAAATCGAAAATTTTGCACCAGAGCTGGAGAGGGGAAATCTGCTAATGTGTTTAGGACAGGAAGTGAAGAGGAATCTCCCAAATGGGACACAGACTTCAAACAGACCTATTGATGGGTTTAACCATTTTCTAATGTAGAACTACAAAATATTTTTGGCTGTAGATATATTTTAATCCTTTCTTTATAGGACCTGGATAGATTTTGTCCTTCAGTCCAATGAACAGAGTGTATGGGTCAAGTGCTTTTATTAAACTAAGAATTAAGAAGCCTGATACAGAACCTTTTTTACAACTGAAAAATCCCTTTATATTTTCATCTAAAATACAAAATGTATTATCTCCAAAGCTATCATTTTAGGTGTAAAGTAAAAGGTGAATCCATGACAATAAAACATCTGCAAAGTAATCCAAAGGGAAACCTTGCAAGCTGCTAAGTGAATTTGCCAATATATGAAGAAGCTATTAAGAGCCGATTCACACTGAGGCGACTTGTCAGGCGACTTGAGTCGCCTGACAAGTCGTCTCCATGCAGTGCAATGGAACTGTTCTAGTAGGAGTGACTCAGGTTCCTCCGACTTAGAAAAAGGTTCCTGCACTATTTTCGGGGCAACCTCAGTGCGACTTGCATTGACTTCTATGGATAGACGTCTCCTTGCAAGCCGAGCTGAGGTCGCCTCGAGCGGGGCGACTTGCTTCGCCCTGCAAGTCGCGCCGCTCCAGTGTGAACCGGCTCTCAACCGTGTTGCAGACCAGCTGCTAGCACTAATCACATACCCATAATCATGTGCAAATTGGTTACAATAATGTCACAAAGTGCCACGCTAAGTAAAAAAAAATGAATAAATAATCAGAGCATATTCATGTGCATAGTCCAGTGTGAAATAAAACAAATATATAATATATAACATTGATTGCATGCAATTTTAAAGTGCTAAAAGTTCATATATAAGTGCAGCGCAGATCTCCAATGTGACTTGATGGATGAATGAATGGATCACATGCGTGCAACCACCGTTGAATCACCTCACACGTGCTTCCCCACAATGGGTGTAAGCTCACCTTCGGGAATGTGACCCCATAACTAAGCTGGGTCAAAAATCGCTTGTGAGCCACTCCAGGGTTCAATGGGGTTAATCCTGATCAGCTGGCTCCTACGCTCCTCCAACCATCTCCTCCTCAGTTTTCAGCGTCAAAGTGCACGAAGAAAAAACTCCAATAGTGCTTGAATTGTTTTTAAAACTTTCCAAATATTTAATAAAATTGCACAGGGTACTCACATGATATAGGTGCTTGCGGCACACCAAACTATAGCGAACAAACAGGCAGTGTGTATACTTGGGAAGTTTAAAAAAAATTTAATTTAATTTCATTTATTCATTTTTTTGACTTAGCGCATCACTTTGTAACATTATTGTCAGGGACAGCCTACCCAGCGCCTCCGCTCTTCCTATCCATGCGCCTGGCCCCTTTCAGGATGCATGAATCCCTATGGCAGGGATGGGCGGGTGTGTTTTTTGAAGCACCAATTAGAGCCAGAGGCTCTAATAGGCTTCAAAATAGGGTGGGCTCGGGCGCAGAGCATTGCATCCGGAGCCCACCCAGGTGTGTTGCAACAGCGAAGGAATATTCGCTGTTGCAACATTGATCCTCCTTCCGGCCAATCGGGATACCCGTCACCCGATTCGCTGAAAGTACAGGCGATCCTATTGGACGCATAGGAGGAGGGGAGCAGGGCACAATGGCGGGAGTGAGGAGGAGAGGAGTCAGACACAGGAGCTGCTGGCCGATGCCCGGATCCCCGCAATGCTCCTTGATGTCCGATCCCCGCAGCCGCCCGATGCCCGGATCCCCGCACTGCTCCTTGATGTCCGATCCCCGGGGCCCAGATGGGGTAAGTGCCGGTAGACCGGCAGACAGCAAGGGGGGGGGGTATTGCTTTAAAAAAGGCCTAGATTCTTTCCTTAATGTAAATAATATAACTGGGTACTAACATTTTTAGGTAAAGTTGATCCAGGGTGAATCTGATTGCCTCTCAGGGAATCAGGAAGGAATTTTTTCCCCCGTAGAAAATTGGATCATGCTTTGCTGGGGTTTTTTGCCTTCCTCTGGATCAACTGTGGGTGAAGGATTGTATATGGGATTATTTGATTCTATATATATATATATATATATACATATATATATATATATAAATGTTTTTGTTTTTTTTCTTGTTTTTTTTTTTGGTTGAACTAGATGGACTTGTGTCTTTTTTCAACCTGACTAACTATGTAATGCAAAACATTTTTTTTTAAAAGATAATTTTTATAGAAGCAGTGATATTAATGATGCTTAAAGTGAAAGGATAAAAATGAAAAACTTCTTTAAATATAGTGCATTGGGGGGGGGGGC
>BLSH010080408.1:192356-202758 GCA_018402905.1 Glandirana rugosa
AAATACCGCAAAAATAATAAAAATGATCATTACCGCCGCTAGACGCTAAAAATAGCCCTGACGCTATAACCTCGACTTTACAGCCTGTAAAAAATGTGTAAAAACCCTGGTTACTGTAAATATGTCGCTAGTCTTTAAATTTATAGGTGACTAATGACACATTTACAGTAACCGTCACTTCCCCAATTGTGATTCCCCGTCACTCCCCCAATTGTTACAAGGGACCCACACAAGATTGACCCCTCCGCCCCGACCGGCCTTGTATTGTCTAGAGTGACTAGGGTCACTGTCCCTAGTCATCTAGACCATACAGGGAACATGTCCCGGTAGAATTATCGTGACCCTTTTATTTAAATGGGTTGCGTTTGGTGAGCGGTAGTGCAGGCTTGTGGGGGCCCTAGTGCATTACTTTGCCCAGGGGCCCATGATGCTATTAAGATGGCCCTGTACAAGGGACATACCAGATCTACTGATCCCTGTCACTGGGATCAGTGAGATCTGTTATGTTCCGGCCAGCCCCGCCTCCCCAGTTAGAACACACCCAGGGAACATTGTTAACCCCCTCACTGCCCCTTAGTGTTAACCCCTTCACTGCCAATGACATTTACACAGTAATCAGTGGATATTTAAATTTCTGATCGCTGTATAAATGTCATTGGTCCCAAAAATGTGTAAAAAATGTCCGACATTTCAGCTCCAATATCGCAGTCCCGATAAAAATCGCAGATCGCCGCCATTACTAGTAAAAATAATAAAAACGCCATAAATCAATTCCCATAGTTTGTAGACGCGATAACTTTTGCGCAAACCAATCAATATACGCTGATTGCGATTTTTTTTTTACCAAAAATATGTAGAAGAATATATATTGGCCAAAACTGATGAATATATATATATTTTTTTTTTTATGGATTTGTATTTTAGCAAAAAGTAAAAAATATTGTTCTTTTTTGCAAAATTGTCGCTCATTTTTTGTTTATAGCGGTGATCAGAAATGACGCAGAGGTGATCAAATACCACCAAAAGAAAGCTCTATTTGTGGGAAAAAAAGGACGCAAATTTTGTTTGGGTACAACGTCGCACGACCGCGCAATTGTCATTCAAAATGCGACAGCGCTGAAAGCCGAAAATTGGTCTGGGCAGGAGGGGAGTTTAAGTGCCCAGTAAGGAAGTGGTTAAAATACACAGAGGACGGGAATAGAAGCATGATTGCACACTTGCAGATTGCTCTATAAAAAATAACCACCGTGGGATGGGCAATAAAAACATGTAGGCTGTAGCAGTGTGATTATTACTGACCGACTCAGCACACTGCACAGTGTGATGCGCTCGGGCCATGCGTTTCAAGGAAAGGAGCCATCGTGTCACTTTCGGTTTCTCACTGGCATAGAGAAACCATAAGTGACACCGCTGCTCCAAGAAAAAGCACCGCCGTCCACAGGTGCCTTGATTGATTGACAAAGACCACGGCAAACCAGAGGGTTGAGGCGCATTGCTTTGCAGTAAACCCTGCCATTGAAGCGTTTTGCCTGCAATCACGTGATTGCAATGGCATCACGCTTCTCATAGTGCACTGTGTCTGGGACCAGAACACATTGCATTTAAAGGCTTAAAATCCTTTTTTTTTTTTTTAAGGGGCCTTTTTTTTTTTAGAATAGCTGGGGGGGGGTGGGGTTGCGCCGTGCGCCCCCTATGGCAGGCCGCCACTGGATTTAGGTGCGAATCAGGTCCGATTTTTGCCTGAATTCACACCTGAAATGTAGCCCAAGACACACAGGTCCCTGTTCCAATGCCCTGGAGCTGTTTGAACCGGCTCTACTGAGAGCCAGTCACACTCTTCTGTCAGCCTTGGTGAGGGGGAAGTCTCTCTAATGGAGCCCTGGATAGCAATAAAAACCCCACACCATAACTCTCCCCTGTTCAGAAAGGTTTTGGCTGGACTTAAACTTTAACAAAGAACTTCTATTTGTCCTGTTTACCATTATCATTGAAAGTGAAAGTAAAAAGAAAGCCCCAATTTTTGGGTTGTCCCCAGAAAACTAATAGATGGGAAATCTTCCAATGAGGACACTAGTTCTGGTGAGCTGGGGGACCCCAGAAAAATCCTTCCATTTGCAGAGATATCCTCTCACTTCCTGTTTGGCTATGGGACCGTAAGTGAAGGGAAATCTCCCCAGTGGGACGGAGATGGCGAAAAAAAAATCTGACAGTGGTTATAACCCTCCCTTACTCTATCCAAAATGAGAAAAATGTTTTGCCCATAGTTCTACTTTAAAGCAGCACACTGTACACATATTACACATAGGCGCACATTTAATTTCTTGATCGACCCAGATGCTAACCCATTCGAAGCCTGTGTCATTAGTACAGTGACAGTGTATAGTAATAGCACTGATCATTGTATTAGTGTCACTGGTGATGTCATTGGCAGTTAGTCAGTTCCCCTCCAGCATCAGTTATTGTCAGATTGCCCACTGCACCATCGCAGTCCCATTATAAGTTGCTGATCCCCGCCATTACTGGTATATATAAAAAAAAATCCAATATATATACCATAGTTTGTAGACGCTATAACTTTCATGCAAACCAATCAATATACGCTTATTGGGATTTTTTTTTTTCACCAAAGACATGTAGCAGAATACATTTTGGCCAAAATATATGAAGTAATTTGATTTTTAAAATTTTTTTTAATTGGATATGTTTTATAGCAGAAAGTAAAAAAATATTTTTCTTATTTTATTTATTTATTTTTTTTAATTTATATCACAGTGGTTATCAGATACCACTAAAAGAAAGTTATATTTGTGTGAAAAAAATTATATAAATTTTGTTTGGGTATAGTGTTGCATGACCAAGCAATTACCAGTTAAAGTAGCGCAGTGCTAAATGGCAAAACATGGCCTGGTCATGAAGGGGATAAAACCTTCCGAAGCTCAAGCGGTTAACCAGAAGTGCCAGTATGGGTTCATCTTACAAAATGGTGACTTCTTCATTCCAACATTACATAGTTGTATGCTGCCTAAATATGGGGCCATGTGCTTCTTGATACAAAGTAATGATGTCCATGTTTCTCTCTGCTATTCTAGAACACAAAGAAAGTGTGTTCCCCCATTCTATCATCAGAACTGGAGAACATCTACCTTTCCAATCCCACAAGGACCACCCAGTTCACTGCCGGAAACCAGAAAGACAATCTTAACTGCCAAAGTGAGCATCAATGTTCCAGCAAACATCTACTTGTTAATATAGTTTAAAATAATTATTTGGGAACAATAAGAAAGTAACTGAATAAAGATTAGCTCAAATTTTATAGAACGTTAAAGTGTATTTTTAGCCAGTTGGTTTTTTTTTTTGTTTGTTTTTTAATTCTCCCATTTAAATAATGTACAAATAGGATGACAAAACATAACTAGGCCAAGCATCATTACAGCAAAAAACATGGATGTTTGAGAGTTTATACAACAGATTTTTCTTAATTAAAACTCAGTGCACTCCTTTTGCCAGCATCAGGAATGCACATACTAGAAAGGAAAATAAAAACTAATAGAGAAAAAAGTTATACTAGATAATATGTAAAATTATTAGCCAGTTGTTTTTCTTTTAGTTTTGGGAGCAATCATAGCTGCTGTCAGATTTTTTTTTCTTTGTGTGTGTCTGCATCCCATAGTGCAGATTTTCCTTTACTTCCTTCCCTGGTGACAACGTGGTCACTGTGACAGCAAGTGAGGGGAAAATCTTGAAAGGGTACGAGCAATAAAAAGATAAAGGAGGATCTAGCCATTTCCTAGCTGTAGATTGTGTTCTGTTGCAGGCTGACAATACTAAGCCACTGCCTCACAAACAGCAGCTGTCAGCCAGTCTTTTGCAACCCTTTAGTTGCCAGTTAGGATTAGCATTGTCAGCCTGCAACAGAAAGTGCTGTTGTTGGCAAGATCTGCAGGTATGATAGTTTGCACCTCACAAAATTATTTGCTTAGGAATACTTTATACAGTGAGGCATGATTCCAAACATACTGAAAATACAAGATTTATGGTTTATATACACTGTAATTTATCTTCAAACTATTTTTTTTTTTTTTTTTACTTTTAGAGATGAAGCAGATGCATCACCTGCCGGAGAGTGAGATGCACCAAAGACTAGAGTTCATGGACTCTGACGGGGTGAAAATGTTGAAAGGAAGGTAATAGGGAATATCACAACCTTATTACCTCCTGTGCATACAGCGTATTCTGTGCTGATATAGGAATTATTATTGGTTAAGGGCCACTAGGTGGCGTCTGACTCTCACTTGTTGTTTACTTTAATTGTACAGCATAAAATCTGATACGAACCATTCAAAGCAGAAGCCAGTGGACTCCCCCTGGAAAGTGGTAAATTATCCGCCAACGTGGGATTTGAAGGCCATGCCTGAGACAGGGTATAAGGTATGATGGGAAGGAAACTTTACAACTCATAGAATTAAAGTGTATCCAAGATTAAGACTTTTTTAGGTTTTTGTAGACAGTAGGAAAGTGGGTAAAACAATGGTCTGACATGGTGCTAAATAGAGGTACTGTTTGCAATGAAACGATGCACTTTCTTGTTTGCTTTTCTTTATTTATCTGTATCTCATATGTAAAATGCTGACAGCAATGAGAAGATCCTGACAATTTTAAGTGTGAGGGGTACAGGCGGTCCCCTAGTTATGAACATCCGACTTACGAACGACTCCTACTTACAAACGGAGGGAGACAACAGGAAGTGAGAGGAAATCTCCCCCTAGGAAGGGAAATTCACTCCTGTAAGAGTTATTATGGGAAAAATGTGTCTCCACTGATGTTTTATCACCAAGGTTTGTTTCCACAACAACCCAAAATTTTCATATCATTGGGACAGGAAGTGAGGTAAAATCTGAACAGAAACAGACAGCAAAACAAACATTACAGGGGTGTTAACCCTTCCCTATGCTATCCAAAAAGCTTAAAAATAGTTTTTTTGGCTGAAGCTACACTTAAAAAATGTACCTGTTCCGACTTACAAACAAATTCAACTAAAGAACCTAGAGTCCCTATCTTGTTTGTAACCCGGGGACTGCCTGTATACCGTTTCACACATGTTTGGAAAGGCAGGAGAGAGTGCATACTGTTAGTTTTTCCTTGACCATTATTCTCAAGTTGAATTGATTACTACATAGGTAAATTTGGTAAATGTTTCCAGGAACTCTAATGTAGTAATTGAGGATATTCTGTTCTCATTTGCTGTCAAGTATACAAATAAAAAATTGTAAGAAAAAACATCGGTCTGAGGCTCTTTGTGAAGATTTTTCTTCACTTCCTGTTCCAAGGGCACAACAGGAAGAGAGGGAAAGTCTCTGCAAAGTGAGGGAGAGTTGTCATTGGAAGCCCATTGCAGGGCCAGATCGGGGGGGGGGGGGGCTGGTGGGATGAGTTGTGCAGACATTTGATGCACGGAGGCACTCTGATTTGAGTCAGATCACTTCTCCCGAAAGAGGAGCCCTCTACTCAAGATGCTGTTGGCTTGACTCTTGACAGATGAGGATGAACAGGCGTTCCATTGCAGAAATCCTAAGAGAAGGGAAACACAACTACCTAAAACTAACTAATTAACAAACAGTCTACCAGGAGGGAGTTATCAGCCTCCTGATAGAGCAGTGGTTCTCAACCCCTGTCCTCACGACCCATTAACAGGCCAGATTTTTAGTATTACCTTGGGTAGATGAAGACTAGAATGCTGCAATCACTGAGCAGCAAATTATATCACCTGTGATGTATTTCAGTTATCTTGCAAACCTGGCCTGTAAGTGGGTCCTGAGGACAGGACTTGAGAACCACTGTGATAGAGCAACATAATAAACATGAGTCTTTCTCGGAGCTTTTTTCACCTGTCTGCTCTCCCAGTGAGGGATTATGAGCCCACTGCAGGAGCAGAAATAAAGAAAGTCAATGATAAAGAGTTTTCCTTTAAGTTTCCTGGTGGGAGGAGCCCCTCCCTGGATAACAGGCCTTAAAGATAGAAGAAAAAAACAACAAAAAAACAAAACAGGGCAAGACCTCACCCAAGTGTCCTTCAATGGCTAGTCTCTTGCACTGGAAACGGGGTAGCAGGCTGGTCTGTCCTGCAATCCAGGGGAAGAGGCACATCCCTCTTCATAACCAGCAGTCTCTGGATGTGCCTACATTGGCTGTAGCTCCAACAGTCCTTAAACATAGTAGTGGGGATCAGGCAATCTCCTCTGACCTCCCCCTTCCTTCTCGAACTGATATGGAAATGCTTCTTGCAGACTAGTTGGGCTTCATGATCATCACACAGTCTCTCTTTATAGACTGTCCAAGGCTCCAATCCTTTTTCAGCTCCATGAATCACTCCTAGCAGCTGCTCTCTGGATCCTGCTAGGGCTTGGGTACATTCAGATAGTCCCATGTCAAGTCATCCTCCCACTCCTCTCTCGAGCTCTCAACAATGTCCATGACATGGGGTGGGACGTAGGGATAGTCCAGGCCCCACTCCAGAGCAACTTGTCTTTGAACTTCCGCCTGGTACTGGGAGAGCCTAGGTAGACTCTTGACTTTCCCTCTCCCTGGCAAGACTTGGGTGTCGGGAGACTTTACTACCAGTTGGCAGAAGGTAGCTGCTCTGGTCTCGGTGGTAGAAGGCCTGTTGAGATAGGTATGGCTGCTGAAGCTGGGGGTATCTGCTGCATTCTTTGAATCCTGAGGGGGCTCTGACTCATCCCCATCTGAAAAGTACAAGGCATGAGAACTCCCTGTCTTCTGTTCCTCATCAGATTCCTCACTTGGAGATGACCACTCCACCAGGTGCTCCACTGATCCAAATTCTGCTAACAGTCTGGGTGACCCCCAGTCTATGGACCTGTCCCTGGCATGCTCGCTCGGCTCAACAGGAAGCGCCTCCCCCTCAATCACTGACAGACCGGACAGACAAGACACAGCCACTCCATCCCCTCGATGACTCCCATTGCAAGCTTGTAACCCCTTGTGTGAAGGACAAAACTTTACAGACACGCTGACGCTAGCAGGACTTGTCCAGACCTGCTGGTGGTTGCCGGTAGCAAAAGTAAATTGAAGTAGCCACAGTTTTGATGGACAGCTCCTCAACACAGTCTCTCCCTGTTCAGCAGAAACACTCTCCGGCATACTTTTACTGCAGGCAGGAGTTGAAGCAAAGATTTGCAAAGTACTTGTAATGCTCCACTTTAGCAGAGCACTGGGCACATTTGTAATCCAGTGGTAATGTCCAGCCATAACATGGCGTGGGACATATTTGTAATCCATGGGTGCGTTCGCCCGCTGTAGTTGCCACGGGTAACGACACATGGTACAGAGTCACTGAATTGTGTCTGAATTGTGTCCGTTTGGAGCAACTGGGTAAGCAGGCAACAATACTAATGGCGGCTCCCGCTGGTTTCTATGGAGAACGGCACACTTAATTTAGCACAGTTCAAAGGCAGAGCACACAAGTCCTTTTCCACAGTTAAATCCGCATCGACAATAAAACAGATTGTACAGTCCCCTGGCTCAGTTCTCTTGAGGTTGTTATGGGTGACGACTGGCAGCCTTACAGGTAAATCCCAGAAACGAGCCCCCAAATGTAGCAATGTGCCCCCTCAGGGGTGGCTGGTAGTTGTGGTTCACCTTCTGACTGCACTCAATCCCACCATATCTCACACATCCGGAGTCACTGAACAGGCCAGCTCTTGTTTTTGTTTGTTTTATTTAGGGGATTAACTTAGATGGGGAAGAGGGGTGACCGTGGTATGCCCCAAAGAATTGCGTTACAGGACCACCTATATACACGACCATATATACAACTCCAGCACTTCACTTGCAGACTGTTGCTCCTTTCTGTTCTCTCCAGCACTTTACTTGCAGACTGTTACTCCTCTCACTTCTCTCCAACACTTCACTTGCAGACTGTTACTCCTGACCTGAAGGGAAATTTATCAGGCTAACATAACTCCCTTCTCTTCACTGCAGCTAGCACATGGCGAGGCCTGCACTCAGTCAGCATGACTTCCGGACCACCCATTACAGGCCAGGGTCAAGTACCCCTCTAGTGTAGCTTAGTACGTTGGTGCTAGCTGGGCCTTTGATGGACTTCAACTCCCAGCCCATCCCTCTTCCAGGCCACACCGGCCTGCTTTCCTCTCAGTGACACTTCTTTCCCTGCTGGCTCCTGAGACCTCCACAGACTGTCCACATTTGTCTCCCAGCCTGCTCCAGCCTTGTCTTCCAGCTCCCAGGGTCTGTCACTCACCAACTCCAGTGGATACTTTAAAGAGTCCTAAGTAGCACCTCTGCTGTTCTCCTGTTCCCCTGTGCTGCTCCAGGAATCAACTCCACTCCTGGCTGCACCCGAACCTCCAGGCCTCAAGGTCACCCCCCCCCAGCCTGGGGGCTCCCTCTCGGGTAGAGGCTTCCACAGCACCTCTGCTACATCTTCACCACTTCCACCCGATGTCTCCACCCCCTGCTGGGAAGATCACCTTATTTAAGGAGGCCTGCCCTCTGCCAATCCAAAGATTGGTCATGGTTCCTTAACATACACAGCAAGTGACACCTCCTCATCCATCCCCCCTTCCAGCACTTTCTGAAACCAAGGGGAGGAGTATCCATCCTGCAACCACCAGCCTACTCTGAGCCACTCCCCTGCCCAGATCAAAATATTCAGGCATGCAATTTACATCAGGCCTAACTAAATTTTGCCTCTCCTACCAAAAAGACCTCTACAAAAACGCCTACACTTTGGGGGCACTACAATCAGGGGTGTAACGATAGGGGTTGCAGGGGTTGCGATTGCAACCGGGCCCCATGCTCCAGGGGGCCTGTGTGCCTCCCTTGTACACCTGGATAGGAGGGATGGTGGGGGCGGTATTTAGAGGAACCATTCTCCTCCATTTTCCTCCTAATGGAGGAGATTGGTTCCTCTATATGCTGCCCCCGCCCCCCCTCCTATCCAGTTTACTGTCTTCTGCTGTTCCCAGGGTCCCTGTGTGCTTTCCTGGTGCCCCCACAGAGCTCCTCTCTCCTGCCAGCTGCTGTAGAAGATGTGTCATGATTGAGAGATGGGAACGGGTCGGTAAATTTGTCATTTACCGGCTCCTTCCTTTTCTGAATGGACAGAGTCAGTGATTGGTACCAATTGGTTCATTCATAACTGAAGCATAGTAAACTGTTTTTACTATATTTCTATTTCTGAATGAATGGGAGGCTCTGTACTCCACTATTCCTGCCCATTCATTCTGTGCAGCTGAGGCTACACAGATGGAGATTGAAGGCTGAGGTTTGTTTAGACCCCTGATATCTCATCAAAGCCCCCCAACAGAGCTCCTAAAAAAATATAAAAATTAATAAAAATAACATTGTTAAAGAAATAAAATGAAATGGTAAAAAAATAATAAAATGAAAATAAAAATAAAAAACTACTGACACAAGTGAGGGAACTATCAGGATTGCAAAGGTTGCAATTGTGACCGGGCCCTGGCATTTTACTACCATGGGGAGGCCCGAAGATGGCAGTAAGGGGGCCCGCTGCAGAACTTGTGAAAGGGTGCCGTAATAAAGGGACCCGCGATGGGAAAAAAAGGGCCCCAGGATCAGCGAGAAGAGGGAAGGGCCCTGGCCAGGGGTCCCTTCATAATTTCTTGCACCGGGGCCCTGAAGGTTCTAGTTAAGCCTCTGGCTGCAATAAAAAGCAGACTGTGATTGTCTATTGTTGTGACTTAGATGAAGATCAGATCACATTTTATGACTAATTTGTGCAGAAATCCATATCATTCCAAAGGGTTCACATGCTTTTTCTAGCAACTGTAGTTACTGTTTTATACTATATATACTATAGTATAGTTTTACACAACTACGTGTAAAAAAAA
The DNA here is from genome assembly GCA_018402905.1 of Glandirana rugosa. Taxonomy (NCBI): domain Eukaryota; kingdom Metazoa; phylum Chordata; class Amphibia; order Anura; family Ranidae; genus Glandirana; species Glandirana rugosa. Next base: position 202,250 of record BLSH010080408.1, read on the forward strand.
AAATAAATAACTTTTGTAATTTTCCTGAAACTTGTGGCAAAATATAAAATATTCCATGGACTCATCATGCCCCTCAGCAAATAGCTTGGGGTGTCTACTTTCCAAAATGGGGTCATTTGGGGGGCTTGCTATCTGGGCATTTCATGGCCTCCAAAACTGTGATAGGTAGAGTGGGGTGAAAGCATAAGTTTATGCCCTTAGAAATCCTGAAGTCGGTGATTGGCTTTTGGGATCCTGTACGCAGCTAGGCTGCCAAAAAGTCTCACATGTGGTAACCCCGTACTCAGGAGAAGCAGCAGCATGTATTGTGGGGTGTAATTCCACATATACCCATGGCATGTGTGAGCAATATCTAATTTCAGTGACAACTTTGTGTAATTTTTTTTGTTAATTATTCAATCAGTTGTGACAAAAAAATAAAATATTCCATGGACTCAACATGCCTCTCAGCAAATAGCTTGGGTGTCTACTTTCCAAAATGGGGTAATTTGGGGGGGGGGGGGGGGGGG
>BLSH010080408.1:202768-216725 GCA_018402905.1 Glandirana rugosa
ATAAAAAAGTACATTTGTTTCACAGTCTTTTCTGAACCACCAAGTTTAAACTGTCCTGGCATTTTTTGCCCAACATCACTCACTCTTCTAACCACCAAGTCTTTTCTGACACTTTGTTTACATGAAAAAATACTTTTTTTTTGCTAGAAAATTATTTTGAACAACCAAACGTTATATATATTTTTTAAAGCAGAGGCTCTACAGATTAAAATGGTGGGTGTTGCAAATTTTTTTTTCACAAAGTATTTGTGCATCAATTTTTCAAACGCAATTTTTGGGGGGAAAAACACTTTTTTGAATTTTAATGCACAAAAACACTATAATGCCCAAATGTTTGGTGAAATATGAAAGATGATCACCAAACATTACATGCTTTAAAAATGACGCACACCCGCGCAGTGGTGACAAACTATATACATTTTTAAAAGCCTTTACAGGTTACCAATTTAGATTTACAGAGGCGGTCTACTACTAGAATCACTGCCCTCAATCTGACGTTCACAGTGATACCTCACATGCATGGTGCAATTGCTGTTTACATACGACACGAGACCGACGCTTGTGTTCACCTTTGCGTGCGTGCACGGGGAGACAGGGGTGCATTTTTTTTTTTTAATTATTCATTTTGCTTTTTATTTTATTTTTAAACTGTCCCTTTAAAAAAATTTTTTTTTATCATTTTTATCGTTATCACAGGGAATTTAAATATCCTCTATGATAAAAAAAGGTAGTGTCGCATACTTTTTTTTTTTTAAAGTGGATGTAAACCCACCACCCACCCAGTATAAACTAATGACACAGTATTAATGTATATATACATGCAAGCCTCTTGCATCTATCCCTACCTTTCAAATGTCCTTCCTGTAAGCACTAGCAGCTCTGTAAAACTCTGAAATCAGAGGGTGCCTGTGTTTGCTGGAGGTTGGTGGGTGGAGTTGTGATGTCACAAGCCTCCCCACCCACCTCTATACTGAGACATTGAGGAGGGAGGGAGGGGGGCGTGTAAAACTCTCTCTGCTGTGTGAAGGAAATAAGCAAATTGCTAGCCACTCACAGAGCAAGGGGCGGATCGACTGTGTATTTCCCTGTTAGTCGGATTTTCTCTTCCTGAAAAAAGATAAGCTCATTACTCACAGTTGGATTAACTCTTTGTGGCAAGACTGGGCACAGATGACATAACATGCTATACTCTACCAGGCAGAATTATTAATTACATTTTTTTTTCCGGGTTTACATCCATTTTAATTTAGGGTCTATTAGACTCTAGATCTCTCCTCAGCCCTTAAAGCATCTGACCACACCAAGATCGGTGTGATAAAATGCTTTCCCAATTTCCCAATGGCGCTGTTTATATCCGGCGAAACAGAAGTCCTGAAATGCTCATAGCTTCCACTTTCTTAGGCCATAGAGATGATTGGAGCCATTCTAGTCTTCGATCAGCTCTATGGTCAGCTGGTGGAACCACCGGCTGCATTCTCGCATTTCCCGGTGGGACAGAAGAGCCTGAGAAAACCACTCAAAGACCGGCAACATACTAGTACGTTGCTAGTCCTTGTTGAGCATATGTTGTAATGTTCTTTTTTTTTCATGCAACCTGTGGGTTAAATGAAAAAAAAAGAATCTGTGGATATGTACACCCTTCCTCCACCCACTTCTAATGATGGGCATAGCGCCGTTCTAAAAATATATACCAGAGCATAGGGGCAATCCACCCCAATTTCCACCCACTGCCACTATGCTCCGGTTTATATGCTCTTTTTTTAACTGTGGCTGGAGTCTCTGATTTACGTATGGTGCAAACGCTGTTGCTGTCACCATAAATAAATCAGTGCTGCAGCTGAATGGTGTACCCGAAAAGCAAAAAACGATTAATAAAACACAGTAACATAAAAAAAAAATGACATACCTTCAAAGAAAACACGATTAAAAAACAGTAACAAAACTTTACAGGTATGCATAAAAAACAGTAACAATAGAGAGGGAACAATAGAGAATAAACAATAGAGAGAGAACATCACAAAACTGAGAACTGTTTTTGGCTTTATTTTATATATAGTTTTGTTTTTATGTAGCCACGTGCTCCCTCAAAAGTGGCTGATAGTTGTGGTCCACCTGCCCCCTGCCCTCAATCACACAATTTCCACACACCCGGAGTCACTGAACAGGCTTGTACTTTTTTTGTTTTGTTGTTTTATTTAGGGGTTGAACTTGGATAGAGATTAGGGATGACTGTGGGATGCCCAGTAATTGAACATGGGACCTTACTATTTACACCTCCAGTATATACACTTCTCCTCCAGCACACTACTTGCTGACCATTACTCTTCTCCTTTCATCTCTCCAGCACACACTTGCTGACCGTTACACTGCTTCCTCCCTGGTCTGAAAGGAAATTTATCAGACCTCCATGACACTTCCTCTTCACCACAGCTAGCACATGGTGAGGCCTACTGCAGCCGCAAGCAAGGCCTCAGAACCACCCTTTGTGGGTAAGAATCGCAGCTTTTCATCCGTGAAACCGTGGACCCTCTCTTGTGTAACTAAGTAGGTTGGTGCTAGTTGGGCATTGGATGAACTACAACTCCCAGCCATCCATCTTCCAGACCCATCCGGCCTGTCCTGAGGTCTAATGGCTCTCCTTCCCCTTGGTTGTCTCCTCCCGGGCCTCTACAGACTGCTTGCTCTCCTCCCAGACTGCCTCAGCCTTCTCATCCAACTCCCAGGGGCTGCCACTCACCGACTATTTAGTGGATCCTTTAAACAGTCTTTTTCCATGTAGACCTCAGCTGCTCTTCTGCTTCCTTGTGCCACCCCAGGAGCCGACTCCAGCTCCTGGCTGCACCTAAGTGCCAGGCCTCAGGTTCACCCCCCCCCCCCCCCCCCACTGGGGGCTCCCCTCCCGGACAAGGCCTGCTCCACAACTCCAGCTAAATCCTCATCTCTTCCACCCAAACTCTCCTCAGCCACTGGCAGATCGCTGTATTTAAGGAGGTCTGCCCCCTGACAACCCAGCCTGAGGATTGGTTAGTGCTCCTTGTCATACATCAGGACGTGACACCTCCTCATCCATCCCCCTTCTAGAGCTTTCCCAGCTCAAGGGGAGGAATCTCCAAGGAGTGTACCTTCCCTCCATCTCCAGCCCCACCCCTGAGCCACTCCCAGCTAGGGTTGCCGCCTTTTGTTCAAGTCAAACCCGAACACTTTAGCAGTGCACAGCAATTTGTTTTTTATAGTATAAACTATATATATATATTTTGCTATTAAATAACATTTCTAATCATATGAAGTTAATAACAAGCACCCCCCTTTACATCAAAGTCCACAGAGTTCCCTTTTACATCTGAGTTTGCAGAGTTCCCTTTCACTGTAAGGGGGGATTCGGCAGACTCTGATGTAAGGGAGAACTCTGGGGACTCTAACATAAGGGGTGCTCTGGGAACCCTGATTTAAGGGGGAACACTGAGAAATCTGTTGCACGGAGAGGACTCTGATGACATGGGGGGACACTGTGGCCTCTGGTGTAAAGGGGCACTCTGATGTAAGGGGTGCTCTGAGAACCCTGATTTAAGGGGGAACACTGAGAAATCTGATGCACAAAGAGGACTCTGGTGTAAGGGGGAACACTGTGGCCTCTGGTTTAAAGGGGTACTCTGATGTAAGGGGTGCTCTGAGAACCTTGATTTACCTTAGCGTACTCACTCAGTCACAGACAGGGATGGATGGTGAGCTCACTCACCCCTTTCGCAATCAGCATTCTTCTTCTTCACCTTCTTCTTCTTCACCACCATCATCCTCATCTTCTCCAGGCCAGGATGAACTACCCACCTTGCTGGGAAGTCAGGCCAGTGTGAAGCGCCCAGGACCGACTGACCCATGTTCAACTGCTGTTCACATGGAACCCTTCTCCACTTCGGCCTTCAAAGTTCTCCTCTCATCCAGACGTATCTGAGGCTGCTGGGCTTCAAATTTCCCATCCCGATTTTCCTTTTCTGTGGCACAGCACCAAGGATTGAGTGTGGGCAGACACAGAGGGCTAGGAGGAAGAGGTGCAGATAGAGCCCTCTCTCCTCTCTCGTCTGTGTGTGTTTGGGGCGGGGGGGGATGGTAGGTGCTGGCTTTGGGCAGTGTGAAAGAGAGTGTAACAGACACTGTCAGCTTAGACAACTGCAGCCAGCAACCCTGCTGGGAAGCCATAGTCCAGTTTGAATAATGTGTCCGGGTTTCAGGCTTTCTGAAACCTGGACGCATGATTCCAAACCTGAACTGTTCCGGCTGAATCCTGGACAGGCGGCAACCCTACTCCCAGCCCAGATCAAAACATTCAGACCTGCACTTACAGTCAGGCCTGAATAGATTTTTCCTCTCCTACTAAAAATGTACAAAAGTAAAGCACCTACACTATGGGGGCGCTACATTTATAAAAAAAAAAAATTTGTGGTTTTAAATTTTTTTACTTATTTATTTATTTAATGGTACGCTTTTTTTTTTTTTAACAACAATAATTATTCCAGGTTAGGGTCTCTCAAAATGCGGTGACATCTTTGGAGACCCTGTGACTGTGTGCCCTATACCTGTGTAGTACTGTATGAAGCTGAAGAAAGGAAGGACCGCACTCCAGTATTCGGAAAAAACTAGTGGTTTTAATGTGAACCATAGGTAAATAAATATCCAGGCAGAAGATACAAAAAGCAGGAAAATATTTACGCGTTTCACGGATCTATAGTCCGCTTAGTCATAACCTATAATCATGTGTAGTACTGTACCCTACGCTAATACTCAACTAGTGTGTGGTAGCGTTGGAAACAGTCACCAATGCAAAGACCAGGCTGGTCAGGATAGGAGGGACAATAATAACGGGTGTAACGCCTGTATCCATGTCGTCTGCAGACACGACATCTTTTGGGGGGCTCGGTTGGTAGGGGTACCAGGAACGGCATGCGGAAAATGCCGCTCATGCACCCAGCTCACTGCATTTGGATATGGAAGTTGGGGTGCAGCACCACCTGGAAACAGAAGGGCTGTGACGATCTCTTCTCGGAATTTAAGGAATGATCCAGTCCGTCCTGACCATAGGTGTGCACAGCCTATTGCATTAGGGTGTGCACCCCAAAGCTCAAATGTGCATGCCTTTCTCTGCATCCTGAACTGAACAGGACAGTGAATGAATGGGAAGTACTCTTCTTCAGCCATGGATGGACACAGTGAGCGAGCATGTTTTCTGTGTTCATTTAGAAAAGGAAAAGGGCCGGTAAATTACATATTTACTAGCCCCTTCCCCCCCTCTCTATCCTGAAACATCTCACGCAGCAGATGGTGGGAGAGGAGGGAAGTCAGCAGCACTGCGGGGCAGGGGGGCCCACCCAGGGGGAAGCCCAGGCAGTAGGAGGAATCGGCACCGCATGTAGGGATTAGGCACACCCCCTGTGCACGCCTATGGTCCCGACGCTTTGTATAGCACATAAGCGTTCAGCAAAGCCAATTGAAATAGATATACAGATACCTTTTTGTACCAGCGTCTGGTCTTACGGGCAGTCAGGTATGGCGCCATCAACTGGTCGTTGGTATCCACCCCTCCCATATTTAGGTTATAAAAAACTAGTGGTTTTAATGTGAACCATAGGTAAATAAATATCCAGGCAGAAGATACAAAAAGCAGGAAAAGATTTACTCGTTTCACGGATCTATAGTCCGCTTAGTCATAACCTATAATCATGTGTAGTACTGTACCCTATGCTAATACTCAACTAGTGTGTGGTAGCGTTGGAAACAGTCACCGATGCAAAGACCAAGCTGGTCAGGATAGGAGGGACAATAATAATGGGTGTAACGCCTGTATCCATGTCGTCTGCAGACATGACATCTCTTTTGGGGGGCTCGGTTGGTAGGGGTACCAGGAACGGCATGCGGAAAATGCCGCTCATTCACCCAGCTCACTGCATTTGGATATGGAAGTTGGGGTGCAGCACCACCTGGAAACAGAAGGGCTGTGACGATCTCTTCTCGGAATTTAAGGAATGATCCAGTCCGTCCTGACCATAGGTGTGCACAGCCTATTGCATTAGGGTGTGCACCCCAAAGCTCAAATGCGCATGCCTTTCTCTGCATCCTGAACTGAACAGGACAGTGAATGAATGGGAAGTACTCTTCTTCAGCCATGGATGGACACAGTGAGCAAGCATGTTTTCTGTGTTCATTTAGAAAAGGAAAGGGGCCGGTAAATTACATATTTACTAGCCCCTTCCCCCCTCTCTATCCTGAAACATCTCACGCAGCAGATGGTGGGAGAGGAGGGAAGTCAGCAGCACTGCGGGGCAGGGGGGCCCACCCAGGGGGAAGCCCGGGCAGTAGGAGGAATCGGCACCGCATGTAGGGATTAGGCACACCCCCTGTGCACGCCTATGGTCCCGACGCTTTGTATAGCACATAAGCATTCAGCAAAGCCAATTGAAATAGTTATACAGATACCTTTTTGTACCAGCGTCTGGTCTTACGGGCAATCAGGTATGGCGCCAACAACTGGTCCTTGGGGTCCACCCCTCCCATATTTAGGTTATATTCGTGGACACAGAGGGGCTTCTCCACAACACCAGTCGCCGTTGGAATTTGGAACATTCTTTGTATCCCTCCACTTCACCGCAAGCAAATTACTACTTCTCAAGCAGGCTCTCTCCCTCCGTCTAAGTCGGGATTCTACCAGCCATTGGGGGAAGCCCCGGCATGTCACATGCACCAATTCCTTGATTAAAAAGATGACTAAAAAGTGGCATGCTTGAGTAGTAATTGTCCACGTACAAGTGGTACCCCTTTCCGAATAAGGGTGACACCAAGTCCACACAATCTTGCCAGCGCTCCCTATGTAGTCTGAGCATCCTTGGGGCTCCACATGACTATATTTTCTCTCGTAAACCATAAAACTATATGTATAGCCTATGGCCCTGTCACAGAGCTTATACATCTTGACCCGTGACTGGTACGCTTGCTGGGGAGGTACTGTTTGAAAGCAAGACCGCCAGAAAACTTAATCAGGGACTCGTCTACACAGACAACTTGATCTGGAATAAACAAGGCTGCAAATTATTGGTTGAAGTGGTTTACGAGGGGCCAAATTTTGTGGAGCCGATCAAATCCAGGGTCACCCGAGGATGACAGAGTTCATTGTCATTGAAGTGCATGAAACGCAGGATCTGCTCATATCGTGCCCTGGTCATGGAAGCAGAGAACATGGGCATATGGTGAATTGGGTCAGTGGACTAACATGACCGCAACTCAAAATTTGTACATGAGGAGGGAAAGGCCCAGAAAGCCACTCAAATTCGGAAACCGTGATAGGTTTCCATTCTCTGGCAAGTGACAATTGGGGATTTGTGGTGATAAATTGACCAGCATACAAATTGCTTTGGTCCACAATAGATCTATAGAGATCTTAGGTGAAAAACAGCGAATAAAAATCAATGGCCGTAAAATCAACTGTTTCCACCTGAATTTCGGGTTGGTCAGTGAATGGGGGAAGTACGGGCGCTGAATCAGTAGTGGGTTGCTAATTAGAGTTAGTGTATTCAGCGGGAAGGGCACTATGGGCTCTGCAGGCCTGTCTTTGTTTTCTTCGTAGATGTGGGACATTACCTGTGCTAGCCACAGTAGCTTGAACATAAGTGCTGGTTGTACGACCAGAGTGTACAAGGCCGCTGGTGCTTGCCAGTACACCAGAAGGATCAGCGGCGCTAGTACTGGCTCTCTGCTCCATACGAGAGCCTTGAGGTTCTTGCACCTCAATAACAGCAGAACGGGATCGGGTATGCCTGACCTTAGCAGGGACCACAACTCCGTCATGAGAGCTATCTGTCAGGGTGCCGCTGCTGTCTACGGGTTTGTATGCTGAGCCTGAATCTTATAGTGGAGCTTCCTCATCGCTCTCATCTGTCATGCTCAGCAACGTGTAGGCCTCTTCACTAGTGTACCTTGGATTTGACATGTTGACATTTTGACACTAGTGTGACTCACAGGCAAAAAAGCGCACCTGGTTGTCAGAGCCTGCTTCAAATCACTACCAAAATCACTGTCATCGTTCGCAGGGATCAGGCGCGAACTCTGCGAACACTGTAGATATGTGTGTTGTGTTTTGTAAAGTGTCAGTGATCTATTAGATACTGCACTTGGGTGGGCTGGGCAGAGGGTCTAAACGCAGATGCTAGCAGGTACCTGGACTGATCCCGCTAAAGCCATGTTTTTTAGAACACTAAGGTACTGGGGACACTAATCTAGATCTGCTCAGATCACAGATATTGATCTATTCAGATAATATACTACTAACTGACCTATCTAGTGTATGTGTGTTTGTGTCAGAGTACCTGACTAATCTGACCCTGCCGGGGATTGACGTTGACTCTGACGCTAAAACCTAACTGAGGTCACCGCCGGGCGATCAGCAGGTTAAAACCTATAAACCTATATAAGGTGTGTATACATATAACGGCTCCCCTGATGAAAAAAAAAACTAGCAAAGTAGCATCGCCTGTGATATGGTGATCACAGGTGACAGGGGACAATCAAAGGGTTAAAACCTTTATTAGGGGGGTAAGGGGGGCAACTGTACCTACCTGGGCCTACTACTACTGCCTACCCGAACACTGATTAGTGTCACAAGTGACACAAGTACAGTGATCAGTGAAAGATCCGATCGCTGCACTTAGTAACACAGTGACAGGAGTGAAGGGGTTAATTGATCAGGGGGGTGAAAAGTGTGTTTATGTGTACTGGTGTCAGTGGACTGTTGTGCACTCGTGTTTAGATGTCCTCTCTCCTCGCTCTGGAACCGAAAAGGGCTCTACGAGGGGAGGTGACATCACTTCCTCTGCCTCTGTTTACAATCAGAGGCAGAGGAGGCATTCCATTCGCCAGAACCGAGCAGCAGGTCCAGACCAAAATTCATTGGCCGGTGCCTGTAAATTGATCGGTTCTGAAGCAAACCCAATCGCCGCAAGCTTGCCCACTAGCCGCGGCTGCCAGCATCGTCTATAAAAGTCGATCTACGTACAGCTGCCATTTTACAGCAGTAAATGTACATGAGATGGTTTGCAACTAGTTAAACATTAGAAGTAAACAACTGGGAAAAAAGAAGTGCTTGAAATATAACTGGCTTCCGAAAACACAGAAAAATGGCATAAATACCTATAAACTGCACAGTGTGGGTGGCTGGCCTGGCTCCCTGCTGTGGGTGGATGGCTGGCTGGCACAGTGCACCCTGCTGTGGGTAGCTAGCCTGGCTCCTTGCTGTGGGTGGCTGGCTGGCATCCTGCTGTGGCTGGCTGGCCAGGCTCCCAGCTGTGGGTGGGTGGCTGGCACAGACGGCGCACCCTGCTGTGGCTGGCTGGCCAGGCACCCTGCTGTGGGTGGATGGATGGCTATCTGGCACGGACAGTATACCCTGCTGTGGGTGGCTGGCTGGTGTGTCCTCTCTGATCCAGTTACGCTATTCTGCATACTGTTAGCCGAGATGAGGGAAGCGGCGGCCTTTGCCCTATCCGGGTAGAAGAAGCCAGAACTCAGAAGGTGTGACACACGCCTCCATGCACTGGGCCTGCCAACCTTATGAGTCCTAAGTTCTTCTACCCGAGCTGGACCCCCTTCCTATGATGATGATGACAGTAGCGCGCGCTGGGGCCTGGGCCCCAAATAGATGTTTGCGCTGGTTGCAAGTTTTTTGTCCCCTGAGAGTTTCAGCAGGTAGCGCACAGAGCACCCTTCCTTTCTGGGCCCTCGGACCACAACCGAAGTGACCGACCAGTTAGTCCGCCCCTATGCGCCGGGGGGGGGAGGTCTAACCAGTATCGGTAATATCGGTAAGTTTATGACCAATAACGATTATTTGAAGATTTGTCAATATCGGCCCTGATTCTAACAACAGTAAATATTACTTAGACATAGATTGGTAATCAGCTCTAAGTAACAGTCTCAGCCCAGGAAAGCCCCTTCTCTGGTCAGACAAATCACCTCTTTTGCTTGGCAAAGCTGTTACTCAGCTCTGTCAGCACAGAGCACTGGAGGGGGAGGACTGAAAGCAGCATTTTCACTTAGAGTAAAATGTGTTGTAAAGGCATTTCCAAGCAAAAATCAGTCGCAAATAAAGATACTCGGTATTATGAAGACATAAAAAGATGTGAGAATTTCTACTGGGCTTTAAAAAAATTGAAATTCCGCTTCATAGCAAGTCATTCTGGCAATCGTGCAGGTGTATCCCACTGGTCAGTTCACATTCTCACTACATGAAAAGACTCCATAGGTTGCTTGAAAAAAAAGCGCCAAATGGGTGGAATTGGCTATTCATGGCTCTTTGTGAGGAAAATCATTGGCTGACATTTATAATGGTTACAAAATGTCACACATGAAATATGAACAAAGCATATCCCTATATAGTATGTACTTGTCTCAATTCAGATCACTAAGTATCATTTCTGTCTGCTGCCTTTTTCCTCTGCTATCTGCATGAGTCACTTCTGACAAGTTTTTCTGACACCAAGAGTTAAAAAAGACAGAGGAGGGAGCTCCAGCACACAGTCTGTGATTGACAGCCTCAGCTCTGTTTCTGTGAATTGTGTGGGGGGTGTCCCCCATGTCCCCCTTCCCTTCAATTAGCTCTCAGTGCTCTCCTCAGCAGAGTGTAACTTTGAAGGTAGAGGAGAAAGGGCTGCAGATAAGCAGGTACAACTTATGTAGGAGGATTTGTTAATCTCTGCGTATCACCTGAGGCCAGTTGTGACGGCAGGATGACAGGATGGGTGTCACCCTGGCTGTCTGGGCTCAGCGTGTGCATAACTGGACTTTCCAGCTTGAAAAGCCCCCCGGGTCTTAAATGTATGATCTCATAATCATTCACCTGAGCAGGAAGTGGCTGCAGCCAGAGACTTTGACCGCACAAAAGATTGTGGAACGTGTTGTTATGGATCGGTTCCTGAGATCTCTACCTACTGCTATCCAAAAGTGGATAAGCCATGGAAACCCGGAAACTACCGACAAGCTTGTGGATCTGGTTGAGAGGTACTTGGCTACAGAGAACCTGACCGCCTCTCCCAGGCAGGGAAAAAGATTATTTGCTACCGTTGCCGGCAAGAGGGACATATTGCAGCAAATTGTCCAGTTGTGGATGAACCTATGGAATGTGACTATCTAAGAGACAGACGTCAGTCGCTGTTTGCGACAGTTGCATGCGCTGCCACTCGAGGAACTGAGAAACATTTATGCAAAATGTGTATTAATGATAAAAATGTTGTTGTGTTGCTAGATTCAGGTAGTCTGGTAACATTGATAAAAGCTGAATTAGTTACTACAGAGGTCTCTGGGCATAACAAGGTGGCTGTTATTTGTGTGCATGGGGACACCAGAGAGTATCCTGTGGCTAACTTGGTTTTTGAGACCCCCAAAAGGTAGCCTATCTCATTAGGTGGGGTTGGTGCCTCACTTACCACATGATGCCATTGTGGGGAGGGATTTTCCAAAATTCTGGGAACTCTGGGACTGTCCTGAACCCCCCACTGAGGCCCCTAGAGACCAGGAAGGTGAATCCCAGATATCCTCTTGAGAGTGGTGAGACCTCTCCAGAATTTTCCTTGTCGGTGTTGGCAGGGGAGACTCTGGAAACTGGGGAGGAACCAACATCCTCAGACGAAAACATGCCATCTGTTGAGTTTTCTGATCTAGAGGTTCACAGGGAAAATTTTGCCACAGAACAGGTAAAAGACCCCACACTGATAAAGGTGCTGGAAAATGTGATGAAGATAGTGATTAGTGAAGCCAGATCAGTCTTAACCATACTTCATTGTGGAAAGGGATCTGTTGTATCGGGTTGCTCAAAAAGCGGATTAAACCATTGAGCAACTTGTGGTGCCCAAACCCTGTAGGAAGTTGGTTTTGGAATTAGCCCATGGGTACATTCTGGGAGGTCATTTGGGGGCGGAGAAAACCAGAGAGAGAGTATTGCAGAGATTGTATTGGCCTGGGGTCATGAAGGAAATAGAAAATTATTGTTCCTCCTGCCCTGTGTGTCAGAAGTTGGCACCTTTGTCGCATTTCCGTAACCCGCTGGTACCTCTCCCCATCATTGAGGTCCCCTTTGAGAGGATCGCAATGGATTTGGTAGGTCCGATACTAAAGTCCGCTAGGGGGCATCAGTACATTTTGATTATATTGGACTATGCCACACGCTATCCAGAAGCGATCCCTCTTAGAAATACATCTGCCAAGACGATAGCCAAAGAGCTATTTCTTGTCTTCAGCCGTGTGGGTATTTGTAAGGAATTGCTTACAGACTAGGGTACACCGTTTATGTCAGGGTTATGAAAAAGTTATGCAAGATGTTCAAAGTGACACAATTGCGTACATCCGTGTATCACCCTCAAACAGATGGGTTGGTTGAAAGGTTCAACATAACCCTAAAACAAATGTTAAAAAAGGTGGGGGGTAGAGATGGAAAGGATTGGGACTGTTTAATACCCTATTTGATGTTTCCCATTCGGGAGGTACCACAATCCTCTACCGGATTTTCACCTTTCGAGTTACTCTATGGGAGACACCCAAGAGGGCGGTTGGATATCGCCAAGGAAACTTGGGAAAGTGAGAGTTCTCCCCACTGGAGTGTGATTGAGCATGTTGCCCTGATGCAAGATAGAATTGCACAGGTAATGCCAATCGTCAAAGAACACTTGGCCCAAGCGCAGTTGGCACAGCAGAGGGTGTACAACATTAAGGCCAAGACCCATACCTTTTCCCCGTGGGATAAGGTGTTGGTACTAATCCCTATGGTGGAAAGCAAATTCCTGGCCAAATGGCAGGGCCCATACGAGATAATTGAAAAAGTGAGTGAGGTGAACTACAGGGTCAGACAACCAAGACGGCGAAAGCCAGAACAGATATATCACATTAATCTGTTGAAAGCCTATAGGGATAGGGAATCCCTAGTCGCAGAAACTATGTTGTCACCGGCTCAGTCTGATTGCTTCATTCCTGAGGTTGGAATAGCAGTCACCTTATCGAAACCCCAAAAACAGAAGGTGAAAGAGTTCGTGCTACGCAACAAAGAGGTGTTCTCTGAGCTGCCGGGACAAACATCTGGGGTAGAGCATGACATTATCACCTCGCCAGGTGAAAGGGTAAAACTGAAACCCTATCGAATACCGGAGGCCCGATGGGAGGCAATACGTGGGGAAGTTCAAAGAATGCTTGAATTGGGTGTGATAGAGGAATCCCAGAGTGACTGGTCCAGCCTAATCGTTTTAGTGCCCAAACCCAATGGGAGCTGGCAGTTTTGTAACGATTTTCGGCAATTGAATAAAGTTACAAAATTTGACACCTACCCCATGCCATGCATAGATTAACTGATCGACCGGCTGGGAACAGCCCGATACATGACGACTAGAGTTGAGCGAACCTCTGGAAGTTCAGATTCTGCTGGTCCGGCCGAACTTCAGGACAAAGTCCGGGTTCGGGTCCGGACAGAACCCGAACGTTTCCACGGACCCCGAACCCCATTGAAATCAACTTTTAGGCACAAAAATGGCTGTAACAAAGTCCTGGAAAGCCCTAGAGGGCTGCAAAAGGAAGTAAAATGGGGGTAAGAGAAGGGCAAGTGCCCTACAAAAAAATGGGGATAGGGAAAATAAATTAAAATAAAATAAAAAAATGGGAAGGGGGGTGGATGTGGAGTAGGAGCCTAGAGGTTGACTAGGCAGTGTAGGTGGAAGTGGCGGTGGTAGAGGAGTAGGAGGAGGTTTGTATTGAGGCCTATTCAAAAAAACAAGTATGTGAATGGCTGTGTGAGTCCGGACTAAATGTTTATTCTGCACAAGGTACAGACAAGTCTTGTGGGATCCATGCCTGATTCATTTTAATAAAGGTTAGCTTGTCCACGTTGGATGTGGACAAACGGCTCCGCTTGTCTGTGATAACGCCCCCTGCCGTGCTAAAC
>BLSH010080408.1:228610-247502 GCA_018402905.1 Glandirana rugosa
ACGTGTTGCTAGTCTAACAACCTCATTAAACTCTAAAGTTTATGGCGACGAAACTCAACGTCTAGTTTGAGACGTATTTTGTTGCTAGCGATGCTAGCACGAGTTGCTAGTCTAACAACCTCCTTAAACTCTAAAGTTTAAGCACGATCGTAGCGATCGTTGTTTTATGCAGAGTTTGATCTGCAACTCAAAGCAGCGGTATTTGAAATCTCAAATTACTCCAACAATCTGATCGTTGTGCACAATCGTAGTGATCGTTGTTTTATGCAGAGTTTGATCTGCAACTCAAAGCAGCGGTATGGGAAATCTCAAATTTCTGCTATCTGTCCTCAGAGCAACAGCACAGCAGTAGTAATCTATCTCAGGATGCAGGATCAGATGTTCTTAAAATGTCTCTAATCTCTCCCTGACGCCCTCAGCTCCCTCTCCCTAAAGCTAACCCAAGAGCATGTGACTGCAGCATCAAGTGACTCCAGCTTATATAGAGGCTGGGTCACATGATGCACTGGCCAATCACAGCCATGCCATTAGTAGGCATGGCTGTGATGGCTTCTAAGGGCAAACCAGTGAAACGCTTGTTGATTGGCTGCCCTGCAGCTTCTCAACACGTGGAGTAAAATACCAGAACCCCCCGAACCCGAACGTTTTTTGAAATGTCCATGTTCGGGTCCGGGCCCCGGACACCCGAAAGTTCGGTACGGACCCGAACGTTACAGTCCGGGTTCGCTCAACACTAATGACGACCCTTGATCTGACCAAGGGGTATTGGCAAATTCTCCTAGCCTAGTTAGCTAAGGAGAAAACTGCATTTGTAACCCCAGAGGGGGCATTCCAATATAAAAGAATGCCATTTGGGTTACAAAATGCACCGGCAACATTCTAGCGGAAAATGGACAAGATTCTGAGGCCCCATCATAAGTATGCTGCAGCCTACCTGGACGATGTGATTGTCCATAGTACAGATTGGGCCTCACATCTGCCAAAAGTGCAAGCCGTGTTAGATTCCATACGGGAAACTGGGTTCACAGCCAATCCAAGGAAGTGTACCATTGGACAGGAAGAGGCCAAATATCTGAGGTACACTATTGGGAGGGGAGTAATAAAACCCCAAATCAACAAGGTTGAAGCCATAGATAGTTGGCCACGTCCCAACAGCAAGAAGCAGGTTTGAGCATTCCTAGGAATTGCTGGGTACTATCAGCGATTCATTCCTCATTTTGCTTCTCGGGCTGTGCCCTAACCAACCTGACAAAAGGGAAAGAGTCTGTCATGGTGAAATGGACCCCGGAGGCTGAAGCAGCATTGCAGTCTTTAAAAAAAGCCTTGTGTAGCCAGCCAGTGCTGTACTCCCCTGACTTTTTTAAGGACTTTGTTGTACAGACTGATGCGTTAGACGTGTGGTTAGGAGCAGTGTTGTCCCATGATTGGAAGGGGGAAGAGCACCCAGTCATTTATCTCAGAAGAAAACTGAAATCCCACAAAGTGAATTACTCCACTATTGAGAAAGAGTGTTTAGCTGTGAAGTGGGCGCTAGATTCCCTTCAATAATATTTGCTAGGTAGACACTTTGACCTGGTTACTGATCCCACGCCCTTAAAGTGAATGGCTCAAAACAAGGAGACCAATAGAATGGTAAATAGGTGGTTCCTGGCCCTGCAGGAATTCAACTTTACTGTGAAGCATTGCCCTGGCGTTCAAATGGGGAATGTGGATGCTTTGTCTTGGGTACCTGCGTGCCTGACTGCTTGTGTTCTAAACCCCAGGTTGAAACAAGAGGGGGGGTATGTGACAGCAGGCAGGTAAAATCGTCTGGTTGCATCCAGGATGGCAGGTATATTTGTCCCTCTATGCAGATTCCTACCACTAGGGGGAAGTGCTGAGAGTCTTGCAGGTGTAGAGGTAATGAGCCCAGCTGAGTTGAGCTCACTAATTAAGGCCTCTACAAAAACTCCCAGCATGCTTAGGGAGTTGCTCCATCCTGAAACCAGTTCTGGGTCTGTAGGCTGGGGAGCTTGATACCTGTTTTGTGCAGTGAGACAAAGCCTGTGTGGCTAACCTCTAAAGCAGGGAGATAGGTGCTGGGTGCAGCACAAGGCTGCACCTAGTCGTTAGACAGGGGACCTGCACGTATAGTAAGTGGCCAAGTTGGCAAGGATTTATTTTTTATGTTTCTTTTTGTTTTGCTGCTATTGTTTTCCATTGTATATAGTATAAATAAACTGCACTTTTGTTTTTTCACCTGCAATACTGTTTCGATGTGCCTAATTTTTGTGTAGTGAACTCTTCCAGGTGGTCACACACACCCGCTGCCGAGCTAACCCCCTCACACCAGTCTATTCAATCGGTAAACTTGAGGGTTTACATTTTTGGAATTGAACATATCTTTGTTTCTTTTGCAGAACATTCCCATACCACAGACGTGTGATGAGTTTTCAACCCTTGCTGAAATGTTTAGCAAGACAGTCCAGGGATACAAGGTGCGGAAAGTGTGGCGGATTCAGAACCCCACCCTCTGGCAGGCCTATCAGAGGTATGTCAGCCATGGCCACAAATCTCAGGGTGGCCAAGATAGCTTGAACTAAAATAAGCATCCCGTCTTTATAAACTCAAAAATGGCAGCAGATTGGACTTTGTGATGGTAGTTCCCAGTGTGCACAAAACATACCGTGAGGTTTGCGTGATTTTCAGAATTTGGGAAGCAGAAATCACTGACCATTTGGGATCTTAGGAAGTTACAGGACTGATTGAAGTCGGGTTAAAGAGTTGGAATTGAGATTTGGGATTTTTAAAAAAAAAAGTGATACTAAAGTCTCGTTTTTAAAAAAATTAAAAATAACAAACATGTTATACTTACCTGCTCTGTGCAGTAATTTTGCACAGAACAGCCCAGATCCTCCTCTTCTCATCTCCATTTTTGGGCGCTGCTGGCCCCTCCCTCCTGCTGAGTGTCCCCATAGCAAGTAGCTTGCTGTGGGGGCACCCAAGCACACAGAGCCATGGCCCGGCCCTGCCCCTTCTCTCTCCTCATTGGTTCACTGACCTTTATTGACAGCAGCAGGAGCAAATGGCGCTTTACTGCTGTCTAAGCCAAGGAGGGAGACTCCTGGACAGCCAAGTTTCTTGTGCACATCGCTGGATTGAGAGGAGGCTTGGGGGGCTGCTGCACACAGATGGCTTTTTATCTCAATGCATAGAATGTATTAAGATTTAAAAAAACCTTCTGCCTTTACAATCACTTTAAAGTGTATTGATTGCCAAAACTTTTTTTCGTTGTTTTGGACAGAGTAGGGAAGGGTTATACCCCCTGCCCCCCCATAATGTTTTAATTGCTGTCTGACCCCGCTGGGGAGATTCACCCTCTTCATCTGTCTTACTTACCATTGATACAGATATAGAAAGTGAACAGAAATCCAAAAACTGACATTTTGGAAATGTTTCCATTGTTAGATTAACCACTTCAGCCCCAGAAGGATTTACCCACTTCCTGACCAGAGCATTTTTTGCGATATGGCACTGCGTCGCTTTAACTGATAATTTCGCAGTCAAGCGACATTGTACCCAAACAAAATTGACGTCCTTTTTTTCCCACAAATTTCTTTTGGTGGTATTTGATCATCTCTGCGGTTTTTATTTTTTGAGCTATAAACAAAAAAAGCAGCGAAAATTTTGAAAACAAAAAATAATAATTTTTACTTTTTGCTATGATAAATATCCAAAAAAAAATGTAAAAAAAAATACGCTAATACGTATTCTTCTACACATTTTTGGTAAAAAAAAAATCACAATAAGCGTATATTGATTGGTTTGCACAAAAAGGTAGATTTATGGCACTTTTATTATTTATTAATTTTTTTTTCTAGTAATGGCAGTATTCTACGATTTTTAGCAGGACTGCTACATTGCTGTGGACAGATCGGACACTTTTGACACTTTTTTGGGACCAGTGACATTTATACAGCATTCAGAGCTAAAAATAGCCACTGATTACTGTATAAATTGGCAGGGAAGGGGTTAACACTACTGGTGATCAAGGGGTTAAATGTGTTCCCTCTGTAGTGTTTCTAACTGTATGGGGGCTGGGGAGGAGAGAGATCGTTGTTCCCTATCACCAGGGCCGGATTAACATAGGGGCTATGGGAGCTGCAGCTCAAAGCCCCTGCCATAAAATAGGCCTGGCTGGCCAAATTCACTGTACACAGGGCTGGTGCCAGCATAATAAGGCAGCCCAGGCGGGCGCTGGCTTCTCTGAAGAAAAGCTTATGCTGGCACCACCCCCGCTTGCACGTTTCCATCAATCTGCACAGCAGAGTACAGAGAGACAGACAGCACAGCCCCGGGCACTGTGAGCTTCAGTGCTGCCTCCACCCACATTTCCATTCTGCTCTCCCGGCCCCTCCTCCTCCTCTCTCTCAGTGAGCAGCAGACGATGGCTGATAGTTTCCCCCCCTTCAGCGCTCGCTAGAACCAATCCCCTGTCACTGTCACAGACTTCCACCTACAGCACAGCGCTGACACAATCACTGCTGAACTGGAGGTGATTCAGATAACAAGGAGCCTGGGAGACCAGGGGGAGGAGCTGAGTGAGAGCAGGGGGCGGGGTCAGCAGCCATAGGAAGTGAAATGGTAGAAATGAAGATCCTCGGGGGAAGGTAGGAGATGCCTGTCTATGTCAGAATGTCTGTTATTATACAGCCCCCTGCATATACAGGGGAGCCACTGTAGGGTGAGCACACGGGAAAAGAGGACAGAGAAGGAGAGAGAGAGCAAGGGGAGAAGAGAGATGGGGGGCAGGGCAGTCAGAGAGGCGACACAGAGACAGAGCACAGGAGAGGGGACAGAAGACGGGGCGCTCTGCTTTGCTCAGTGGGGGATCTGTGAGCTGATCCCAGGGTGGGATGGAGCCGCTCTGCTCTATGGGTGCTCAGATGTAAACAGACTTTGCTGTCCGTTTACACCTGACTGCGATCTGATCTGATCTGCCCAGACGGAGGGGAACAGATCTCCTTCTGTTTGTTTTTAGTGGATTGGATTGGAGATTGCACCTGGTGCTCCAAGAGAATAGAGGGTCCAATTGGGTCCACCTGAAAAACAGACAGGCGAATCCAAGTGGACTTCTCATGTAAAAGTGCAATGTGATATATATAGAGAATAATTACTATCTGTACACTCCAAAGCGCTAGTGCAGTAAATATATTTCATATAAAAAGTCCAATAAAACTGTCATGATAAACTTGTGCATCCACTGCAAGCTGTTTGCACTGACTTCAGTGTAACATCACCAAGACATATCACATACCATCTGCTTACCAAAAAATGTGTCCTCTTAAAATTATGAGGTTATGTGTGCTTGTCATCGGCCTTATATTTGAAGCCACTTCCAATAAAAAAAATGACAATGCAAGTATCATGGCTTTCTCCCAAAAGCGGCCTTTCACCACCCTGTCCAGTCCGGTTCCAACCACAGGAATAAAGCACGCTATAGTGCAATACCAAGCCAAGTAAACAGTTTGTCTCTTTATCCAAATAAAGTTTGCTTTAAGTACATTACTTTAATAAAACAGCACAGTATGTCCTGGTAATGCACTATAGCGAGCTTTATTCTTTGCATATATGGAGTTTCCTGTGGTTGGTACCAGACTGGACGGGGTAGTGAAAGGCCGCTTTTGGGAGAAAGCCATCATACCTGCATTGTTGCTTTTTAAGTGAAGTGGCTGCAAATATCCAGCAGATGACAAGCACACATGACCTCATAAGTTTATGAATTCAAATTTTTTGGTAAGCAGATGGTATGTTACACTGCAGTTGGTGCAAACAGCTTGCAGTGGATCTGCATAAGTTTATCACAGCACACTTTTATTGGACTTTTTATATGAAATGTATGTTTTATGCATATTATTGATTGCACTACCACTTTGCAATGTACATGTATTAATTATTCTTGATATCTATCACATTGCACTTGTTTGTGGTTCTGCAAACTCTGGTGTAAAGAGGAGCTCTAATATAAGGGGAGCATTGTCACCAGAGCCCCCTTTCATTAGTGTTGCCAGTGTTCCCCCTTAAATCAGGGTCACTTGTAAACACAGAAGCCCGGCTTCTGTGTTTTCAAGGGACAGCGCACTGCTCAGTGGTGTCGGGGGGGGGGGGGGGCGAACACCACTGCTGGTTTAGAGTGGGGATCTCCATCTCCCACTAGTTTGACAGAACACAAATGACACACGAGGTCCCTCCTCCTGGACCAGCTGAGTTGTCCATCTTAGGAGCTGACGCGTTCCATGAGGCGGGACCTTGTGTGTCACTCAGCCGCGCCGGGGCCTGCTCTGTGTAAACCAGCTCTCCTCTTCAGATGCCTGGACACAGCCTCAGCCAGCTGAGCCAGGTAAAGCTGATGGGATGAGGCTGGTCACTGATGGTGAGGCTGCATTACTGGACACTGATCAGGCTACATTACTGGGCACTGATGGCTGGGGACTGATCAGGCTGCATTACTGGGCACTTATTGGGCTGCATTATTGGGCACTGATGTGGCTGCATTAATGGGCCCTGATGGTTGGACACTAATGAGGCTGCATTGTTGGGCACTGATGAGGCTGTACTGATGAGCACTGATGTCTGGGCACTGATGAAGCTGTACTGATGAGCACTGATGAGGCTGCATTAATGGGCACTGATGGGTGGGCACTGATGAGGCTGCATTGATGGGCACTGATGGCTGGGCAAGGATGAGGCTGTACTGATGGGCACTGATGGCTGGACACTGATGAGGCTGCATTAATGGGAAATGATGGGTGGGCACTGATGAGGCTGCATTGATGGGCACTGATGGCTGGGCACTGATGAGGCTGTACTAATAGACACTGATGGCTGGGCACTGATGAGGCTGCGTTTATGGGCACTGATGGCTGGGCAATGGTGAGGCTGCATTGATGGGCATTGCCAGTGCCCCTCATTGCAACCTCACCAGTGCCCATCAATGCAGCCTAACCAGTGCCCATCAATGCAGCCTCACCAGTGCTCATCAACGCAGCCTCATCAATGCCACATTGGTGAGGCTGCATTGATGGGCATTGGTGACTGCAATTATGGGCACAGGTAAGGCTGCACTGATGGCTGGGCACTGATGATATGTATATTACATTGTGCTGAACCCAGTGCTCTGTGTATTAAGCTTTCCTGAACCCTTTGTTATGCATTCCTGATTTTATTGAACAATGTCCCTTTAAGACTCTCCCACTGTACAATTTGGCCACACCCACCCTATGATGTGGTGTGCTCCCCCATAGGAGGGGGGGGGGTTCCTGCACCTATTCTCTGAAAAGAAAAGCCCTGGGTCGTGGGTCTAGCCGCTCAAAAATAACAGCCCACTCATGGAAAGCATGTGCCACCTGGGTTGGGTGTCGGAATTAATAACGAGCACCACAGACCGTTCTAATGGAAGCCAGGTATTCAGCTTCTGTAGTGTTTGTGTTAGGGCACACAGCTGTACCCTTCAACCTCACCTCAGGGAGCGCCACGCACGGCAATGCAGGGCTCTTATGGAAGCCTGGGATTTTCATAGCATTGGACCTGTGCCGCTGCACCCTTTCACTTTCACCTCAGGGTGCACGCCGATGCACAACCCTTAAGGCCCACCAAAATCCTCAGCTCCAGGCCCATAATGCTCTTAATCCGGCCCTGCCTATCACTGGGAGCAGACAATCTCTCTCAACTCTCCTGTCAGAATGGGGATCTGCTTTGTTTACACTCACAGAGCCCCGTTCTGCCTGTCTTGGGAGCGATTAGCGGCTGGTCGGCAAGTGATTCAATACTGTTTCAGACAGTTGTCTTCCCCTGGTTCATGGTCCCTGCCATCTGATGACAATGGCATCATCATGGGGCCCCCTACAGCCTACCTAATGGGGCCCCCCTTGACCCCACCCCTGGCTCCACCCCTGATCCATGCTGTTGCCGGGGGGGTTGATCTGGGGGACTGGTGGCAGAAGCTAGAACAATGCAGTTAGGCTGTGTGTTTTTACTGTCCCTCCCCCACAGTGTTGCCAACCGCCAGTAAATTTACGGACAGTTTGTAAAAATCAGTGATTTTTACAACTGTCTATAAATATCAAGGTCTGATAATTTGTCATGCTGTGCTGACTTTTTAAGTGTAAACCAGACAAACTACTTGATATGGATATTGTCAGTGTTTCCATGTTGTTTTTAAAGATCAATTATCTTAGTTTTTAATAGGAGTTCAGTTATTTTTCAGGTTGTCAGTAAAAAATGTGCTCCGCCAGTAAATTTTCCATGTTTTGCCAGTAAAAAATGCTGCGGGAGGTTGGCAACGCTGCTCCCCCATCACACATTGTGTAAAGTAGCATCTCACTATGTGCTTGTGGTCATTATCATTATGATGATCAGAGCACAGCAGGTGCTCTATGGCTCTGTCAGTGTCACATGGCTGCTGGGTGCTGACTTTGTTATAGCTGTGCGGTGTTATAGTCTGTAATACTCAGTACAGTCATAAATTAAGAAAGTCAGCACCCAGTAGCAGTGGCTGCTGGTGAAATTTTAGGATGGGGGGGGCGCCAGACGCAGCCCTTCCTTTTTCACCGCTCCCACTTATAAGCCCCACCCCTTATAGTTTCCACCCCTTGTGTCAGGAGTATACAGCCCAGCATCACCAGATAGGGTATACAGCATCACCAGATAGGAGTATACAGAGTCACCAGATAGGGGTATACAGAGTCTCCCGATAGCAGTATACACTTACATAGCACCAGATAGCAGTATACAGAGTCACCATATAGCAGTATACAGAGCCCCAGATAGGAGTATACAGAGCCCCAGATATCAGTATACAGAGTCACCATATAGCAGTATACAGAGTCACCATATAGCAGTATAGAGTCACCAGATAGAGGTATACAGAATCACCATATAGCAGTATACAGCGCCCCAGATAGCAGTATACAGTCACCATATAGCAGTATGCAGAGCCCCAGATAGCAGTATACAGAGTCCCAGATAGGGTATACAGTCACCAGATATGGTATACAGGGTCCCAGATAGGGTATAAAGAGCACCAGATAGGGTATACAGGGTCCCAGATAGGTTATGCAGGGTCCCAGATAGGGTACACAGTCACCATATAGGGTATACAGGGCCCCCGATAGGGTATACAGAGCCCCTGATAGGGTATACAGAGTCCCAGATAGGGTATACAGGGTCCCAGATAGGGTATACAGAGTCCCACATAGGGTATACAGGGTCCCAGATAGGGTATACAGGGTCCCAGATAGGGTATACAGGGTCCCAGATAGGGTATACAGTCACCAGATAGGGGTATGCAGGGTTCCAGATAGGGTATACAGTCACCAGATAGGGTATACAGGGTCCCAGATAGAGTATACAGAGCCCCAGATAGGGTATACAGGGTCCCAGATAGGGGTATAGAGGGTCCCGGATAGGGTATACAGAGCCCCAGATAGGGTATACAGGGTCCCAGATAGGGGTATACAGAGCCCCAGATAGGGGTATGCAGTCACCAGATAGGGTATTAAGTCACCAGATAGGGGTATACAGGGTCCCAGATAGGGTATTCAGTCACCAGATAAGGGTATACAGAGCCCCAGATAGGGTATTCAGTCACCAGATAGGGGTATATAGGGTCCCATATAGGGTACACAGGGTCCCAGATTGGGTATATAGTCACCAGATAGGGTATACAGGGTCCCAGATAGGGTATACAGAGCCCCAGATAGGGTATACCGGATCCCAGATAGGGTATACAGGGTCCCAGATAGGGGTATACAGGGTCCCAGATAGGGTATTCAGAGCCCCAGATAGGGTATGCGGGGTCCCAGACAGCGTTATAGAGGGTCCCGGATAGGGTATACAGAGCCCCAGATAGGGTATACAGGGTCCCAAATAGGGGTATTCAGTCATCAGATAGGGGTATACAGGGTCCCAGATAGGTTATGCAGGGTCCCAGATAGGGTACACAGTCACCAGATAGGGTATACAGGGTCCCAGATAGGGTATACAGGGCCCCCGATAGGGTATACAGAGCCCCTGATAGGTTATACAGAGCCCTAGATAGGGTATACAGAGTCCCAGATAGGGTATACAGAGTCCCAGATAGGGTATACAGGGTCCCAGATAGGGTATACAGAGTCCCACATAGGGTATACAGGGTCCCAGATAGGGTATACAGGGTCCCAGAGAGGGTATACAGTCACCAGATAGGGGTATGCAGGGTCCCAGATAGGGTATACAGTCACCAGATAGGGTATACAGGGTCCCAGATAGGGTATACAGAGCCCCAGATAGGGTATACAGGGTCCCAGATAGGTGTATAGAGGGTCCCGGATAGGGTATACAGAGCCCCAGATAGGGTATACAGGGTCCCAGATAGGGTATTCAGTCACCAGATAAGGGTATACAGAGCCCCAGATAGGGTATTCAGTCACCAGATAGGGGTATATAGGGTCCCATATAGGGTATACAGGGTCCCAGATTGGGTATATAGTCACCAGATAGGGTATACAGAGCCCCAGATAGGGTATACCGGATCCCAGATAGGGTATACAGGGTCCCAAATAGGGGTATACAGGGTCCCAGATAGGGTATTCAGAGCCCCAGATAGGGTATATAGGGTCCCAGACAGGGGTATAGAGGGTCCCGGATAGGGTATACAGAGCCCCAGATAGGGGTATACAGTCACCAGATAGGGTATACAGTCACCAGATAGGGGGATACAGGGTCCCATATAGGGTATACAGTCACCAGATAAGGGTATACAGAGCCCCAGATAGGGGTATACAGGGTCCCAGATAGGGTATACAGTCACCAGATATTGTATACAGGGTCCCAGATAGGGTATACAGTCACCAGATAGGAGTATACAGGGTCCCAGATAGGGTATACAGTCACCAGATAGGGGTATACAGTCACCAGATAGGGGTATACAGTCACCAGATAGGGGTATACAGGGTCCCAGATAGGGTATACAGTCACCAGAGAGGGTATACAGGGTCCCAGGTAGGGTATACAGGGTCCCAGATAGGGTATACAGGGTCCCAGATAGGGTATACAGAGCCCCAGATAGGGTACACGGGTCCCAGATAAGGTATACAGAGCCCCAGATAGGGTATACAGGGTCCCAGATAGGGGTATACAGGGTCCCAGATAGGGTATACAGACCCCCAGATAGGGTATACAGGGTCCCAGATAGGAGTATAGAGGGTCCCGGATAGGGTATACAGAGCCCCAGATAGGGTATACAGGGTCCCAGATAAGGGTATACAGAGCCCCAGATACTGGTATACAGTCACCAGATAGGGTTTACAGTCACCAGATAGGGGTATACAGGGTCCCAGATAGGGTATACGGTCACCAGATATGGGTATACAGAGCCCCAGATAGGGGTATACAGGGTCCCAGATAGAGTATACAGTCACCAGATAGGAGTATACAGGGTCCCAGATAGGGTATACAGTCACCAGATATGGTATATAGGGTCCCAGATAGGGTATACAGTCACCAGATAGGAGTATACAGGGTCCCAGATAGGGTATACAGTCACCAGATAGGGGTATACAGGGTCCCAGATAGGGTATACAGTCACCAGATAGGGGTATACAGGGTCCCAGATAGGGCATACAATCACCAGATAGGGTATACAGGGTCCCAGATTGACAGCGGTGATTGATTGACAGTACCAGGAACAAATAGGCGGCTTGAGGCGCAGAGCAAAGCACCTCAAGGCCGGATTAAACCCTGCCATTGAAGCGTGATGCCTGCAATCATGCGATTGCAGTGACGTCACACTTCCCATAGTGCACTGTGTCCGGCGCCCAAACACAGTGCACTATGTTAATTTAAACAAAGTTTTTCTTTTTTAAAGGGGACATTTTTGTTTAATTTTTTTCTTATTTTTATTTTTTTTGGGGGGGGGGGCGGTGCCTGGGCGCCCCCTATGTGCGGGCCGCCACTGCCCAGCAACCATGTGACACTGACAGAGCCATAGAGCATAATGATAATGACCATAAGCACACAATGGGGAGTCTGGGGGCTGCACATTCTTCAATAGCCTGTGTAATGTGTCAATGTGTGTGCAGAGGGACTGCTTGCCTCAGCGATCAGTCTCTCCCTCAGGCTGCAGCACGGCACTTACTGAGGAGGGAAGCCGCATTACAATGGAATCCACCTGATGGGGAAAACATACAGTGAGCGGCCGGAACTTTAGTTTGTGCAGGTACACTGATGCAGAGCCCGAAAATTGAGAAAAAGTCCCTCTTCTGCTCTCACCTCTTGTCCCCTCAGTTAAACTGATGGGGCCCAGGAAATACTATAAACCTTGGTAAATAAGTAGGAGCATGTTAATAAAGCTATTTAGCTAGTTAGTTTTTGTAGCTGAAAATTAACTACAAAGCTGCTCGGCCCCCCCACCCCCGCTGACCGGGTCCGGTACAACAGGGCTGGTTGTACTGCCCTATTAGCGGCCCTGGACAACAGTCCAAGAGGGGATTGGAGAAATTTCCAAAACGGTACAGTTGTCACTAAAACTAGAACAGGCTAGCCAAGCTGATGTTGTTTGACACAGATCAGCATCTGCTGCAGCTTCCCACATTGTGACTTGGTACAAAGTTATATTGCCGCCTGAACACTGGAGGACAGGAGACTGAGTGCCCATTCACACAGGGGCGACTTGCGCTTCGATTTGAGTCGTCTCAAATTGCCCCAAGTCGCTTGACCTTTGAAATCCCATTGAAATGAATGGGAGTCGTCTTAATGTACACTACTGAAGTCAGAGCGACTTCAGAAAAGGTTCCTGTACGACTTTTAGGCAACTTCTATCCGACTTGTGCCTATAGAATTGAATAGAGGTTGCCTCCAAGTTGGATCCCCCATCTACTGTAAATGGAAGCGACTTTTAAGTGAAAAGAAAAGAATTTATGCAGGGCAACCCCCTCCCTCCCTGCTCTGACTGGCCACAGGCAAAGTCGCCTGGCATGAAGTCGCGTTGTAAGTTGCGCTGAAAGTCGCACTGAAATTGCCTAGCAAAGTTGCACTGAAGTCGGGTCACCCCGTGTGAATGCAGCCTGAGGAAATGCTTCTTTCTGCCTTTAGCAGACCAATGACATCATCTCAGCCTAGGCAAAGTCACTGACCCTAACTGGGCTCGACCTTTTATCATGAATTTTTTAATGATAAAAGGTGAATCTTTTCTAAACAATATTACAGTGATATGTCAGGAATTTATTCATGGAGACTTGTAAAGTTACAGACAATCTACTTTAACCAGTGTGAGTAAAAGAGTAAAAAGATATATTTTCTAAGAAATAGTCATTCTGCTAATTCATTTTTATGCAACTTTGACATTTTCTTGTGTCACAGGCAAAAGGATCAGATGAAGAAGAAGAATTTTGGCATGGATGTGAATGAACGGCAGCTATTCCATGGCATGGACTACGTCAACGTCACCTCTATCTGCAAGGACAACTTTGATTGGCGTCTCTGCGGCACTAATGGTATCTTGTATGGACAAGGTAAACCTTAAAGGACAACATGACTAAGCACCATTAGTATTTACTGTAAGTAGGCCATTTGACGTAAATCCAATGGCATTTTTCTATGTAAAAAAAGCAGTTTTCCAAAGGCCCTTTGTTCTGTTCTTGGAGCATACAAGCCTATGCTGAGCCCAGTTGTTGCATTGTTCCCAGGGAATAGCCCACAGTCCTTACATAGATTATGTAGCCACAGAGCAGTGGCGGCTGGTGTTTTGTTTTTTGGGGGGAGGGGCGCAAACAACCACACCCCCCCGTTGGTCCGTCGGCAGCATCTCAGCACCCCCCCACGCACCTTCCCCATCAGTTGCGGGGTTTGGCGGGCAGCGACGGGTTGCCCGCTTGGGCGGGTTGTGGGCTGCAGTGGGCAGCAGGGGGCTTCTATGGGCGGCGGGCGGTCTCCTTTGTCTTCTGTGCGGCTCTTCCCTTCTTCTCCTAGGCATCCAATAGGATCGCCTGTCCTTTCATCCAATCGGGTGACAGGTCTCAGACCCACTTCCTGATTGGCTGGGAGGAGGATCTGTATGGCAATAGCGAATATTCAATCGTTATCTCACACAACTGGGTGGGATCGGGTGCAGTGCCCACCCTTTTATGAAGCCTATTAGAGCCTCTGGCTCTAATCACGTGCTTCAAAAAACCACCCCCCCATTGGAATCCATAGTCTGACGCCCTCATATGTAGATCAGGGGGCCGGACGCCTGGATGGGGAGGCGGCGAACATGCGTCCCTAATGCACGGGCTGCCACTGCCACAGACCCAGCGCTGGGATCTGTACAGTAATACTTTTCAGAAAAAAAATGATTAATGGAGTGTGGAAGGCTTATTTCTCTGTTTTTCAACTGGGAAAATTCCTCCCATTGTAAGACTGGAAATGATGGGAAATTTCTGTATTGACACAGAAACAAGATCTTTTTAATAGTGTGGGGAAAGCTTATAACTTCCCTTTCCATATTCCTTCCCATTCTGGTAACAGCCACTATCCCTATTCCCTGTTGTAGGGGTGTCACTGGGTCAGGAAATGAGGGAAATTCTCCGCTATTAGGTCACAAACAGATTTAAGGCTTGACAGAAAATGTAATGTTTCTCCATGTTATCCAAAAGTCAAAAAAAAACATTGTCTGAAGTTATTAAACTTCTGGATTTTGTAGCAACTGGCATGCCCCCCTTTGCAGAACGCAACAGCTAGTTCAGTATTCATAGGGTTCTTTCTCTGTCACTTAAAGCCCAACTCTGGGCACATAAAAAATGAACTGCCACTGCCTGGGGTTATGTCTAGTGGAACAATAAAAAGATATATATCTTATACTGCATAGTGGAGGAACACCATCTGCCGGGGAGAGGAGGATCAGATATGTAACACAGTTCTTTCTCTCCCCTAGAAAAAATGAGCCACTGCGAGGGATAATTTTTTTATCTGCTTGGAGTTGGGCTTTAAGGAACAGGACTACTTCCCTTTTCATTTTACAGGTTGACCACCATCCCATCTCTCAAGGTGATTGCTCATGTGTCCAGCCTGATGCCACGCTTATACAGCTACGGGGTCCAGACACCACCTACACTGTATTTGACACTGGTGGTGCTAAGAAGGATTACTGCTAATCCAAGGAAGACCTTGCCGACCAAAATGTCTTGTTAACTTATAAAGGGGTCCTGTCACATTTTTAGCTTCCTGCGTGTTTACCACTCAGGCTCATGTGGAAGAATACAAAATTTGATGCATTGTGTACCTGGCTTCTGGTAAATGAGCTGGTCTAAAAAAAGTGGAAAAAGGGTAGTAGGACTGAGAGAAGTTTGGGTAAAGGGTTGCTAAGTGTAAGTAAGTGTATTGATTGTCAAAACTTTTTCTTATAGTTTTGGACAGAGTGGGAAAGGCTTAGACCCTCTCAGGTTTTAATCTGTCACTGCTGGGGAGATGCAGACTTTCTGTTTGTCCTGGTGACAGTTGTAAATTGCAATAGAACATACATTATATTGTCAAAAGTATTATGACACCTGCCTTTACACACACATGAGCTTTAATGGCATCCCAGTCTTAGGGTTCAATATTGAGTTAGCCCACCCCTTTGCAGCCATAACAGCTTCAACTTTTCTGGGAAGGCTGTCTACAAGATATAGGAGTGTGTCTATTGGAATGTTTGACCATTCTTCCGGAAGAGCATTTGTGAGGTCAGACACTAATGTTGACCGAGAAAGCCTGGCTTGCAGTCTCCACTCTAATTCATCCCAAAGGTGTTCTTTTGGGTTGAGGTCAAGACCTCTGTGCAGGTCAGTTAAGTTCCACCACCCCAAACTTGCTCATCCATGTCTTTATGGATCCTACTTTTTGCACTGATGTGCAGTCATGTTGGAACAGGAAGGCACCATCCCCAAACTGTTCCCACAAAGATGGGAGCATGAAATTGTCCAAAATGTCTTGGTATGCTGATGCTTTAAGTGTTCCCTTCACTGGAACTAAGGGGCCAGGCCCAATCCCTGAAAAACAACCCCACATTTGGACCAGTGCAGAAAACAAGGTCCATAAAGACATGGAAGAGCGAGTTTGGGGTGGAGGAACTTGACTGTCCTGACCTCAAGCCGATAGAACACCTTTGGAATGAATTAGAGCGGAGACTGTGAGCCAGGCCTTCTCGTCCAACATCAGTGCCTGACCTCACAAATGCGCTTCTGAAAGAATGGTCAAACATTCCCGTAGACACACTCCTAAACCTTGTGGACATCCTTCCTAGAAGAGTTGAAGCTGTTATAGCTTCAAAGGGTGGGCCAATTGAATATTGAACCATATAGACTAAGACTGGGATGCCATTAAAGTTCATGTGCATGTAAAGGCAGGCAACCCAATACTTCTGACAATATAGTGTATACGACGATCCAAAAACTGGAACATTTTGAAAATGTTTCCAATGTCAGGGGAAATCCTCTTTTACGGAAAAGGAATAAAGTAAAAATCATACAAAGGGAACATATATTCAGGTGACAATTGTCCAAAAGGGGATTTCCCCTCACATTGAAGACATTTTCAAAATGTTACAGTTATCACTAGAACTAGAACAGACCAGCCTACCTTCATGTTGTCTGACACAGATCAGCCCCTGCTGCAGACTCTCACTTTATGAATTGTTACAATGTTGTAGTCTGATCACTGGGGGAGAGGAGACTGAGGAAATACTTCCTCCTATCTGCAGCAGACTGATTACATCTTCTATTCCATAGCGGAAGGGGCCACACTGTTTTATAACTTGTAAACTTTTTCCTAACAGGAAACTACTTTGCCGGAGATGCATTGTACGCCCACAATTACTCTCCTGCCAATTTCGGGACACGGACCATGGTTGTGGCTCGGGTGCTGGTCGGCAACTTCATCAAAGGGGATCTCACAATGGGACGCCCATGTCAAAATAACAGGAGCACTGAGAGTTATGACTCCTACGTGAACAACGTCACCAGTCCCTCCCTCTTCATGGCGTTCGAGAAATCTCAGGTCTATCCAGAGTACATCCTGGAGTATAAGAAGAAGTCAGCGTGTGTGATTAACTGAGAGGGAGCTGTGATTTCTTCTTTTTTTTTTTTTGTTAACATTCTTTATTTAAAGAAAGGACCTCATATACTTTACAGAAAAACTGTACAAATCAAATTATTCTGGAAGAACAAAGCAAAAAGCACAATAATTGTGCAGGTTAGAAGGCATCTGTTGGCTTACACAGCTCAATGCAATCTGAGCTTCTGCATACATATGAAATTTATATTTCTTAGGCAATCAAATTAAAGAAAAAAAAAACAATTAGGAGTAGGTCTATCCCCATCCCTGATACCATCTATAGAGACACAAGAAAAAGGAACCCCCTAGGGACTTTGAACGGGAGGACCAACTCCTCAATAAGCAGAATACATATATACAAAAAATATAATTTATTAATACATAAGGCAAAATATAATAATACAAAAAAGACATATACTGCAGCGGGACAAGAATATTAATGCTGCTTGAACATACAAATTTGGTTGACAAAGACCATAAAACAAGCCAAGAAGACGGCAGAAGAGAACCCTATAAAGTACAAACAATGAAACAAAGCAGTGTTGCCAACCCCCCCAAAGTGAAATTTACTGGCAGGACGCCAAAATTTACAAACAACACCATTTTTTTTTTTTTTTTTAATGACAAAAAATCAGGAAATTTACTGACACTGCAAAAAAGTACCTAAAATTCCTGATTTCAGTGCTAAACAGTGCAAATATCAATATTTAAACTATAAATACGTAGCTAGTGCTATTAGCAATGTGTTTAGGTTAAACAAAAGTCAAAAAACATATTTCTCCATTTAAATGGTAGAGGAGGGGGTCAGAGGCTGTGCGGACATGGTATAGGGGGTCAGAGGCTGTGTGGGCATGGTGCAAGGGGTCAGAGGCTGTTTGAGCATTTGTGCAGGGGGTCAGAGGCTGTGTGGGCATGGTGCAGGGGGTCAGAGGCTGTGTAGGCATGGGGCAGGGGGTCAGAGGCTGTTTGGGCATGGTGCAGGGGGTCAGAGGCTGTGTGGACATGGTACAGGGGGTCAGAGGCTGTGTGGGCATGATTCAAGGGGTCAGAGCTTCTGACCCCCTGTACCATGTCCACACAGCCTCTGACCCCCAGCACCATGCCCACACAGCCTCTGACCCACTGCACCATGCCCACACAGCCTCTGACCCCCTGCACCATGCCCACCCTCCTCCTCCTCCATACTTAGCTCAGTATACACACTGTCAGTGTCAACACTGGCTGTCAGTCACTGACCTGGAGTGGATGGTGACAGTTTCAGCACCAGCGCTCTGTTCAGTGCTCCATTCCAGGCAGCAGTGACCGACCTCCTCCTCCTCTGCTGTGCCGGGAACGAGCGCCTGGCATTCAAAATGGCGCCATGCGGCGCCATCATGTCACTGCGCATGCGCCCTCTTGCCGAGCGTGTACAAGTTTTCTCGAGCCCGGCAGGCTTCGGAACGGCGCAGTTGCATGTCGACCCATGGCCATCTTTTTAAGGGCACCATTGCCAGTAACGGATATTTACGGACAGCCCGGAAATTTACGGAAAATAACAGGCTGTCTGTAAATAAATGGACGGTTGGCAACACTGTAACAAAGATATATTCCCAGTGTGTAGGTGTCTCCCAATTTTTATTTGAGAAATAAGAAAACACTTAGCTGGGAAGATAACCCAGCGTAGCAGAAGGAATAGATGCTAGTATAGAAGAGGAGGAAGAATAAAACTTCTTGCGGTCATGGTCCACAGCCCGGTAGGGGCTCAGATCGTCATGGGAGAGGGGAGGAAAGAGAAAAAAGAAGAAAAAGGGGGGGGGGGGGGGCAGAA
>BLSH010080408.1:250196-262904 GCA_018402905.1 Glandirana rugosa
TTAAGGTTATGGATATTTAATTGTCAATAAATTATAATAAAGTTTACAAGAAAATAATAAAGGCTTAAAGTATTTATTCTTTCTTATAAAATGTATTATTATTTATGGATAATTTAATATCCATAACCTTAAAGGAATGTTTAATCCGACAATCACTTGAATTTATACTTTACATAGTAATTGTCGGTATAAAAGTTCCTTTAAGGTTATGGATATTTATTATGGCTGTTAATGATACATTTCATATTTAAGTTCACTAACAGCCTAATTTGTAAGGAAATTCCAATACCTATAATTTAATAGGTATTTATTATTATGTAAAATATTCTTTCTTATTTATGAAATTCGGAAATAATAAAAGAACATTTGAAATAATATTAAATAACTGTTAATTTATAGGTATTGGAATTTCGTTGAAAATTTGGCTGTTAGTGAACTTAAATATGAAATTTATCACTAACAGCCATATTTTCAAGGAAATTCCAATGCCTATAATTTAATAGTTATTTATTATTATTTCAAATTTTCTTTCTTATTTCTGAATTTCGGAAATAAGAAAGAGAATTTGAAATGATAAGTTATTAAGTTTATTATTTCAAATGTTCTTTAGAAATTCGGAAAAAAGAAAGAACATTTGAAATAATAATAAATAACTATTAAATTATAGGTATTGGAGTTTCGTTGAAAATATGGCTGTTAGTGATAAATTTCATATTTAAGTTCGCTAACGGCCTAATTTGTAA
Source organism: Glandirana rugosa (assembly GCA_018402905.1). Lineage (NCBI taxonomy): Eukaryota > Metazoa > Chordata > Amphibia > Anura > Ranidae > Glandirana > Glandirana rugosa. Next base: position 250,940 of record BLSH010080408.1, read on the forward strand.
GGAAATTCCAATACCTATAATTTAATGGTTATTTATTATTATTATGTCAAATGTTCTTTTTTATTACTGAATTTCCAAATTTCGGAAATAAGAACAAACATTTGAAATAATAATAAAAAACTATTAAATTATAGGTATTGGAATTTCCTTGAAAATTTGGCTGTTAGTGTACTTAAATATGAAATTTATCACTAACAGCCATATTTTCAAGGAAATTCCAATGCTTACAATTTAATAGTTATTTATTTGTTAGTTATTATTTCAAATGTTTGTGTTATTTTCGAATTTTCGGATTTACGAATTTTCGAATTTCGGATTTTCGGCTGTTCCGATTGACGAATTTCCGCAATTGCCGAATTATGGTGTGAATTTCCGAATTACTGCAATTGCTGAATTACCACGAATTACAGCAATTGCCGAATTACCACGAATTTCTGAATTACTGCAATTGCCGAATTGCTTTCTGCACAGGTTATGTACAGCACAGTGATACTGTCGTTGCTACTTTTACAAAGTAATATCTGAGTTTGTTAAGGCATTTGATGCACACAAAATCTTTGTGACTATTGAGGAATATATTTCAATAAAAGTTTTTGTACACAAGGTTTAGCAGACCATAACTGAGAAAGGAGCCGTGTTATAGAAAGTGATGTTGCGGAGCATTATTGAGGAAGGAGCTGTAGTATAAAAAGTGATTCTGCGGAATCAAAGCTCAGCCATTGTCTCTGCTGCACCATGTGATTACTGCTAGCGGTTGTTGGTTAATAGTGATGGGCTCGGGCGTGTTTGAAACCCCACGTGCCCGATCCCACCAGGAAGCCAACTGTCAGGAAGCCCTGACCTCCGCCTGCCTAGTGACCTGCCTTTGCCTTCTCCTTCTGCCTGCTGTTGCCTGCTCATTGCCGACCCGGCCTGCCTGATCCTGCTCTGCTGTCCAGCCAGTTTGTTCCAGCATCCTGCTCTGCTGTCCAGCCAGTCTGTTCCAGCATCCTGCTCTGCTGTCCAGCCAGTCTGCTCCAGCATCCAGCTCTGCTGTCCAGCCGGTTGATCCAGCTTCCTGCCTTGCTGTTCCTGGGACTGACTAGGTACTCTTACCCCGCCGTGCTCCCGTGGCTGCTGTATCATTCCCAGCAGCCCGTGAGCCGGAGTTGTAGGAGAGGTCTCCCTCTACCGTCTGGCTCACCTCCCAGGTATGTAACAGTACCAAACAGCCATGACTGAGTCGGCTGGGGGTGCCTCTCTGATGGATGAGATATGCCGACACCTGGCTGCGTTAACACAAGCTGCACAGTCTCTTCAAGATGGCTACACTCTGCTGGAGAACCAAGTCCAGTCAATGGCTTCTCCAGCAACAGGATCCAATCCGACCTCTGACAGGGCTTCTTCTTCTGCCCAAGCCGATGCATTCTCCAGACTGTCAGTGGTGATGTTGCTTCCTGAACCTTGGGTACCGCCTCCTGAAAGCTTTTCCGGTGATAGGGGTAAATTTAGAGCTTTCCGAAAAGCCTGCCAGCTCTATTTTGCCCTCCAGCCACTGACTTTTTCCTTGGAATCCACCAAGGTGGGATTCATCATCTCCCTCCTGCATGGGAGCCACAGTCCGGGGCACATCGACTGCTGGAACAAAACAATGATCAGCTTAACTCCATGCAGACATTCTTTGACACCATGGCCCAGCTGTACGATGACCCGCAAAGGACTGCCACAGCCAAAACAGCTCTGCATGCACCCCAGCAAGGCCGCAGAGCGGCCGAGGACTATGTCACAGACTTTAGACGCTGGAGTGCTGACACCAATTGGAACGATGCTGCCCTCTGTCATCAGTTCCGTCTGGGCCTCTCTGAAAGCCTAAAATATGAGCTAGCCCGGGTTGGAGTACCAAACTCCCTGGAAGCGCTGATCAAGCTTTCCATCCAGATTGATTGGCGCCTAAGGGAGCGCAGAGCAGAGAGATCTACCCAGCAGTTCGGTCCCACCTGGATGCTGCCAAAGGCACCTAGAGGTCCCTCATCCTCCATGCCAGAAGTCTCTGAACCCATGCAGTTGGGTCTGATCCATACCTCTCTGACCCCGGAGGAGCACCAACGCAGACGTGTGAACAACCATTGTCTGTACTGCGGGGAGGCAGGTCACTTTGTATGCACCTGTCCTGCTAAGCTGCGTAAGTGTCTATCTTTAACCTCTCTTGATCAGTCATCCTTGCCTGCCATGACCGCCAGCTCAGCTCACGTTACTCTGACTACCTCGTTCCTTCTCCCGGGAAGAACCGTGTCAGTGACCGCAATAATTGACTCTGGCGATTGTAGCTGTTTCATCGACCAGTCCTTCGCCACGCAACAGCACAATCCACTACAAACCAGAGAACAAGAACTCGCAGTATTTCTGGCTGATGGGTCTCGCATTAAGCCCGGACTGGTTACCAAAGAGACCCCACCTATACTGACTATCAGCTCTACCAACCACTGAGAATTACTGTGCCTGGGTGCCATCTCATCTCCTCTATTTCCTGTCATCTTGGGCCTACCCTGGCTGCAGGGCCATAACCTCCAAATAGACTGGAAAACAGGGAATATTGTATTTTCTTCTTCTTACTGCCAAGAACACTGCCTGGAGACGCCTTCCCCATCATCCTCATCCACGGTCCTGCTGTGCACCGATACAGACCTTGAGCTTCATCAGCTGGTTCCTGACATCTACCATGAGTTTCTGGATGTCTTCAGTAAGAGTGGGGCTCACACTTTACCCCCGCACAGGCCCTAGGATTGTCCCATCAAATTCCTCCCAGGAGCCGAGATCTTCTTTGGCCACATCTTCCCCTTGTCAGAACGGGAATCAGGACTATATCGATGAGAACCTTGGGAAGGGGTTCATCTGGCCATCTACCTCTCCGGCCGGTGCAGGCATATTCTTCGTGGAAAAGAAGGACCATTCCCTGAGACTGTGTGTAGATTACCGAGACTTGAACAAAGTAACTAAAGAATTGCTATCCCCTTCCCTTGGTTCCTGAACTCTTTCAGAGACTTAAATCAGCGTGCATTTTCACTAAACTTGATTTAAGGGGAGCATGCAACCTGATTCATATAAGAGAAGGGGATGAGTGGGAGACTGCTTTTCGGACTAGGTACAGACACTTTGAGTATCTAGTAATGCCCTTCGGCCTCTGCAATGCCCCGGCCACCTTCCAGTACTTCATCAATGACATCTTCAAGGACTTCCTGGACATCTTTGTTGTTGTTTACTTAGATGACATCTTGATTTTTTTCCGTGTCATTGGAAGTGCATCGTGGACATGTAAAGAGTGTGCTGTGTCAGCTCAGAGAGCATGGACTCTATGCCAAGGCCGAGAAATGTGACTTTGAGAGACAAAGTATCCAGTTCCTGGGTCTGATCATCTCCACCGATGGAATCACGATGGATCCCCAGAAGGTCGCAGCGATATTGGATTGGCCGGCCCCCACAGACAAGAAGGGGATACAACGTTTTGTGGGCTTCGCCAATTTCTATCGCAAATTTATTAAGAACTTTTCGGCCATTATTCACCCAATCACACGGTTGACTAAGCAGGGTGCCCATTTCTGCTGGACTGAGGAAGCACAAGTTGCCTTTGAGACATTAAAAAAGCGATTTACAGTCGCTCCTGTTCTGAGCAATCCTGACTCTGCCTTACCCTACATCATTGAAGTGGATGCCTCTAAAAGCACCATTGGGGCCATTCTGTCTCAACACCAAGGCCTCAAGGAGGCGACGCACCCAGTGGCGTTCTTCTCATGGAAGCTTTCTCCAGCTGAGAGGAATTACGATGTAGGGGATTGGGAGTTGTTATCGATCAAAGCTGCCCTGGAAGAATGGAGATACTTGTTGGAGGGAGCAGCACACCCGATCCTGATCTACACAGATCATAAAAATTTAGAATATCTGAGATCTGCAAAACGTCTTAAGCCCCGTCAAGCCCGTTGAGCACTTTTCTTCTCGAGATTCACATTCCACATAACTTACAGGCCCGGATCAAAGAAAACCAAGCCTGGCGCGTTGTCACGCATGTTTGAGGATCCAAGGTACATCCCAGAGCCAGATACCATTCTACCAGCCGGTAATTTCTTGCTGCTGCACACCAGTTTATTAGCCCAATAATTACAGTCTGCCTCTGTAGGATTGCATGGTCCCCCTGGAGTCACCTTACTGACCAGGGATGGACTCTTATGGAAAGACAAACAGATCTTTGTACCCAAAGAGACTCGAACTAAGGTGCTGGAAGTATGCCATGCTCATCTCCTGGCTGGTCACTTTGGCATTCACAAGACCATCGAGCTGGTGCAACGGCCATTCTGGTGGCCTGGCCTGGAAAAGGACTGACAAGCTTATGTGAGCTCATGTACCACCTGTATTCGGAATAAGAGCTCCCGAAGCAAGGCATGGGGATTACTCAGACCTCTGCCCATACCCAACAGACTTTGGAAGATGATTTCAATGGATTTTATAGTTGAACTTCCACCCTCCAACCAATGCACCACCATCTTTGTTGTCGTGGACGTCTGTCAAAGATGGCTCACTTCGTCCCTTTGAGTGATACTCCTTCGGCCACAGAGACTGCCAGAGTCATTATCAAAGACATTGTGAGACTCCATGGTGTACCCAAGAATATTGTCTCAGATCATGGTGTTCAGTTCACCTCCAAGTTTTGGAAGGCTTTATGTGGAACTTTGCAGATCGAGCTCTCCTTTTCATCTGCCTACCATCCTCAGACCAACGGGCAGACTGAGCGCACCAATCAGACCCTGGAACAGTATATCTGGTGCTTCACCTCTTTTGTTCAGGACTATTGGGTAGCATTGCTGCCCTTGGCGGAGTTTGCTTACAACAACTCCAATCATTCAGCCATCCAACAGTCCCCTTTCTTTGCCAATTATGGATTTCATCCCACCTTCCTACCTGACCTTGTTCCCGAATTTTCCGTTCCTGCAGTTCAGGATACCTTAAACTTTTCTCGTAATAACTTACTATTACAGGAGACCATTGCGAAAGCCCAGGAGGGCAGCAAGAGGTTGTTTGATAGGAGGAGAAGAGGGAAACTGATTCTGGAACCAGGGGACCAGGTTTGGTTGTCTACAGCCAATCTAAGGTTGGCATACCCTTCAAAGAAGCTGGCTCCCAGATTCTTTCCGGTAAGGAGGAAAATTAATGATGTATCTTTCGAATTATCCTTGCCAGAGTCCTTCAAGATCCATCCAGTGTTTCATGTGTCCCTGTTGAAACCTACGGTGCCCGACCCATTTCCTGATCGCTGCTCTAATCCCCCAGCACCTGTTACCGTTGACAGGGATGAAGAATTTGAGGTTGAGGCTATTGTGGACTGCAGGAGAAGAAGGGGCCAGGCACAATACCTGATCAAGTGAAAGGGCTATGGTCCGGAAGAAAACTCCTGGGAGCCTGCACAAAATGTACATGCCACAGACCTGATTCATGCCTTCTTTCGCAGAAACCCGCAAGAGAAAAGACGAATGGGCACCCGGAGGGGGCCCGTAGGGAGGGGGCAATGTCAGGAAGCCCACGGAACAGTCCGTTTGTCCCAGTCGCCAATGGTACAAATGTTGGCACCAGAAGGACTATTTAAGCCAGGCTTCTGCACTGACACACTGTTTGGTCTGCAGCTTCTGCGCTCCTGAAACCTGTGTTCCTGCACCTGTTTCCTGTGACCTTGACCCGGATTGTCCCTCACCTTGTCTGATCTCTGCCTGCCCTAACCTCGGCCTGCCTAGTGACCTGCCTTTGCCTTCTCCTTCTGCCTGCTGTTGCCCGCTCGTTGCCGACCCGGCCTGCCTGATCCTGTTCTGCTGTCCAGCCAGTCTGTTCCAGCATCCTGCTCTGCTGTCCAGCCAGTCTGTTCCAGCATCCTGCTCTGCTGTCCAGCCAGTCTGTTCCAGCATCCTGCTCTGCTGTCCAGCCAATCTGCTCCAGCATCCTGCTCTGCTGTCCAGCCAGTCTGTTCCAGCATCCTGCTCTGCTGTTCAGCCAGGCTGTTCCAGCATCCTGCTCTGCTGTCCAGCCGGTTGATCCAGCTTCTTGCCTTGCTGTTCCCGGGACTAACTAGGCACTCTTACCATGCAGTGCTCCCATGGCTGCTATATCACTCCCAGCAGCCCGCGAGCCGGAGTTGTAGGAGAGGTCTCCCTCTACCGTCTGGCTCACCTCCCAGATACGTAACACCAACACTGCACAACACTGAGCACTGAGAATATTTCCTGGCCCGCAGCTGCACAAATTGGGAACTGTCTCAGTGCCTGTGATTAGCGCTGTACAGTATCGGCTTCCTGGCGGGATCAGGCACGTGGGGTTCCAAACACGCCAGAGCCCATCACTATTAACCAACAACCGCTAGCAGTAATCACTATAGCCCATCACTATTAAGTTAATTAAGGTCCATGTGCTGTGATTACCCTCATTGTGGGACACAGGAAGTTCTCAGTATATTCAGCAGTCTGAGTGAGACTCACCTGAGTCAGTGTTTGCATGTACCAACAGTCCTACGATGGCCATAGACATATTGGCCCTGATTTACTATACCTCCCTAATCTGCTCCAGCAGTGCCTTAAAATAACTCCCAATTAAAGGCAATTACGACTTCAACTCTCACAAACCTGGAGTAAATCTACACATATGCAAACTCTATTTGCCTGGGAAGATGCCTCTCAGATCACATGTTCTAAGTGCTGGATGTCAGCTGAGATTGAACTTGTGGTTTCAGAATTCCTCCATTTAATGCTTGTATGCAAGTTCATTGCCATAAAAAAAATGACTACCCCCTCTCTCTAATTTTAACAGCCTTAGCCCTAGGGGACATGTATGAATAGAAAAAAATATATATATATCGATTGTTTTTTTCAGGAGCAGTGGTTTTAATAATGGTTAAAGTGAAAAAAAACCCCCCACAAAATATTCCTTTAACCACTTCAGCCCCGGAAGGATTTCACGCTTTAGGACCAGCACACTTTTTGCGATTCAGCACTGCGTTTGTTTAACTGACAATTGCGTGGTCGTGCGACGTTGTACCCAAACAAAATTTGCGTCCTTTTTTACCCACAAATAGAGCTTTCTTTTGGTGGTATTTGATCTCCTCTGCGTCATTTTTGATCGCCGCTATAAATAAAAAAATGCAACAATTTTACAAAATAACCAGTTTTTCTTCCTTTTTGCTAAAATACAAATCCAATAAAAAAAATAAAAAACATTTTATTTCATCAGTTTTGGCCGATTTATATTCTTCCTCATATTTTTGATTTAAAAAATCGCAATCAGCGTTTATTGATTGGTTTGCGCAAAAGTTGCCGCGTTTACAGATGATGAAAATTCATTTGTGGGGTTATTTTTTTAAAATGTTTTACTATTAATGGCGGCAATCTGCGTTTTTTTTTAGTGGTACTGCGATATTGCGGCGGACATGTCGGACCATTTAGACACTTTTTTGTGACCATTGACATTTATACAGCGATCAGTGCTATAAAAATGCACTGATTAGTGTAGAAATGCCATTGGCAGTGAAGGGGTTAACCTGTAGGGGGCGCTCTAAGGGTTAACTGTGTTCCCTAGACGTGTTCTAACTGTATGGGGGCTGGGCTGGCAGGGGGAGGGGAGTGATCACGGCTTCCATATGCAGGAAGCCTGTGATCACTGCCTCTCCACCTCTGTCAGAACGGATGTCCGTGTTTACGTACACGGATCTCTGTTCTTTCACTGCGTGGGGGGGGGCCATCGTGGGTAGCCGGCAGCGATTGAGTCCACCCTACCCGCTCCCTGGCCCCCCGGAACACAGTGAGCATGCGAGCGTGCCTCCGGCGGCGCGCACTCACAATGCTAGTTATCGCATCCGCCGTCAGGTGACGGTGGTTTGCGATAACGAACCACTTTGCCACTGCGGCGGGCGGTCGGAAGTGGTTAAATATTGTGCTTGGGGGTCCTCTTAGTATGGATCTCTGTGATGTTTAGAACAGTGCCACCGCGAAATGACATTTGTAAAGGAAAAATTGACATTTAAAAGTGGTCGCGGCTGGAATGTATTGCTGGTTCCCTGCCAGCATGATAAAGATCATTGAAAAATCATTGTGTTGGGGGTCCCCCCCAGTCCATAGCAGGCCCTTCAGGTCTGGTATGGATTTTAAGGGGAACCCCATGCCAAATTTATAAAAAATGGTGTTGGGGTACCCCTCAAAATCCAAACCAGACCCTTGTCCGAGCATGCAGCCCTGGCATGGCGGGGGGTGGGGACGAGTGAGCGTGCCCCCTCCGAACCTTATCAGGCCACATGCCCTCAACATGGGGAGGGTGCTTTGGGGTCTGGTTTGCATTGTGGGGGCACCCCAACGCCATTTTTCCCAAAATTTGGCATGGGGTTCCCCTTAAAATCCATACCAGAGCTGAAGGTCCTGGTACGGACTTTGCGGGGGACCCCTACCCAAAATTTATGTTTCATTTTGGCGTGGAGTTCCTCTTAAAATCGATGCCAAATCCTTATCCGAGCGTGCATGCACTGTATATATTCTACACAGTGGTGAAGTGGTTAGCACTTTCGCCTGGGAGCAAAAGGGTCACTGGTTCAAATCCCAACCATAACACTACCTGCCTGGAGTTTGCATGCTGTCCCTGTGTCTGTGTGGGATTCCTCCGGGTACTCTGGTTTCCTCCCACACGCCAAAGACCTGCAGGTAGGTAAATTAGATCCTAAATTAAATTGGCCCTAGTATATGTATGAATGTGAATTAGGGACCATAGATTGTAAGCTCCTTGAGGGTAGGGACTGATGTGAATGTACAATATATATGTAAAGCGACAGCGCTATATAAGTACCTGAAATAAATAAATACTATGCAGAGTATTATATATACCATACTGTACATATATATTCCTATGCCACTGCCTAACCTTTTGCTATCTCCGCAAATGTTTTCACTATATTCGGCCGCTGTGTAAGTGGCCTTATATAGTGTGGGCTTGGACTCCGGCCCGCTGAGCAGTGATTGGCCAATGGCTCCCTGCCTCAAGACTCTCACAGCAGAGCATGCTGTAATTGGACAAAGCACGCAGGTCATGTGCATGCTTTGGCCTTTTGCATTATGGGTCGCTCAAATTTCCCACCAGCACCCCATAAGGTTCAGGATTCAGTAACCCCCCGATGTTCAATTCGAACATACTTTTGACTCGAACCGGGGGACCATCCCTAATGACCATGGATGTACATCGCGAGACACTTTTTTAACATTTTAAGATTGGACAAAGATGTGTCCATTTTTAAATACATTTTTACACTTTTTAGGTAAATGGGTATGATGTACCCAATACCCATTCACATGGGGGGCCAGGATCTGGTGGCCCCCTTGTTAATGGGGGCTTCCACATTTTGATTAGCCCCCCCAACCACCACGGTTGACAGGAAGAGGCCCTTGTCCCCATCAACATAGGTACAAGATACTTTGGGGTGGGGGGTGCAGAGCCCCCCACCCCAAAGCACACACCCCCTCATGTTAAAGGCATGTGGCCTGGTGTGGTCCAGGAAAGGGGCAGGCCCTCACTTGTCCCCCCATCCTGACCTCCAGGCTGCATGCTCAGAAAAGGTCTGGAGTCTTGGGGGATCCCCCACCGTTTTGTAATAAAATTTGGAGTGGGCTTCCCCTTAAAATCCATCCCAGTGCCAAAGGGCTTGGTATGGATTGGGGGGACAATACATTATAGCCACAAGCAAGTTGAAATTACATTTTTGATCAATGTAGGGGAGGATGTGGGAGTTATATGTGGTGTGGGTGGGGTTCATTGATTTATTTGGCGTCACCACACATTTGCTTCCAGCCCATGTGCACACAGCATTTCCTGTTTCCAGCCACATTACACTTCCTGCTGATGTATATCTGTAAGGCCTATGCAAATATAAATGAAAAGATGACTTATTAGTGCTGGTTCACACTAGTGCGATGTGGGAATCCTGCGAATCCACTGCGGGTTCCCGCATCGCACCCAACTTAGACAGTTCACACTGCCATATGCAAACTGCTGGGTGTGTCAATAGAAAGCTGACACCCCCAAATCAGTTTTCAGATCGCACTGTAAACTGCAAATTCAGACAGGAATCGGATCTCAGCTCCCTATCAAAGCTCACTCCTAACACCTGCATCCTTTCCACCTTCTGACTCAAACCCTCACTCACCTCCATCTCACACCCAACACTACACACCTGACACTTACTCTAATTCCCACTCATCCCAGACACACTACAAAACAAGCTCACCTGCAACCTTCCACGCCGCACATCAGCCATCTCCCCAGCCATCTCACCAGCCACCAGAACCACATCATCCATATATCCCAACACTTTCACGCTCCTTCCACCACTTCCAGGAACAAACACTCCCTTAAACGCCTTGTCCTTCATCACTGCACTCACTAGAGGCTCCATCACGCAGATGAACATCAGAGGCAGCAGAGGACAACCCTGCCCAACCCCACACATCATAGGGATACTCCACCCTAGGGTACCGTTGACCAAGACTTGACTGGAGATGTTCTTATACAGCCCTCTGATAACCTTCAACTTCTGGTCCAGAAATCCTGGGACCTCCAGGATCTGGAACAGAAACTGGTGGGAGACATTGTCGTAAGCTTTTTCAAGATCAACGGATTCCAATAGAGACGGCAAATAGTTAAGTTGCGCGTAATGCACAACATCCCTCAGCAACAGTAAGTTGTCGGAAATCTGACGACCAGGAACCACACAGACCTGCTGCTCCCCTATCACCTCACCAACCACAAGTTTGACTCGGTCCGACACCAACCTTGCCACAATCTTGTCGTCAACATTCAGAAGTGTAATTGGGCGCCAATTCCTAATGTCTCTCTTATCACCTTTTTTGTGGATAAGGGTAATAACCCCCTCCCTTAAGGACTTTGGCATCTCACCCATCTCAAACACCATCCTCACCAAGTCACATACTTCATTCTTCATCACCTCCCAAGCTTTGCAGAAAAACTCCAGAGTCAACCCATCCTTACCAGGTGTCTTACACTTACTCATTCCTCCAATCACTCAACACACCTCCTCTTCCGTAACAGTCACACACAGACCAGCCCTATCCTCCTCGGACAAACTAGCATCAACTCTCGCAGTACTCCCACATCCCCTCAGCACTCGCTTCACATCCACCAGCAAACAAGCCTGTGTAAAACTCAAATCTGCCTCACCCATCTTTTCACCTCCTGTCCCTGCACCAGGACTGATTTAATCACATCACGCCCTTCAATACCTTCTTGAAGAAGAATCGTGAGCATTAGAGTTGAGCGAACCCGAACTGTAAAGGTCGGGTGCGTACCGAACTTTGGGGTGTCCGTGACCCGGACCCGGACCCGAACCCGGACATTTGAAAAAAAGTTTGGGTCCGAGTTCTGGGTTCGGGTATTTGATCCCGGCTGTTGAATAGCTTCAGGGCAGCCAATCAACAAGCGTTTCACTGGTTTATCTTTAGAAGCCATCACAGCCATGCCTACTAATGGCATGGCTGTGATTGGCCAGTGCATCATGTGACCCAGCCTCTTTATAAGCTGGAGTCACTTAGTGCTGCATGTCACATGCTCTCTGGCTAGTGTAGGGAGAGGATGCTGCCGGCGCTGTGAGGGACAGATTGCAGATATAATAACATCTCATCCTGCATTACAGAACGATCTGATTGTGGACTAGGTAGAGATTACTACTGCTTTGAGGGACAGATTGCAGATCTCATCCTGCATTACAGAATGATCTGATTGTGGACTAGGTAGAGATTACTACTACTACTGCTTTTAGGGACAGATTGCAGATCTAATAACATCTCATCCTGCATTACAAAACGATCTGACTGGACTAGGTAGAGTCTACTGCTTAGAGGGACAGATTATTGTTCTAAAATCATCTCCTAGCTCTATAGGGTCAGGTTCCTGCTGTTGCTGTAAG
>BLSH010080446.1:9745-38026 GCA_018402905.1 Glandirana rugosa
TGGCTCAAGGGGGGCGGAGGGGATAATCGTGGGGCGAACGTCAGGGCCAGACGTATACACGTATCCCCTTTACAGAAGACATAAGACTTCACTTACTGGTTCCTTTGGGCTCCCGAAGTACCGGTTATACCTCCTAACCGATACTGTGGGTACATGAGGGAACTGTCCAGTTGAGCAACAGGGCAGCAAATGCCTATATTCAGCTCCAGGGAGGAACTCTCCCTATCAGCAGTATGCTACTGAGAGAGGTGAAACCCATAACGTCTGCGATGGAAGATCACTAGCAAATTCAGGAAGCAGTTTACATCCCAGCAGACTTTTGAACACATAGGCAGACCTACTATCATGCAAGCTTCCCAGAGCACAACGAGTGGGTCTACATCCCAGGTCTTCTCTGAGCTGGTCCATAGGTGGGGCTTACCACAGACAGACCTCTTCACAAATGTTGGGTATGTCTGGCCTTGTTGCCACACCCCAAGGTGCAGGGGGCAACGCTCTGGTCTCTCCTTGGGGCTGCAATCTAGATTATATATTTTCCCCCCCAACGTCTCTTGTAATAAGATTCCACTAGAGTCTGTCAAGGGAGTACATGGGTGTCATAGCCAATCCTCCATATTGGCCATGAAGCCCTCGGGTTTCCTTGGTCATTCACTTCAGAATACAGAAGACATTTCCCCTATGCACATATGCAGACCGGGACTGCAAGCGGGGTGCTAATAGGGGAGGCGGGGGGAACTCGGTTGCTCCAGAGCAATCTTTACTTTGTTGAGTGCTAGAAGGCACTCTACTTACAACATCTATGCTTAAATCTGGAGCAAGTTTGCGTTATCTCGGTAGGGTGAGACATTGATCCTACTGCCCCCAGCTGTTCTATACTTCCTCTAGGCCGGGTTGGACATGAGCCTTAGCCTATCCTCACTGAGCTGGCAAGTGTCAGCTGTATTGGCAATAACAAATTTAAATGGGCCAAGAATCCTTCAGTCTGCACGACTTTTGAAGGCAATCGTAAGGATTCAGTTATAAACGGAAAGGAGTCTTTCCCAGTGGGATCGATTGGTGTTGCTGGATCTCTTATCCGTTCAACCGTTTGCTCCAACAAAGCAGTATTTGGTTTGGGCCCTTACCTACAAGACAGTATCTATTACAAGAACTTTAAGCAGACGTTTGTCTGAAATTCAAGCTCTTGGAGCTTCAAAAAAAAAAAAAAGTTTTCTTTACAAAAAGAGTAGAGAGCTGTCTTGTAGGTCATCTTGTATCAAAGGTAGCAATAGCCCTCTATTTAACAGACATCTGGGAATTGCCTAAATTTCCAGAACATCACACAGGAAAGTCACACGACCTGGACGTTTTCAAAAAGAAGCACCTTTCCACAATTGTTCTTTTCAGATCATCTAATAAGCCTTTTGTCATTCCAGCTGGGGATCATCAAGGAAAAGAGGTTACTAGCTGAACTCAGGCTTGGTGGTGCATATAGGGTGAGGGGGCGTAAGCCTCCGTCAGGGGCGGTGCACTCTACCAGAGTGGTTGCAGTCTCCTAGGCAGCCCACTTGGGAGCATCTAAAGTATCCATCTGTAGAAGTATCATGGCCATCCCAGCATACCTACTCAAACTTTATGGAGTAGACATAGGTGCCTTGTCATCAGAGGACTTTGTAGGAAGGACTATTCAGTCCACTGTCCCATCCTAATTAGAATATTGGTTTGGCAAGTAGAACCCACCCTGTCAGCTAGTTATTTATCACTAGTATGCTGCCATGTTGGCATCAGGAAAACGGAAAATTGTATCAAATACTTACCGTAATTTTCCTTTCCTGACGCCAAACTATGGCAGCATATGGGCCCACCCTGTGCATTTCGGTATGTAGCTTGTTACCAAGAATGGGGGGCGGCTAACTATGCCTTTTTTTATGCTATTCACTGGTCCTGAGGGAGTGGTCAAGAGGCAGAGCTCTATCACTAGTATGCTGCCATGGTTTGGCGTCAGGAAAGGAAAATTACGGTAAGTATTTGATACAATTTTCCGTTATTTCAACCTGAAATTCCTTCAAACAAAACTAGGTGCATACTTGCCAAAACTAGGCACATAGTACATGTGAGAGCATTTGAAGACATGCATTTTAGGATTGAAAGAAAGCTATCATGACTTACCTCCACAACAGGCTTTCTGGTTCCCCTGTCTTGCTTCTGGATCAATTTGGGATGTTGCATCTATTGGACACAATAAAAATTGGTTAGTCCTAAATTTTGGACATAAGAATGTGAAGGTATGAATAGCAAATATATACTTACATTGGAACATGAATGCTTTGTGGATGCAGCAGGTGACTTGAGCTCCATGGTTTCAAACTGTAGAAAAGGAAAAAATACAAGTCTTGGAAGGTGCAGAGTAAACAAATGAAGCACATTCAAGATCAAGAGAAAACAAACGTTTCCAATGGATGACTTAAATAAAGAACATAAAAAAACAAACATATATAAAGTATTTCACAAAAGTGAGTACACCCCTCACATTTTTGTATATTTTTTTATATCTTTTCATGCGACAACACTGAAGAAATGACACTTTGCTACAATGTAGAGTAGTGAGTGTACAGCTTGTATAACAGTGTAGATTTGCTGTCCCCTCAACAAAACTCAACACGCAGCCATTAATGTCTAAACTGCTGGCAACAAAAGTGAGTACATAATTTTCCAGCACTGCCTTAACCCTCTTGGGCACTGAGTTCACCAGAGCTTTACAGGTTGCCACTGGAGTCCTCTTCCACTCCTCCGTGACGACATCATGGAGCTGATGGATGTTCGAGACCTTACGCTCCTCCACCTTCCATTTAAAGATGCCCCACAGATGCTCAATAGGGTTTAGGTCTGGAGACATGCTTGGCCAGTCCATCATTTTTACCCTCAGCTTCATTAGCAAGGCAGTGGTCATCTTGGAGGTGTGTTTGGGGTCGTTATGATGTTGGAATACTGCCCTGCGTCCCAGTCTCAGAAGGGAGGGGATCATGCTGTGCTTCAGTATGTCACAGTACATGTTTGCATTCATGGTTCCCTCAAAGAACTGTAGCTCCCCAGTGCCAGCAGCACTCATGCAGCCCCAGACCATGACACTCCCACCACCATGCTTGACTGTAGGCAAGACACCCTTGTCTTTGTACTCCTTACCTGATTGCCGCCACACATGCTTGACACCATCTGAACGAAATACGTTTATCTTGGTCTCATCAGACCACAGGACATGGTTCCACCATGTCCTTAGTCTGCTTGTCATCAGCAAACTGTTTGCGGGCTTTCTTGTGCATCATTTTTAGAAAAGGCTTCCTTATGGGGCAACAGCC
Source organism: Glandirana rugosa (assembly GCA_018402905.1). Lineage (NCBI taxonomy): Eukaryota > Metazoa > Chordata > Amphibia > Anura > Ranidae > Glandirana > Glandirana rugosa. Next base: position 13,081 of record BLSH010080446.1, read on the forward strand.
TTACAGACCAATTTGATGCAGTGTGTGTTGTGTGGTCTGAGCACTGACAGGCTGACCCCCCCCCACCCCTTCAACCTATGCAGAAATACTGGCAGCACTCACACATCTATTCCCCAAAGACAACCTCTGGATATGACACTGAGCATGTGCACTCAATCTCTTTGGTCGACCATGGCGAGGCCCGTTTTGAGTGGAACCTGTCCTGTCAAAACGCTGTATGGTCTTGGCCACCAAGCTGTAGCTCAGTTTCAGGGTCTTGGCAATCTTCTTATAGCCTAGGCCATCTTTATAGAAACATAGAAACATAGAAAAGTGACGGCAGAAAAAGACTGAGTAGCCCATCGAGTCTGCCCCTTTTTATATTTTTTTTTGTTTTTGTTTTTTTTTCCACATTAACCTTGTTGTCTGACTATAGATTTATGTTTATCCCAAGCATGTTTGAAGTCATTTACTGTTGACTGTCTCACAATCTCTGTTGGTAGTTTATTCCAATCATCAACCACCCTTTCAGTAAAATACTTTCTAAGATTTGTTTTGAACTTCCCTCCAGTTAGTTTGAGGTCATGTCCCTGTGTTCTTGATTTTGGTTTCATATTGAAAAGACTGCCCTCCTGAACCTTATTCACCCCCTTGATGTATTTAAAGGTTTCAACCATGTCTCCCCTCTCCCTTCTTTCCTCCAGACTGTACATATTAAGTTCCTGAAGTCACTCTTTATATGTTTGATCTCCCAGACCTTTCACCATTTTTGTTACCAGTCTCTGAACTCGTTCTATCTTATCAATATCTTTTTGTAGGTGAGGTCTCCAGAACTGCACACAGTATTCTAAGTGAGGTGTCACTAAAGATCTATATAGAGGAATCAGAACCTCCTTCCTCCTGCTGGTGATCCCTCTACTGATACATCCCAGAATTCTATTTGCTTTTCCCACTGCCTGGTCACACTGTTTGCTCATTTTGCAATCATCTGAAATAAGCACCCCCAAATCTTTTTCTTCTGTAGTGCTGGCTAACACTGTACCCCCAATGCTGTACTCTCTAAGGGGATTCTTTTTCCCTAGATGCATTATTTTACATTTAGAAATATTGAACTACAGTCTCCACTGCTTTGACCAATCTTCCAGCAATGCCAAATCATGTTCCATGTTACAGACACCTCCAGGGATATCAACCCTATTACACACCTTTGTATCATCAGCAAAGAGACATACATTGCCCAACAAACCTTTAGTTATATCACCTACATATAGGTTAAATAGAACAGGACCCAGTACAGAGCCTTGTGGTACCCCACCAGTGACTGGTCTCTGCTCTGAGTGAACCCCATTTACAACCACACTCTGGGATCTATCCTTTAGCCAACTGCATATCCACTGAACCACCCAAGGGTTAAGTCCTAGCTTGTACAACTTTTGTATTAGATCATTATGTGGAACTGTATAAACAAAACAACATTCAGTGCCTCCCCATATTCATCAATTTAAATTCAAATTCGTGTCCATGAAAAGTTCAAACCATATAATAAATAAATAAAGTGTCTTCCGTGAAGAAAGTGACGATAGTGCTCATAAAACTGCTTGGTGCATAAAGGTGCAACAAAGGTGCGAGGTGCTCACTCCCCTCTCGTGTCCCCACTCACCCTAAGGCGTGGACCTGCTGCTTTGCAGTCAACAGGTCAAACAAGTGAAGGTTTGTTGTGGATGATTTTACAGCTGGGCACTGGAGAGGTATGGCAGCACAGCAACTCTTCAGAAATCAAGCCTTTATGTGCTCAAAGAAAATAAAAAATACCATAGTGTAGACTGTCTAATAATGACACATTTATTGTGCAGACAATTGCCTACTTACAACAGATCTATGGTCAAGCTCATTCAATTGGAACAACACAGCGTGGTGACTGCTGGAACTCGCATCCATTCGTCGGATGTGTTATTATTAGACAGTCTACACTATGGTATTTTTTATTTTCTTTGAGCACATAAAGGCTTGATTTCTGAAGAGTTGCTGTGCTGCCATACCTCTCCAGTGCCCAGCTGTAAAATCATCCACAACAAACCTTCGCTTGTTTGACCTGTTGACTGCAAAGCAGCAGGTCCACGCCTTAGGGTGAGTGGGGACACGAGAGGGGAGTGAGCACCTGGCACCTTTGTTGCACCTTTTTGCACCAAGCAGTTTCATGAGCACTAGCGTCACTTTCTTCACGGAAGGCACTTTATTTATTTATTATATGGTTTGAACTTTTCATGGACACGAATTTGAATTTAAATCGATGAATATGGGGAGGCGCTGAATGTTTTTTTGTTTATACATGGACTAAACGGGTTCGCCTAAGATTACAGCAGCCCCCTAACAGCCTAAATGGTTGTTCCATCAAATGTTTATTTTATTTATGCAAAGATTTGTATCATAGTATTTATTTGCACTTTATCACTATAATTATTCCACGGCTCAATAGAGTTTTTGGTTTATACATTATGTGGAACTGTATCAAATGCCTTGCTGAAATCAAGATATGCTATGTCCACAGCACCAGCCTGGTCCAAAACACTGGTAATATAGTCAAAGAATTCAATCAGATTTGTCTGACATGATCTGCCCTCAGTAAAGCCATGCTGCTTTGGGTCCAGCAAGCTGTGTATTTTTAGGTGATCATTGATCCTTCTTTTCAGAAGTGATTCCATTACCTTGACTACAATTGAAGTTAAACTCACTGGCCTGTAATTGCCAGCTTCTACCTTGCTGCCCTTCTTATGGATAGGTACAATATTAGCTATCCGCCAATCATGGGGAACTTCTCCTGTTAGAAGAGATTTATTTAAAAGATTTGTTAATGGTCCAACAATTATAATCGCAAAGTTCTCTTAGAACTCTGGGATGAATACCATCAGGGCCCATTGCTTTATTAAGCTTTAACCGAGCCAGTTCCTCAGCTACCTCTGTCTCCAGAAATCCAAGAAATGAACCATCATTACTAGAACCAATATGATTCCCTAACTTGTTATCATTAGTGCAGTCTGTTTGAGAAGACTGAACAGAAGTAATTGTTTAAATGGTTTGCTACATCCTGGTCTCCCTCAACATATGTGTTGTGCCCAGTTTTCATTTTAGTGATCCCATTGTATTTTTTCCTTCTATCACTAATGTACCTAAAAAAGGGTTTTATCTCCTTCCTTAATAGACTTAGCAATTTCCTCCTCTTTCTGTGCTTTTGCAGCACCGATAATATGTTTGGCCTCCTTTTGTTTATTTTTATACTCCTCTCTGTCAGCTACACCTCCTGTTTCCTTGAATCTTCTATATGCCGTTGTTTTCCCCTTTACTATCCTACTTACCACTTTGGTGAACCATATTGTTTTTTTCTTCTGTTTATTCTTACTAACTTGCCTGACACATAATCTAGTTGCCTTCACGATGGTAGACTTTAATAGTGCCCACTGATTACTTACTCCTGTCATTTTACTCCAGCTTTTCAGTTCATTTTTTAGAAATTTCCCCAATTCAGCATATATAGAGCAACGATTCTATTTTTCAGATCCTCAGAGAGTTCTTTGCCATGAGGTGCCATGTTGAACTTCCAGTGACCAGTATGAGAGAGTGAGAGTGATAGCACCAAATTTAACACACTTGTTCCCCATTCACACCTGAGACCTTGTAACACTAATGAGCCACATGACCCCAGGGAGGGAAAATGGCTAATTGGGCCCAATTTGGACATTTTCACTTAGGGGTGTACTCACTTTTGTTGCCAGCGGGTTAGACATTAATGGCTGTGTGTTGAGTTACTTTGAGGGGATGGCACATTTACACTGTTATACAAGCTGTACACTCACTACTTTACATTGTAGCAAAGTGTCATTTCTTCAGTGTTGTCACATGAAAAGATATAATAAAATATTTACAAAAATGTGAGGGGTGTACTCACTTTTGGGAGATACTGTATGTACCTCTGCTGTTGATAAGTCTGCCTCAAAGTTGCATGTTTGGAGCTGAAAATATAAAACAATTCTTGTTAAGATTCCATGTAGTTTGTGGTTGTCTCCTTTTCCTATACTAAACCATATCAAACAAATGCACAGCAAACGTGTTGAGGCATGCTTTAGTGGTCCAAACAAATAGAGAAGAAAGGCTGAACATTTACACTGGGCATTTTTGGGGAAACAAGCAGGAAACATGTATAGATCAAGCAATGAGGGACACCCTAGAAGTATTGCAGGGGTTTAAGTATGCAGAAATGAGGCGGATAAAACAGAACATGTGCCACAAGTCAAACAAGAAAGTGCATAAATTAGGCACTACTTGCCATGGGCTCCACCAGATCAGGAATGTTTGGCTTCTCTTCTGATGAGCTCTCCTCTGCCATCACTCACTTCTGTCAGGGCCCTAAGAAGTGTGCACCAGAAAAGAAGCGCTGCACGCTAGATATGAAGGCCCTACAGTAAATTGCTGTACACCTGAGGTCAATTACAATTGGTTTAATGTGGAAAACACAGCAAAACATAGCCAAATAGCTCATGCGATATTTTAGGAATGTTTTTTGGTGAATGCCAAAACTCTTTTTGAAAAACACTGAGCAGTATTTTTAAGGGGCATAATACCGCTTTGTGAACAGAGCCCACTGTGACTGGTGTGGGGTGATTAGGGACACTGGGAGTGTGTATGACATGGAATGTCATATGCTGCAGTATATCACAGGTCAGTCACTGACTGTCATAAGCACACACAAAAAATAATCCCACCAATTTTTGCTCTACTAATCAGTTTTCGAGACCATACAAAATATGATTATAGTGCAAAAAAAGATGTATTATAACAATATAACAGTTCATAAAATAACATTTACTTTACAAATGTTAAAGATTTCACCTTTTCCCTTTTAAATGTTTTGAGATGGCTACACACACAAATTAGTATGTTTATATAGAGTGAGGGGAAAAGTGTTCTACCTGCCTTTTTTATTAATAAGAGGGCTGATAATTGCTCTTGCTGTGTTATGTAGTTTAACATTATTGATTAAAAGGCTTGTTTAGTGTAGAGTTACAAAAACTATTAACCTAATGTTAACAAAGCTCTGAATTAAAATGAACTGCGTTCACCAAGTGAAAGTACAAAAATCTATTGTAAGCATTTAATGTTTCAGATTGAAAACACTTTATATATCTAATGCAGATAAGGAAACAAACCACTTTTTTTCTTTCAATTGTTGCTTATGATTTGCAACAATAAATCTGTGGTTTAAATCACCCATTCTAAAATCACGTCATTCTTCAATAGTTCTGTTTCAATACAAACATACAGGAATAATATTTTATGGCTATTTTTTTTATATAACAATTGCTTTTTCAGTGCATCGGTTTGAAAAATGTCCTATTTATATTTGTAAATTCAAACAGCAGTAAAGTCATGTAAACAAAAATATTATTAAATTGTTAAATGTAGTTATGCTGTCAAATTGTTCAAAGTAAGTTTGCAAAGATATGTAAACACTGTCAGCAGAGGATAATGTTTTATAGTAACACACATCAACAGAAATTTCATTTGTTTAGTCCATTTATTTTTCTGCTGCTTGCTATGTATAAAATGTCTTTCCTGACAGTCGATTAATTGTATTTAGCCATGATTAAATTTGAACAACCATGTAACATTTTAAGTGGAACTATAGACAGTATCAAAGATGACATACACTATATGATATAGTCTGTAACTAGCATTAAATCAGCAGTCTTTGGTTTTCTGACATTAAGGCTGGGTTCACATATATGCAAATTGGATGTGTTTTTAACTGCATCCAATTCACATAACATGTGAATGTGACCAGGGCCACTGATAAGCCAGTACAAATGGCCCTGTTGTACTGGTCCGGCCAGCAAGGGGGACCCATGCAGCTTCACAAACGGTCCACAGAGAGAAAAAAAATGTCCGGAGTGCTCCCTTCCCTCCTCCTCGTGTGTCCAGGGCCAGTGCAAGCATAAGGCAGCCAGTACACCAAGACTCTGCACTGTCTTCAACACCATCTGGACTGCCTCCCCCTCCCATCGGCTGTGTACTGGAGGATGGAATGTGGCATCCCCAGCATCCCTTTGCTTGTGCGGGCTCTGAGCTGTCCCTGCTTTAGGTGGTGTTTTATTGCATGATAGATTGTATATAGAATACACAGCCCCTGTCCATTCCTGCACCTCAGTAGCCCATCTTTTAGATGTGATGCACTAATGGGCCCCTTTCACATTGTTAGACTCTGGCTCCAATCCACCTGCTCAGCAGGAAATCTGTCCACTGATCTATATTGAGCACATGGATGACAAGTCTGTGTCTGCTTCGCTATGCAGAGCGGACATGGAAAGAACTCACTCTCCTCTGTCAGCAGTCAGGTGTAAATGGACCTACAAACATTCAAAACAATACCGCGCTTCTGGAATTTAACATATGAGGCAGCTGCAACAAAAATATAGTGCGATATTCCACCAAATAAACACATTTAAAACGAAGATTTGTTGCGCTAAACCTTAGTGATGAATAACATCGTGTATATACCTATATGAATAAACATATGAATGTTTACATAACATAAACATATTAATAGTGCAAAAAAAAGGGTTGCATACTATTGTGAAAATCAATAAAAAATGGTGAACAACAATTAATATAAAAAAATATATATGATATAGTCCCAAAACATGTGAAAAGGTCAACCGTGATTAGGAGTATAGGCAAAAGATTGATATGTCAAAAGTCCTTATACAGTCCAAAAAGGTAAGGTCACTCCTATTTCCACCACCATAGATCATGCAGGCACCTCCGGTGACAGGGAAGGGGTAAAAATAAACCCTTACCAGAAGAGAAGACCCGCTATCGCTAGCAAGGGTCAGACCTCACATGCAGATATAGCCCTCTGCAGGGACCAGATGGTAGCAGCTCAATCCTCCTGGGACACCGGAATTCCACTGCATCCACAGCGGGGTAAGGTAATCTGGACTACGGACCTCAGCAGCCTCTCACGCCATATGCCATAAAAAATAGGGACTTCATAGCGTGATACTGTAAACTTTAGTTTATTTAAACATAGATTCTAAAAACAGGGTACTCACAATATTCGATACAATTTCTCTGGAGGATGTGGTTTATTTAGTTAAATAATTCTCCATACTAATATTCTAATTTTTATTATTGTGTATTTGAGAAATATAATGGGTTCTATTTCTTACTTTTATATAATATTTTTTCTTAGTTTTTATGTATTAATATTAATTTTAGATGGTTTTGGTAATTATATAAATATATAGCTCTCGCCCCCCTTTTCTCTTTATTTCGGGCGTTAGGAGCCCCCCTTTAAGATACGTGATACGTGGATTGTGGGCTATAGATGCTTTGCGCCTAGCCTAATCAATCTAGAGGGGTATTGGCCCTGGTAGTTATCTGCGTTGGTATACCCAACCTTAGAGAATATGGGGGGCGAGATAAAGGGGTTGTCCTTAATAAGCAACCTGTAAGAATGATTAGGGTATATGGGACCCGTGCGATTATATATTATATTTTTACTTTAATATATTGATTTTTTAAATATGGGATATATGGTTAATATTTTACTTAAAATTAAATATAGGGTAGAACGGATGAAAATCTTTCTCGCTTTGATAGGATATATCAGATATATCAGAGTATATACCCATATAGATTTTCTGTGACTCGCTGAATATATAACCAATGATTACTAGTATTAAGAGTTAATGTGTTCCGTATGTAAAAATAAGGCTCGTTGATTGCAAGCAGGTAGTTGCAATCATAGCGAGGTTTGGAACACAAAAATGGAGTGGAACCAAAGCGAGGTTTGGAATGCAAATAGGAAGTATATATTGTGGTGACGCAGGACGTTGCCCGTGCCCCAGGAAGACGTGACCTATCACGAAACATGTAGGGCGGAGTTAACGACTGACGTCACCACACCACATGTTGTATCCCGCGAGGACGGGCGTTCTGTGATTCTGCTGGCAGACTGTGTTTTTAATGTCCAATGCGAGAAATTGTATCGAATATTGTGAGTACCCTGTTTTTAGAATCTATGTTTAAATAAACTAAAGTTTACAGTATCACGCTATGAAGTCCCTATTTTTTATGGCATATGGCGTGAGAGGCTGCTGAGGTCCGTAGTCCAGATTACCTTACCCCGCTGTGGATGCAGTGGAATTCCGGTGTCCCAGGAGGATTGAGTTGCTACCATCTGGTCCCTGCAGAGGGCTATATCTGCATGTGAGGTCTGACCCTTGCTAGCAATAGCGGGTCTTCTCTTCTGGTAAGGGTTTATTTTTACCCCTTCCCTGTCACCGGAGGTGCCTGCATGATCTATGGTGGTGGAAATAGGAGTGACCTTACCTTTTTGGACTGTATAAGGACTTTTGACATATCAATCTTTTGCCTATACTCCTAATCACGGTTGACCTTTTCACATGTTTTGGGACTATATCATATATATTTTTTTATATTAATTGTTGTTCACCATTTTTTATTGATTTTCACAATAGTATGCAACCCTTTTTTTTGCACTATTAATATGTTTATGTTATGTAAACATTCATATGTTTATTCATATAGGTATATGCACGATGTTATTCATCACTAAGGTTTAGCGCAACAAATCTTCGTTTTAAAGGTGTAAATGGACCACCTGTTCATTTACATCTCACTGTCACCAGATCCAATCCACTATACAGATGGGGAATAGATCCCCATCCATTTGTTTTTAGCAGATAAGATTGGATGCAGGCAGGTGTAAATGGATACATGTTCGTTTACATCCATTTCTCCATAGAGGAGAATAGATGGTCCAATCAGGTCCGCCTGAAAAATGGACAGGTGGACTTTTTGGAACATCTGTGTGAAAGGGGCCTTTTTTTAACTTTTTTTTGTCCACGGGGTTTTTTTTTCTTTCAAAAGTATTTATTGATTATGCCAATAAAACAAAGCAGAGAGCAGAATACTGCTTATGATAAGCAGCTTGTTAAACCAAGAAAAGAGAGCTGGATCTTAAAGGCATGTCCTGAAGGAAATCAAAAATAGCAATTAAGTAAAAAACAAACATTACAGCAAGTGTAACATTGATGATCATTTCAATACCTTAGAACTAGTATGGTCGGATGAAGGTAATACCTAACAGGGAAGTTGCGACCATAAGGTAGGTCATATTGAATGCGTTGTGGCTGTTGAGTGTTCTATACCAGGATTGCCCAGGAGTTGGAACGCAGAGGGAGTTCCAGTGCCTCTCCAGACACCCCCTATGGGAACATGCTGTGGCTAGGAGATCCTCTACCAACCTCAAATAAGTAAGTGTACTATGCTGACCAACCTGGGAGATTATGTTGACACTTCCAATCCATTTAAGCTTTGTAAGACCATAAAGTATAGATTTAAATGTACTTAGATCATTGGCATTGAAATAACCCGGAGAGCGATCCTGATTAAGATGAGTCAGGGGAGCAAGTGATTTACTGAGCAAGTAACTCTCCTTGATAAGTTGACCAACTGATAACTGATTTCCTGAAAAAGCATTGAAAATTGATGTGTTTTAGGATCTTACCCAGGTCCAGGGGAATAGGAAGGAGTAAGGAGAGCGAAGTGGAAAAGAGAATAGGGAGAAGAGAGGAGTAGTGGGGAATGCACAGGAAGCGCAAAAAGGTCACCTAGAATTTAGTCTATTAAGTGGGAGTGATTCCAGGGAATAAAGGGACTTGGGAGTATGTAGCTTAGGATTCCCAAATAGGTTTGAAGATTTGAACTCTGTCACGTAAAATACTTACAATTTTCTCCTGGGCCATTGTCCAGAAAATTTTTCTTTTGACCACTGAGATAAGAACTGAGGCTTTTTTCCAATAATTTGCGATAGTGATTTTGGTACCCAGAGGTACGAAGAAAACCAATGCTTCGGTATGATTATTTAATTTCTCTAATTTATGGTTGAGTAGAGCTATATATGATTTTTGAGGGAAAGAAATTCCCGTAATTTTGTTTTCAAAAAGGTTTTTATTAATTAACACAAATCTGGAATTACAAGCAATATAATGGTAAGTATGAAGCCGTAAACAATTTGAGCATTAGGGAATAGAAGAACAATCACAGAAACACTGAAGGTGTCCAGAGAATTATATTAGGTACCAGGGGTGCAGCTCGAGGAAGCCTGATTCTGATTAAGAGAGGTACAACGCAGACCTCATCCGGCACCCCTCATGGGAACAAACTGTGCCGAAGGAGGACTGGGAGCACCTGATGATGCTTGAGGAAGGCTATCCCCGCGGTGCTACCACAGAAGAGTCTGAACATCTCAGGTGTAGATAAAACAGTAAAACAAGGCTCCTCAAACAAAGTGGACTAAAAAAGTACATATATATCATAGTAATAGTGAGGGAGCCAAAACAACATGTCCTGTGTATGGTTCCATCATCAGAACGTAAGGGGGTAGGGGCTAGGGAGAGAAAGAAAAGGGAGTAGGAGAAACTAAGTAAGGAGCCAGGGGTTATAGAATAAGTGAGAAAAGATATCAAGAGAAAGTAAAAGTAGTGACCAAGGGGGAGATTGATACTGCAGATCAAAAATTAAATACTACATCATGTGAGCTCAATATGAAGGTAGCGGGCCCAGGGTTCCCATACTGATTCCCACTTGGCTGAAGAGTCCAGATAAATACTGACCATCTTTTCTTGGGCCAGGATCCACGAGATCTTTCTTTTGGCTAAGGAGAATGGGACTGTGGGTTTTTTCCAGGAACGGGCCAAAGCTAATTTTGACCCCGTGAATATAAAGGTTATGAGTTTGTTAGTAGCCTTAGGGGTGTTAGGGATAGGAAAATTGAGTAGAGCTGAGTGGGGTTGTTTCTGTATAGATAAGCCTGTAACTCTGTGAATCATCTGGAAAGTCTTGTTCAAAAAGTTCCTGATTCTGGGACACTCCCACCAAATGTGTAGCATCGAGCCCACATGGCCGCAACCTCTGAAGCACAGGGGGGAGGCTGAAGGGAACATTTTGAAGAGTCTCAGGGGGACCAGATACCATCAGGTCAGGACCTTGAGGTTGGCCTCTGTCAACGCTATATTCAGGATCCCTTTGTAGGCTTGAGTAGAGGCCCTCTGCCAATCTAAAAAGCTCCAGGTTTGGCCCAGGTCTTTCTCCCATTCAAGCATAATGGGAGACTTGAAGTCCAGGTTGGAAAGTGCCTGGTATATCACCGAAATCCCTCCCCTCTGCTCCATGGCTCGACTGCACAAGACCTCGTAGGCAGTAATGGGTAATGGCTCTGGTTTTGTGTGCCACATTTTGTGGAGGAAGTGTAAAATTTCTGTGAAACGAAATCTTTCCGAGGAGGGCATATCAAGTTTGCTAATACAGTAGAGGAGAGATATTGGACCATTGGTATTGAAGAAATGACCAATCCTATAGAGGCCTTTGCTCAACCACCGGTTGAAAGATTTGATGTCTAGTCCTGGTGAGAAGTCCGGGTTATGAAAGAGGTGGGCAAGAGGGTGCCAGGGGGAGACAAGTCTAGGGTCTTTCTTGAGAGAGTCCCATAGGGCGATCGAGTGAGACAAGGTTGGGGCCATAATTGGCGGTCTTGTTTTGTGGGGACACCACAGTAGGTAATCGAGGGTGAAGTGTGGAGCTGCCTGTCTTTCCATCAGAACCCAGTCCGGTGTTGCCACTTTAAAGTAAATGGTAGAGAGTTGAGCTAGCTGGGCGGCCAGGTAGTACTTCTTAAGGTGCGGCAGCCCCAGGCCTCCCCCATTCCTGGGGCGGAAAAGGCAATGTCTAGCTATCCTGAATCCTTTAGACCCCTAAATGAATTTGATAATCTTAGCTTGATGTTTGCGAAGAGGGGTGGAGGGGATAGCTATTGGAAGGGAGCGGAATAAGTAAAGAAGGCGTGGTAGTAGGTTCATCTTCACTGAGTTAACCCTGCCTAGCCAGGATAGGCCAAGCGAATCCCATTGTTTTAGGTCAAGTTCTAGCTTGTGAATTAATGGAGGGTAATTAGCTGAGTATAATCAATCTATGGATTTCGTTAGTTGAATCCCCAGGTAAGATACTGTAGATTAGACTCACTCCAGGCAAAGCGGAAGTTTTCCTTCAGACGGGTGACCATAGAGGGCGGTAAATTTATATTTGGGGCAGTGGATTTAGAGTAATTGACCTTAAGGCCTGAGACTTCACTAAAGTCATCTAGAGTAGCGCAAATGTTTGGGAGGGAAGTTAGCGGGGAGGTGACAAAGAGAAGGATATCATCCGCGAAAAGCGCGCATTTATGCGTTTGAGGGCCGCACCTGACCCCATGTATGTCGGGATGATCTCTTATGGTGGAAGCTAGAGTCTATTACTATGGCAAAGATTAGAGGGGAGAGGGGGCAACCTTGCCTGGTACCCCTCTCGATAGGGAAGGGGTCCGACAGGAAGCCCTGCATACGAATTTGAGCCTGCGGGTTGGAATATAGGGCCCCTATGATGTTCATGAAGTGGACCCCAAAGCCCCAGTTCCTTAGAGTCGAGAAGAGAAAAGGCCAAGAGGCAGAGTCAAAAGCTTTTTGCAGGTCTAGAGACAATAAGAAGCCAGCTTGGGGTTGACCTCCATCCCAGCTCGAATTTAGAGAGATTATGTCAATGGCCTTCCTGACCTGGTCAGGACCCTGGTGTCCGTGAATAAACCCCACCTGATCCTTATGTATGTATAGGCTAATGAAAGAAGCAATGCGGTCTGCCATTATTTTTGTCAAAATTTTAAGATCGTTGTTGATCAGGGAGATGGGGCGATAGTTAGCGACTAAACTTGGGTCCTTACCCGGTTTGAAGATTACCGTTATGAAAGATGAATTTAGAGATCTGTCCAGGGTGGCCCCTTTACGTAGATCGTTAAAAAATCTAGCAAGATAAGGTGCGAGGGTTGAGGCGAAATGTTTGTAGTAGGGTATTGAAAATCCGTCAGGATCCGGGGCAGAGGAGGGCTTCAAGGCCCTAATTACCTGAATGATTTCTTCCGCCGTGACTGGGGCTTCAAGTCTGTCTCTATGGTGATCTTTAAGGGTGGGGTTCTTGTGAGAATTTAGGAAAGAGTCTAGAGAGATTGAGGGGGGGGCTTATGAGAGCTGTATAGAGATTTATAAAAGTCATGAAAGGCTCCTAAAATCAGTTTGGGATTCTGGGAGGGGGAGGAGCCATTCAGCTTAATTTTGGGCATGGCATGCAACTTGAGTCTAGGGGCTAGCTTAGAGGCTAACATATGTCCCGGTTTATCTGTTTGATGGTAATATCGAGCTCCCGACCAACGGAGGTTCTTTTCCGCCATAGTCGTAAGCGCTAGGTTTAGGGCCGTTCTGGCCGCATCTAGTTTGGCTGTAGGGACTGAAGACGGTTTGGCTTTATGTCTGCTACTTAGGGAAATTAATTCTCTGCCCAGCCTAAGGATTTCGGCCTGTCTAGTTTTACGGATACTGGAGGACAGTTGGATGAGCTTCCCCCTAATTGAGGGTTTATGGGCCGCCCAAAGGGTGGAGGGAGATACGTCAGGAGTGTTGTTTAGTCGGAAGTATTCTTGGATACGTTTGTCAATTTCCTGAGCAAGGCAGGGGTTGCTAAGAATGGAGGCATTCAGCCTCCAGCATCCCCTCCCCCTTGAGCCGCCCAACTGCCTCAATCTCAGGTAGAGCGTGGAGTGGTCTGACCAGGCAGAGTCCTTGATATAGGATTTTGACACTGAAGGAGCTAGAGTGAAAGGTATTAGGAAGTGGTCTATCCTTGAGAAGGAGTTGTGCGAGTTAGAGTAATAAGTATAATCACGTTTGGAAGGATTCATTTCCCTCCAGGCGTCGATTAGTCCCTGCTGATTGAGAGTTTTAGCCACTGCTAGGCTTTGTCTGGTGGGGCGAATGTGGCCCTTCCCTGGAGGACAAGCTTTATCCAACCCTGTATCAAAGGCTACGTTAGAATCTCCTCCAAGGATAGTTGTGCTTTCGAGGAGGGGGTTTAGGGTTGCCAGCATAGCACGAAAAAATTTGCTCTGCCCAGAATTCGGAGCATAGTAAGAGATTAGAGAATAGATGTGGTTGTCAATCTGACCCTTGACTAAGAGGTATCTGCCTTCGGGAATCTCTAAAGACCGATGAGGTGAGAAAATTGCAACGTTTGGCAAAAAGGATAGCCACCCCTTTGGTTTTATTCTCGGCATTGGCAAGATAGAAGGTTGGAAATTTAGGGTGTATAAAGCGAGGAGAGTATGAACGAGGAAAGTGGGTTTCCTGCAGAAACAGGATATCAACTTTGTCATTGTGGTAGAACTGGAGGGCTTTCCTACGCTTCACTGCTGAATTAAGCCCTTGTACGTTATGAGAAGCAATGCGTAGGAAGGTGTCTGGTGGGGTTGGATCAGCCATGGAGTAGTTGAGATCGGACCACTGTACAATAGCAGGCACTTACCTCATCCTGGAGGGGGAAGCTCGGAGGATTTCATTTAAGGGAAGACCATCTGATGGAGTTTGATGTAGCTAGGGGGTGCAGGTGTCCCTTGGTCACTAGGAATAGAGAAGCAGAGGTAAGAACAGAGGTAGAGAGAAGAACCGAAATACAAGGCAACATTGGTAACAAAGAAAAAAAACGAAGACAATCCTGGGGGAGGACCCCCGTAATCTCAAAAACTTGAGAAATTTACTCCCCCCCTAAAGAGGGGAAACCTGACCCGGGGAGAGAAAGGTTTTGTCTCCTCGGGTTAGGGAGAGGGCACGAGTGCCGCTCCGGTGAACAAGCCCCAATGGGGTGTAATATCAACCTGTAATATAGTAAAACATACAGCGAAGTAAACATGACCTGGTGATTGGGAGGGCGCCCCTATCAATATCCATATGAGACCAATGTTGGCCCAGGGTCACCAGGTTAAATAGATTTTTGTTATTAGGGGTGGTATCGGGCTGTTGCTATGGGGAGGACCCCCCGACCCCCAAAAAGGAGGCCAGAGGATCCACCCGGACAGAGCAGCCCATGTGAAAAGTAGGTCAACTTTCTATTAAAAACAACAAGACAATAGGATCAATAGTACACAGAGAGCCATCGAAAGGAGCAAGGGCCCCCGAGGGGCCAAGTTCCAACAGAAGTGCAGGCTTAACAATGAAAGGTGGGTAGAGTCGGTATGACCCCACAGGCAGGGGTTAAGTAATTCTGCCCACTGGGAGGCAATGGAAAAAGTAATAGAAAAGTACTAGAGCCACAGTCAGGAGGTGGGAAATTTCAGGGTGGAAAGCCTTCCTTCGCTTTCATGGATTTAGACTTCTGCCACAGGGGGGTCAGGGGGCTTGATGGAAGGGGGCGTTTGGAGTTGGATGGGGTAGATGCTTGCATGGGAGAAGGGGGGTCCTTGGAGAGAATTTCCAGTTTTTGAAGGAGGAGTTCGCCATCCTGGAGGGAAGAAAATTTGTAGGATTTGCTGCTCAGTTCAACTTTGAGGCCAAAGGGAAATTGCCACCAATATTTGATGTTTTTCTGTTGCAGGGTAGTCAGCAAAGGTTTTAGCGAGCGTCTATGTTGTATGGTGTAAGGTGAGATGTCAGCGAATAATTGGGTAGGGTGCCCCAGAAGATGGATCTGTACAGCATGTCTGGCTTTCCTCATTAAGTCCTCCTTGACCTTATAGTAATGAGGCTTGACCACAATATCACGGGGCAGCCCGTCTGAACATGGGGGCCCAGAGCTCTATGAGCCCGATCGAGTTCCAGTTAGTGTGGCTGAATGTCAGGCAGGAATTCTTTGATGAGAGTTTGAACTGCTCCTGAGATGTCTGTAATGCTTTCAGGGAGGCCTCTAATCCTGAAGTTTAGCCTTCTGGATCTATTTTCCAGGTCGTCTATTTTAGCCACTGCTTCATCTAATTGTCTGTGGAGGTCTTGGATTCTATCTGTGTTTTGATTAGCCCTTGCGACTGTGGCATCCATTTTGGATTCAATAGTCTCAATGCGGGCACCAAGGTTTTGTAGGTCTAGCTTGATCTCAGAGGTGATCCTAGAAGCTGTGTTAGCTAACCCTCTTTCAAGGAGATCAGCAAATTTAGAGAACATGTGAGCTATGTCCTGTGATTGTGGAGGGCTCTGGTCCTGAATCCTTAGCTGGGCTGGGAGGGCGGCAGTGTGGGAATGAGTTGGTGTCATCAGGAGTTCCTCCATTGTCTGATTAAGGAGGGACTCGGTGGATGCGGGTGAAGCAAGTCCTTGCTGGACTGCAGCTATGGGGCATCTATCTCCTACCTCCTCCCTCCATGGGAATTGTGCTGGGGAGAGGCCGCGGTCTGCCTCGTGGCGCGATCGCTCCGCCGCCATCTTGGGGCCTCCGGTCGGAACGTCTGTGGCTGAAAGTTGCTCCCGCAGGTCTCTCCTGGCTTGTCCCGTGCTCATAGGGAGGGTCCCTGAGTGAAGATCCCCCCATGTGTGGAGGCTGTGAGAGAGGAATCATTCGCTGCTGTGCGCTGGGGCTCTTTGTCACCGGAGCGGGACGGAGCTCGGGAACTAGGCATCCATCTAGTCGGCTCCGCGCCTGCGCACTCTCCAAACTCCCATAATTTTGCGTAAGCTATAACTACAACTTTTTGTAGTACCGGCGTGTGAGAATTTTGAGGCTAAGGAGATATTCATTAGGCCTTTAAAAGAGCGTTGGAAGCAGCACTTCCATTTTACGAGATCCCAATTTATGTTGAGGTCAGATTCCCATGCAAGGGTGTATGAAGGCTTGGACTGAGCTGTAGCTAGAGCAGCATAGATGATGGATATTCCTCCCCTCTGATCCATGACTTCAGCACATCAGAATTCATATAGGGTGACTCTAGGGGGTTACGGTTTGTTGGGCCAAATAGAGTGGAGATATTGTGTGATTTGGTGTATGTAAATCTTTCTGAGGAGGGCATTTTGAGTTTGCTGATGCAATAACCAATAGAGATGGGGCCCATTAAGGTAAAAAATTGCCCTATTCCAAATAAGCCTTTGTTGAGCCACCATCTGAAAGCTAAGATATTCTGGCCTAGGCGGAAGTGGGGATTGTGAAATAGGTGTGTTAAGGGATGGAGGATGGAAATCAGGGAGGGGTGTTTATGTAGTCTGTCAGAGGCATAGTGAGTGAGATAGGGTAGGGGAAAGGACGGGGTCTGAGTTTAAAGGGAGACCAAAGTAAAAAGTATATGGTGTGGTTTGGGGTAGCCTGTCTCTCCACTAACAGCCAGTCTGGTTTTTGACCTCTCGTGTAAGCGATTGATATTTGGGCAAGCTGTGCTGCCTGATAATACCACCATATATTAGGGAGGGAGAGGCCCCCTTGAATTTTAAGTCTGAAAAGGTTGGCTTTAGAGAGTCTTCTGCCCTTAGATCCTCAGATGAAATTCAAAATTTTTGTTTGGAACTGTAACAGTTGGGATTTCTTGATAGGGACGGGAAGAAGTAAAGAAGAAGGGGGAGGGGGTTCATTTTGACCAAATTAATGCAGCCTAGCCATGATAGGTTATGTTTAGACCATGTAGTTAAGTCTGCTGATCATTTTTGGAACATAGGCGAATAGTTGGAGGAATATAAAAGGTTGAATTTGGGAGCTAAGTTAACCCCCAAGTGGGAAATGAGCCTGCAATCTCTCGAGTAGATTGAGGGGAATCGCGATGTTTAGGGCAACAGATTTTGACACATTTACCTGGTGGCCAGAGACATCACCAAATTGTTTAAGAAGGGCAAGGATGTTTGGGCTTGAGATAAGAGGAGAAGTGAGGAAGAGGAGAAGATTGGCGAATAATGCGCATTTGTGTTCTTGGGGCCCAAAGAATACCCCCTTAATGTCGGGATGATTTCTGATTGCAAGCAAAGGATTCAATCACTTTTGTAAATATGAGGGGAGACAATGGGCACCCCTGTCTGGTTCCTATTTCAGTGGTAATGGGGCAGAGTAACATCCTTGGAGGCGTACTTGAGCGGTAGGGTTAGAATATAGGGAGTGCAGGATCCCGAGGAAGTTGGGACCAAATCCCCATCTTGTGAATACATTAAAAATATATGGCCATGTGACCATATCAAAGGCCTTTTGGAGGTCAATAGATAGCAAGGAGCCTTTCTTGATGGGGATTACTGTTAGGAAAGGATTGGCCTGGTGAAGTCAGGCCATGTTCTGGACTTTTTCGCAGATTTTTGCTGTTCACGCGCATTCGCGCGCTCCCGTGCACACGCCCGCAACGGAAACGGCACCAAATGGCTCTATTTAAGCTCTCTGCACCTGTCAGCAGGTGCTGTCCATTCTATAGTGTCTGAGTACCTGTGAGCTTCAGCTCTCCTACCTGAAACCTGCTTCCTGTGTTGTTCCTGTTCCCTTGTACCAACCCGGCTTGCCCTGACCTGCTACCTATCTGCCTGCACCGACCCCGGCTATCCACGACCATCCGCTTTTCTGACCCTTCTGTACCTTGCTGCCAGCCTGTGAACGAACTCTGCTTGGACTGACTATTCTTCTGCCTGCCCCTTTTGTGCCTCTGTGACCCGCCAGTTGCCGACCCAGCCTGCACGACCACTCTTCTGTCTGCACGACCATCTGGAGCCTCACATCACCACCAGTGACCATCCAGCCCTCATGCCATCCCGCACTCTGGGACTTCCTGTCTACACTACCAGGGGTCCCCGAATCGAGTGTGTAAGAGTGGTTGTTCCCTGCTAAGACAGACTCCACCACCAGGATTGTGACAATTACCGTTCCATTGGGAGTTAAGTATTGTTATAATATCTATAGCCCTTCTTATCTGGTCAGGCCCCTGTCTCCCTGGGATAAAGCCTGTCTGGTCCTTATGGACATATTGAGAGATAAATGATGATAGCCTGTTGGCTAGTATTTTTGTTAGAATTTCGAGATCATTATTGATCAATGAAATTGGGCGATAGTTGTTAACTGTGCTTGAGTCCTTGCCAGGTTTAGGTAGTACTGAAATGTATGCTAAGTTTAAACCTTTACCTGGGGGAGTACCTGCTTTGAGGGAATTAAAGAACCTGACCATATAAGGGGCTAATGTGGGTGCAAATTTTTTGTAGTAACAGGCTGCAAAGCCGTCAGGGCCAGAGGCGGAATTTAATTTGAGGTGTTTTATCACCTTAAGGATTTCCATTTCAGTGATTTTTTTTCCAAGCAGGTGGAATGACTCTCAGATAATTTTGGAAGGGGGATGTTATTCAGGAAGTCATCGAGCTGGGATTGGGGACCTAATTTGTTTTCATTGTAAAGGTCAGTGAAGAACCCATGAAAGCCTTCCATGATGCATTGTGGATTTTGTGTTAAGGAACCAGAGGGGGTACGTCTTTTGTGAAAGGCTATGGATCTAGGTTTGGGAGATAGTTTGGCTGCTAATTTAGCTCTGATCCTATCTTTTTGAGAATAAAACGGGGCGATATTTTTCAGCTTCTGTGGTTAGGGCCATGTTTAAAGCTAGCCGGGCAGCATCAAGTTTTTCTAAAGATTCTCTGGTAGGGTTTCGTTTATGGTTTCTACTTAGAGTGTGAAAATCTGTAGTAAGTTTGTCTATGGTGGCGTGTCGCTCTCTTTTAAGGCAGGTAGTGGTTTGGATGAGCTTTCCTCTAATCACAGCTCTGTGGGCCGCCCATAGGATTTCTGGGGAGATGGCGTCTGTGTCATGTAGGTGGAAGTATTCTTTAATTTCTTTACCAAGGATTGTGCATTGAATCGGATCACTTAAGAGAGTTTCATTAAGCCACCAGGTGAAGTTCAGGTTGGGTCTAGTCGGGCATTGCAGGAATAAAAATACCATAGAGTGGTCTGATATGGGACTGTCTTTAATGATAGCTTTAGTTGCAAGTGGGGTGTAGGAGGATTGTATGAAGATATGATCCATCCTCGAATACATCTAGTGAGGCACAGAATAGTGGGTGTAGTCCCTAGTGTGGGGGTTACACTCCTTCCAGATGTCGATTAATCCGAAGGAGAATAGAGTGGAGGCTACTTTCATGCTTTGCTTGGGGAGCTTTCTTGTGCGGGTACGGCCATTGTTTGCTTAGTCTATAGATTGATCAAGAGCTATCTTTGAGTCGCCGCCCATAATTATTACCGTAAGAGTGGGGGAGGGGTTTACCGCGCTAGGCCAAGCGGGGTTAATAGGGGAGTAAGCTGCCACCTGTGTCGACCAAACTAATCGTAAAAACCTTGTGTATATGGGGGTGGCGCTAAACTTCAATGATAAATGAAAGTATGTGATTAATTAATATAAACCAGGTATAACCCTTGAAAAAACGTATATAGTACATGATTCTTTTGAAGAGTGAGTTCACAAATAAAGTTCAATGCACAAGGGGAAAACTTCAGTGTGTAAAAACAGTCATATAGACTTCTATATGTATAGGGATGGGGAGTGGTATCCAAGGTAAGAATTCTCCAGGAATGGTGATTTTTCAATGTGGGTGATCAATAAAACTGGAAACAATAGATGGTGGATGGAAACTCCAACCCCTTCCAGAGTGGAGGCTTACCAGAAAGAAGAAATGATAACGCCTTGAAAACAGTAGGATGTGGCATCCAGGATATCCAGCAACCGGTCGCGTCACACAGCCATGGGGGGGGGGTCTCCGTCACTGCTCCTGTACGACCAATTTCCGCGATCCAGGTCACGTTTGAGGTCCGGGTCCAATGGTCATCTGGAGGGACTTCCTGAGGGGAACCACCGTCAGGAGGGCCAAACCGTCCAAGGACTCAACCGTTTAGATGGAAATAAAAAGCAGGGCACTCACCATAGTATAAAACCTCGGTGATGAGGGGGCTATTTTTATTGTAATCATATATAAAAACAACAAATCCGAATTTCAACAAGCTTGTATAGAGTAACGCAGCAATCAATAGGTCAGAAGCGCCCGACGCGTTTCGTGTTAATACACGCCACCCCCATATACACATAATTATTACCCCTTTTAGGTGAGGTTTAAGGGTTGACATCATCGAAGAGAAGAAAGCTGCTTGGCCGTTATTCAGTGTGTAATAAACGATAAACTAGTAAATAGTACTGTCTATTGAGCCTATTACTAAAATATATCTTCCTGCTGGGTCGCTGAAGATTTCTGATTTAGAGAATTTTGTGTTTTTAGAAACGCATGCTGCTACCCCCTTTGTTTTATTTGTTGCATTGGAGAGGTTGAACTGGGAAAAGTGATTATGGATGAAGGAAGTTGTATATGAGGAGGGGAAATTTGTTTCCTGAAGAGGACATCTATCTTATGTGATTGGTAACGTTTGAACAGTTTTCTCCTCTTAATGGGGGAGTTAATGCCCTGCACATTGTGTGTGGCTATACAGAGGGGAATAGGGGTGGTGTTGTCAGCCTGCATGGATCAGAGGGTGGAGTGACCGCTCTAGTGGGGGAGTTCTTACCCTCAGACTTGTGAGTGGTTGTTGGCTCTTTGCAGTGCCCATCCAAGCCTTCCAGTTGAGTGGATCAAATTGTGGGTGAGATTTTCTAGGAGACCCAGAGGTGATAGAGGAAAGCAAAGAAGGAGAAGAGAGATGCTTGGATCCTTGGAAGATATGAGACTTCAAGTTAAAAATGTAGAAAAAAATGTCATGATGCATTGGAACATAAAAGAAATGTACAAAAAAAACAATCCAAATCCTGCTGTGGGAAAGAGGGACTGTGCCATCTTTACCACTGAATTTTTCCCAAAACGCATCTCCCTTTGGAGGGAGTGCATTACTGTATCAGAGTGGAGAACAGCTACCACTCCGAGGCAGTTGGAGGCGCAGAGTAACCGATCCAGCTCCTCCGCCAGAAGAAAACTAGAAGAAAAGACACTGACCCAATTTTAAAGCTAGGAACTTATTTTTTTGTTTCATTATTTTTTTTATTGAAAAAGCATATCATTTTAAAGTACAACAGTATCAAAAACGTAGTACCCCAATGGGGACCAGACAAAGTATAGAGCAGTGGTTCTCAACTCCAGTCCTCGGGACCCACCAACAGGCCAGATTTTAAGTATTACCTTGGGGAGATGCAGACTAGAATACTACAATCACTGAGCAGCAAATGATATCACCTGTTATGTATTTCAGTTATCCTGCAAACCTGACCTGTTAGTGGGTCCCAAGGACCGGAGTTGAGAACCACTGGTATAGAGGAACCAAAAATGATTCCAAAGTTTTCAGATCTGCAAGACAGGTTACACAAACGTTTGGTGATGTATAAACACAATTTTTCCTGGCATAAAGTCGCCATAAGAAGGAAACAATTAGACATACTAAGGAAAGAGATATAATGGTATAAAGAAGAAAACTAAAACAATACAACAAAACAATGAAAACAATCTGTCGATAACAGAGTAAGGTCTGAGCAGGAATGTTAAACGTATCACACATTCTCAATTAGTGCTTTTTGGCCCGTACGTTCCATAGACTCTAATTGTGATCAAAGAGTAATTTGTTCCCGTGTCTGTATGCTAGTAAGCCCTCATAAGTGTAGTTTTGCTTTACCATATCAATCACTTCAGATACATTTTGTGTATGGAGTGATTTTATGGAATCCACGTTTATTTTGTAAAATATTATAAAATAAAGAGGTTCTTTTCACAGATGGTTGTATTTCATGGAAATACTGCCAGCCTTGTTTGTGTAAACATATTTGAGAGGAGGTTAGGGATTTTAGAAAATGGGATAGTTGAAGATATAGATATTGGTCAGAGGGCTGGATTTGGAATTCTGTCTGGAGTTGTCTAAATGTTTTGAGGGTCTTGTTTTTAAACAGCTGCTCAATAAGTGAGATTCCTTTTTTTTCCCATTTATGGAGAGACAAGTGAGGGATAAGTAGTTCTAAGGTCTTTAAAGGAACAGGTATAGAAGTTTTTTGTAGCTATGCGAGATCCATGGAGCAGAAGGTTCTTCATGCCATCAGTGAAGCTTGGGTAGAGAGGGATAGATTTTTAAATGGCCAAGGTTTCCAGATGTCAGATAAGAGCAGATTACTAAGTGACGGAGTAGGGCAATTGGTTTGTTCAATGTCAATCCACATTTTATCTGTTGAGGATGAAAACCAACTTTTTAGTTGGGAGAGATACATCGCAACCCAATGGTCATGGAGATCAATCACGCCCATACCTCCAGCACTTTTATGTTTGAGAAGTTGGGCGTGTGACCTGCAAGGTTTTGCACTCAAAAAGGTTTTTGAGTAGTGCATTCAGTGCTGTCAGGTGGGTTCTTTAAATGGGGATGGGTAGAGTTCTAAAAAGATATAATAATATCTGGGGTAATATTATCATTTTAAAGGATGCGAGTTGATCTGTCCATGTCAGCTCACATCTGGACATACGTTGAGTTTCTTTTGTTAATTTGTCTATAAGGGGAGATAGTTAACCTCTGCTATTCTTGATAGATCAGAAATTAGACGGATACCCAAATAGGGGATGCCATCAGTGCTCCAAGTATAGGGGTAAAGATTTTGAAGCTTGTTACTTAAGGTAGCATCAGCACCCAAATCTAAAGGCAGCGATTTGGTGAAATTGACTTTGTAATGTGATACTTCACTAAATGATCTAAGAATTGTATGAGTTGCGGCTAGAGAGTTTTATCAGAAATATAATATCATTCGCAAACAAATTTATGGTATGTGATTTTTGTTGGGACTTGAAACTAGTAAATTGTGGTGATGTTCTCTGCTAGGGGTTTGATTAATAAGTTAAAAATTGACGGGGATAGAGGGCAACCCTGCCTAGTTCCATTTGTAATCTGGAAAAGGTTGGGAGAGCATATTGGAAGTGTACACTTTAGCAGAAGGAGTGGAGTACAGTGCTAGGATGGCAGACAATATAGGCCCTGTAAATCCAATTTATGCATATACTGCCAAAGGATGCGGTCGAATGCCTTCTCCGCATCCAAAGATAGCAGCAGAGAAGGCACCTGACCGGGCCTCGCTGTATGAATTATACCTAAAACCCTCCTTGTAGCGTCTGATGCTTGGCATCCAGAAGCAAAGCCTGTTTGATCTGGTTTAATCAAGGTTGGCAGAATAGGGGTCAATCTACAAGCTAGAACCTTCGCATATAACTTGATGTCTGTATTTAGCAATGAGATCGGCTTATAATTAGCTGGAGAGGTAGGTTCTTTCCCCGGTTTTGGTATCGGCACTATGTATGCCTGTAACATCTCAGAGGGCATAAAGGCAGAGGTCATTGCATCCACGAACAGCAAGGAGAGGTTGGGAGTGAGAATTTCAGGGAATTTTTTGTAGTAGTCATTGGACAAACCATCCGATCCTGGGGATTTTCCTAGGGGGAGGGATTTAATTGCCTTGGTTATCTCTTGAGTAATAGGCGCGCTGAGGGATTGTAATTGGGCGCTTGTAAGCATGGGAAGGTTGAGAGTGGTTAGAAATGATTTGATGCAGGGATCTTGTGGTTGGGGCATTTCAGGGTCATTATTTAAATTGTACAGAGAGCTGTAATAAGTAGAGTTGAGTGAACCTCTGGAAGTTCGGGTTCTGCTGGTCCGTCCGAACTTTGGGACAAAGTCCGGGTCCGGTTCCGGACGGAACACGAACGATCGCACGGACAATGAACCCCATTGAAATCAATGGGGACCCGAACTTTTAGGCACAAAAATGGCTGTAACAAAGTCCTGGAAAGCCCTAGAGGGCTGCAAAAGGAAGTAAAATGGGGGTAAGGGTAGGGCAAGTGCCCTACAAAAAAATGGGGACAGGGAAATAACTTTAAATATTTTTAAAAAAATAAAAACATAAAAAAAGCAAAAATGGAGGTGAATGTGGATCATCGTCAAACTGTGTCTGAAAAGTATTAATTAACGGTAGAAGCCATATAACTGTTCTAAAATCATCTTCAAACTAGGGCAAGTGCCCTACAAATAAATGGGGATAGGGCAAATAAATTAAAATCAAGTAAAAAAATGGGAAGGGGGGTGGATGTGGAGTAGGAGCCGGATAGGGGTA
>BLSH010080446.1:42298-71983 GCA_018402905.1 Glandirana rugosa
ACGACCCTCTGTAGTCTTGAGGTCTTGTGTAATTGTTTTGGTTGGGTTGGGTAAGGGATACATGTAGGGAGAGATTTGATGCTTGTCTAGATTCTGAAGAAAATTATCTTGTTGCACTGTTTGTAGACTTCCGAGAATTTGACGACGTAATGAGAAACCCATTATTTAGACCATTTGAGAATCGTTTAGTGAAGTTTCGATCCTTTTGTGTTAGATTCTCTCTCATGGATTATATAGTCTTTCGATTTACTTTTTAATGGTTGGGTGTCTTACATCGTCCACGGAACCGTAGAATAATGATCACAACTCGCTTGGGCCTGACATTGCAAGCCCAGGCATGGCTTGAAAGCCCACAGGCACCGTGCCTGGGCCTGGGCCTGTAAAGTTTTTAGCAAGCCCAAGCCAGGCCCCAAGACGATAAAATGAGGTGCACAACTCTTCGACGACCCGAACGATTTTTGAAATGTCCGGGTCCGGGTCCGTGCCACGGACACCCGAAAGTTCGGTACGGACCCGAACGTTACAGTCCGGGTTCGCTCAACACTAGTAATAAGATGCCAAGGCACCTGCTACATTCTGTGGGTTGGTAATTTTTCATTTAGCTTTCTGATATATTAGGTACTCTCTCTTAGATTGTGTTTTCCTAGCTTTGAAGTGATTTGCTAAGAGTTTACCAGATTTATTACCCAAAGAGTAATGCAGCAGTTTAAGAGCCTTCAGATGTTTGTCACGTTGTTCTATTAAAAGAAGTCTTAGATCTGTTCGTAGTTTAGAGAGGGATGTACATAGGGAATGGGTTGGGTTGGTTTTGTTAATGTGTTCTGGAGTTCTGATGTCTCCCAGCAGTTTATCAAGCTGCACTGACCTCTGTCTTTTTATACAAGAGCACATTTGAATAAAAATACCCCTAATGAATGCCTTATGGGTGCACCAGACTGTACAGGGGGCAGTCACTGAGTTTAAGTTATGTTGAAAGCACTCTTGAAGTTGCTTGCAAATGAATATATTTAACATTCTGAGGCAAATTAAATATTTGTGGGTTGATTCTCCAGATATATGCTGGTTTGGATGTGTGTTCCTCCACTATTGTTATGGAGACGGGAGCATGGTCTGACCATGAATTGTCATGTATAGTGGAGAAAGACACAGCTTGTAATAACATTTTATCAACAAGTTTCATATCAATCCTAGAATATGAATTGTGACGTAGCGAATGGAAAGTATAATCCCACTCCTCAGTGTGTTGGCATCTCCATGTGCCATAGACATCTTCTTTGTGGAGCAGCAGTTGGAGTGCTGGAGGGAGTCTTTTGGGTGTAGAAGATAAATCCAGATAGGGATCTGTAGTAAGATTGAAGTCTCCACAAATCAAAGATCCCTGTGATTTTAGAAATGATCTGGAAAAGCTTATGCACAAAACAGAGTTGATGTGAGTTCGGAGCATAAGCGTTCACTATAATGAATAGTCTGTTGTTTATGGTGCACCGAAGGAACAGGTATCGCCCCTCTGGGTCACAAATCGAGTCTTGTAAAGAGAAGGCTACTGAGTCTTTGATGATAAGCACTGCTTTTCGTTTTTGTTTTGCCGATCTGGTAAAGACATGGGGAAATTGCTTATGGGCAAGAGTAGGCAGATGCTTGAAAGTTCATTTCCTGGATGCATATTATGTCACTGCCTAGTTTAAGAGATTTTTTCCAGAGAGATGCTCTCTTAGCAGGATGGTTTAGTCCTCGAACATTAAACAAAGTTACTTTAAGTAGCATGGAAATATATCAAATAAAAGCTTCTGTTACCTTTATCTGACGGAGCTAAGATAGCGTCTGCGGGAAGTAGCAAGTCCATGGATCAATGATGGGCATTTCAGAATGACATACCAGTAGAGGCCTCCGAAGGTGGGCCGTTTTAATATCAGACCTGTGATCGACAACAAAAAAAAGGCAGAACAAGAAAAAAAAATAATAATTTGAAACAGTAAAAAACAAGGGTGATTCCAGCCGGAATCTGATTGCAGGGATACTGCACATTGTTTGCAGAGGGAATTTCGTGGTGGACAGGTCTCCTTTTTACTGGAGAGGTCAGGGGATCTTGAAGTTAGAAAGGGATTAGAGGTACTCAGGGTGTTTTCTTCTGTTTGCGTTTATGCAAACCAACCTGCCAGACATCCTGGTCATTTATCTTGGTAGGGGATGACCTGGATGTAGAGGCTTGCTCCAGAATGATGTCCCAGCCCAGGAGGAGAGCAGTGCGAGCACTTCAGTGAGTGATGTTAGAAATGGTTTCATTGTGTGTGATGGTTAGCTTCATAGAGTATCCCCAGCAGTAATTGATATTGTGGTTACGCAGTGCTTTTGTGATTGGCAGAAGTGATTTCCTCTTTTGCAGGGTGTATTGGGAAAGATCAGCAAACATTTGAAGATTAGAAAACTGTTCGGGCAGATGTGTCATTTTGCGAAAGTCAGACATAAGCTTGTCCTTTATGTGGTAGAAATGTACCCTCATAATGACATCTCTGGGAAGATTATCAGGAAGGTATGATGGCTTGGGCAGACGATGGATTCTATCGATAATTATTTCCGAATCAGGAATAGATGGCAACACTGTGCAAATTAGATCCCAAGCATATTGATTTTGTTGGACATTTTGGACAGACTCGGGTACGCCCCTGAGCTTCACATTGTTCCATCTCGAGCGGTCTTCAATATTTGCTATTTTAGCTTTTAATTTTTTCATTTTATCATCTTGATCATTATGTGCGTCCGTCAAATTGTTATGAGACGTTACAAATTCTCCAAGTTTCTGCTCTATGTGGTCCACTCTCCCTCCCAGCTCCTCTACATCAGCTTTAAAGGTATTTACATATTCCATCATGTCTGCATGGAGAGAAGCCCTGTAAGGAACCTGCCAGTAATATGCTGCCCCCTAGGGACGGATTCGCGTGCTGTGCGCGTGCTTGTGCGTCTGTGTGTGCTCGAGCGCGCACTGGAAACGGCGCCAGACGGCTCTATTTGAACTTCCTGCACCCAGCAGCTTGTGCTGTCCATTCTACAGTGTTCCCGTTCCTGTGACCCCCCCAGCTTTTATTCTAGTGAGACTTCCTGCACCTGTGACCCCGGCTACCTATCTGGACTGTGTTGCTATCTGCCTGTCCTGACCTCTGCTTGTTTACGACTACCCGCCTGCCTGCTCCATCTGTACTACACTGCCAGCCTGTTGCCGACCCGGCCTTAACCACCACTCTTCTGCTGCACGAGCTCCTGTGGACTTGCACCTACTACCTGTGACCAAGTCCAGCCCTCATGCCCCCTGCGCTCCTGAACTCCCTGTCTCCACTATCAGGGGTTCACAAACCAGGGCCGTAAGAGGTTATCCCCCCGCATAAGTCAGACTCATGGCCGGTCCCATCCTAGCCTCACCCCGCACCATTGTGACCCTTCCTACAGAGCCTCAAGTGCCCATGCCCGAGCGGTTTATGGGGGACCGCAGGAAGTTCCGGGCATTCCGTAGCGCCTGCAACTTGTACTTCACTCTGCTGCCCCGTACCTTTGCTCTGGAGGCAACTAAAGTGGGCTTTGTGATTTCACTCATGTCAGATGGGCCTCAAGCCTGGGCTCACCGCCTGTTGGAACAGAAAGCCCCAGAGACCTCAAGTCTGGATCTGTTGTTTCGTGATATGGCCCAGCTGTACAAGGACCCCCATCAGACCGCAACAGCGGAAGCAGCACTTCATGCACTCCAGTAGGGCAACCGTACTGCAGAGGAATATGTTTTGGAGTTTCGGCAATGGAGCGCAGACACCACCTGGAACTTGGCTGCCCTCTGTTTCCAGTTTAGGTTAGGGCTCTCTGAGCCGCTCAAGGATGAGCTGGCTTGCATTGGGGTACCTCACACCATGGACGCATTGGTCAATTTGGTCATCCAAATTGACTGCCGCCTACGTGAATGCAGGCGGAGAGCTATTGCTGCCCCGCGGCTCATTCAGGGAAAGTCCAGCTACCCGAGATCAAATCCGACGCTGGCCTCCTCCTCCTCTCCTAGGCACCATCCGGAACTACTACAGAAGGGGCTCTCCCGCTCTTCTCTCTCACCTGCCGAGCGGCAGAGATGCATCGACCTCCACTAGTGTTGAGCGAACTTCTGGAAGTCCGGGTTCTGCTGGTTCGGCTGAACTTCGGGACAAAGTCCGGGTTCGGGTCCGGACAGAACCCGAACTTTGTCCCGGACCCTGAACCCCATTGAAATCAATGGGGACCCGAACTTTTAGGCACAAAAATGGCTGTAAAAAAGTCCTGGAAAGTCCTAGAGGTCTGCAAAAGGAAGGAAATGGGGGTAAGGGTGGGATGGTAGGGTGGTAAATGTTTGCAGAACAGTAGTTCTGTTTGTCCCGGTTTTATTTAACGTGTTACACACAGTTTCCAGATGTTTGCAGAACAGTAGTTCAGTTTGTCCCTGTTTTTTTAAAGTGTTACACACAGTTTCCAGATGTTTGCAGAACAGTAGTTCTGTTTGTCCCAGTTTTATTTAAAGTGTTACACACAGTTTCCAGATGTTTGCAGAACAGTGATATGGGTTCGCCCGGTTTTATTTAAAGTGTTACACACAGTTTCCAGATGTTTGCAGAGCAGTAGTTCTGTTTGTCCCGGTTTTATTTAAAGTGTTACACACAGTTTCCAAATGTTTGCAGAACAGTAGTTCTATTTGTCCCGATCTTATTTAAAGTGTTACACACAGTTTCCAGATGTTTGCAGAACAGTAGTTCTGTTTGTCCCGGTTTTTTTTAAAGTGTTACACACAGTTTCCAGATGTTTGCAGAACAGTGATATGGGTTCTCCCGGCTTATTTACACTTTTTTGACACAGTTTGAAGATGATTTTAGAACAGTGGTATGGCTTCTACCGTTAATTAATACTTTTCAGACCCAGTTTGAAGATGGTCCACATCCACCTCCATTTTTGATTTTTTTATGTTTTTATTTTTTTTTTAATATTTAAAGTTATTTCCTTGTCCCCATTTCTTTGTAGGGCACTTGTCCCACCCTTACCCCCATGTCCCTTCCTTTTGCAGACCTCTAGGACTCTCCTGGACTTTTTTACAGCAATTTTCAGAACTTTTAGTAAAATTACCAGAACCCCGGACCCGGACTTTTTTTGAAAAGTCCGGGTTTGGGTTTGGGTCCGGGTCCCGGACACCCCAAAGTTCGGTACGGACCCGAACTTTACAGTCTGGGTTCGCTCAACACTAACCTCAACCTATGCCTGTACTGTGGGGACTCGGGACATCTGGCAAGTAGCTGCCCTGCCAAAGCGGTCAAGGCTCCTACCACAGTTGCAGGAGAAGTCCTGTCCTTACCTGGTGCAAAGTCCCACCTGGTCCTCTTCATCTTCCTCCAGCTTGCCGATGGAAGCATTCAAGTGCCAGATATTCTGGACTCAGGGGCTTGTAGTTGTTTCATGGACCAAGTCTTTGCCACTCAACATCACATCCTACTACGTCCCAAGGGCCGTCAGACTGGCGGATGGGTCAATCATATAGTCGGGTACCGTGACCCACGAGACATTCCCCCTACCTGTCAGGACGGCAGAAGGACACAAGAAGTTCTTGCTATTGGACGTCATTGCGCCCCCCTTATGTCCAGTTATCTTTGGCCTACCCTGGCTCCGGGCCCACAACCCACTGATCAATTGGACTACCGGAGAAGTGCAGTTTCAGTCTCCTTACTGTCTTACCCACTGCTTGCCGCAACCTCCGAAGAACTTCTCGGCTATCCTCAGTATGAACTCTGACCCAGATCTGGAAGCCTGCCAGGTGGTCCCGAAAGTCTACCACGACTATTTAGATGTTTTTAGCAAGAAAGGGGCCGATACCTTGCCCCTGCACCGGCCATACAATTGCCCAATTGACCTGCTACCTGGGGCGGAAGTGGAACTGGCGGCTCTCAAGGCTTACTTAGATGAGAACTTGGAGAAGGGCTTCATCTGGCCCTCCACATCACCCGCTGGAGCGGGAATATTCTTTGTGGAGAAAAAGGACCACACGCTCAGACCTTGTACTGATTACCGGGACCTCAACAAGGTCACTATTAAAAACCGGTATCCGTTACCCCTCGTTCCAGAACTCTTCCAAAGACTGGGAACGGCTACCGTGTTCACCAAGTTAGATCTACGCGGAGCCTATAACCTGATCCGCATACGGGAGGGGGATGAATGGAAGACGGCCTTTAGGACTCGCTTTGGCCATTTTGAATACCTGGTCATGCCTTTTGGGCTCTGCAACAACCCGGCGACCTTCCAGCACCTGATAAACTATGTTTTTCGAGATTACCTTGATCTATTCGTGGTCGTCTATCTCGATGACATCCTCATCTTCTCCCCCTCCCTGGAGGAGCATTGCAGGCATGTGAAATGCGTACTCAACCGCCTCTGGGAACATGGACTTTACGCAAAGGCGGAAAAGTGCGCTTTTGAGTGTGCTGATATCTCGTTCCTGGGATTCCATCTTTCCACAAAGGATATTACCATGGACCCCCAAACGGTCACAACCATACTTGACAGGCCAGCACCAGTAGACAAAAAAGGGGTACAACACTTTGCTGGCTTTGCAAAATTTTTATAGGAAATTTATATGGGGATTTTCTGCAGTCATTGCTCCCATAACCCAGCTGACCAAGCAGAATATCCTCTTTATCTGGAGCACCGAAGCACAGGCAGCCTTCCAGGCCCTAAAGAAACTGTTCACATCTGCTCCCGTCCTCAAGCACCCCGACCCAGCACTGCCCTATGTCCTGGAAGTGGACGCCTCGGAGACCACAGTCGGGGCGGTCCTCTCTCAGAGACAGGGGCCCAAGGCCTCACTTGACCCCATCGCATTTTTCTCTCAAAAACGTACTCCACCCGAGAGGAATTACAACGTTGGGGACAGAGAACTGCAATAAAGTCCGCCCTGGAAGAATAGAGGTATCTTCTTGAAGGAACAGTGCACCCAGTCCTGGTATTCACAGACCAAAAAAATTTGGAGTAACTGCGGACGGCCAAAAGGCTGAGACCTCGCCAGGGTCGATGGGCCTTGTTCTTTTCCCGCTTTCAGCTCCATATCACGTACAGGCCTGGGTCCAAGGACGTCAAGCCAAATGCCTTGTCCCGGATGTTCCCTGAACCTGGGGAAGTTCCCCCTCCAGAAACCATCCTGCCTGCCCACAGCTTCCTATTGGTCCAGGAGGACCTCCTAACCCGGATACGGTGGGCTCTAGCTGGCTCCACTGTACCCAAGGACCCTAAACTATCAGAGAAGGACGGGCGGTGGTGGTTGGGTACCCGAATCTTTATACCTGAAGCGCTCCGCCTGGAAGTGTTGGAGCTTTGCCATGACAGTAAGCTGGCCGGGCACTTCAGCAACCACAAGGCAGGTGAACTGTTGTCCCGCACCTTCTTGTGGCCTCACATGCCCCAAGACTGTAGATCTTATTTGAGTGCCTGTCCCACCTGTGCCTGAAACAAGACAGAGAGAACCATGACCTGGGGCCTGCTAAATCCCTTACCTATCCCCGAACGTTCTTGGTCCCATATTTCCATGGATTTTATTGTAGAGTTGCCCCCATACGCGGGGTTCAACTCCATCTTCATAGTGGTTGACCGTCTCACCAAGATGGCACACTTTATCCCGATGCAGGGCACACCTACCGCAACAGAAACCGCCAGGACCTTCATCAGGGAAATTATCAGGTTGCATGGCATCCCCACTAACATCGTGTCGGACCGGGGGGTGCAATTTACGTCCCGAGTCTGGAGGTCTCTATGTTCCATCCTAGGAGTTGAACTGGCCTTTTCATCAGCCTACCATTCGCAATCAAATGGTCAGAGAGGACCAACCAGACCCTTGAGCAGTACCTCCGCCGCTACTCCTCGTAATCCCAGGACGATTGGGTCTCTCTATTGCCGTTTGCCGAGTTCGCCTATAATAACGCGGTTTATTCCGCCACCAAGCAATCACCGTTCTGGGCGAATCTCGGCTATCACCCCACATTACTGCCTACCACTCTGACCGAAAGCTCTGTTCCGGCTGTGCAGGAGATCACGCAGTTCTTAGGAAGGAACAACCGCCTTCTGTAGGAGACCCTTGCGCAAGCCCAGCAGTGCGATAAAAGGACTTTCGACAGAGGGAGACGAGGAGAGTTGAACTTGCAACCTGGCGATCAGGTCTGGTTGGCCACTAAAAATCTGAGGCTGACATGTCCATCTAAGAAGTTGGGTCCTAGATATATCGGACCTCTACCAGTCAAAAGAAAAATTAACAATGTGGCTTACAAACTAGACCTTCCTCCTTCACTTAGAACCCACCCATTCTTCCACGTAAACCTGCTTAAGCCACTGACCAAGGACCCCTTCCCGGGGCAGAGAACAGCTCCACCAGAACCAGTCCTGGTGGACTGAGAGGAGGAGTTTGAGGTTGAAGCTATTCAGGACTGCAGAAGGAGATGAGGCATCACCCAGTTCCTGGTGCAATGGAGGGGATACGGGCCTGAGGAGAACTCTTGGGAACCTGAAAACCATCTACATGCCAAGGAGTTGGTGAAGGCTTTCTGGAGGAACAACCCGACCAGGAGAGCCTGTTTGGGCACCCGGAGGCTGCCCTTGGGGGGGCAATGTAAGGAACCTGCCAGTAATATGCTGCCCCTAGGGACAGATCTGCGCGATCGCGTGCGCACCGGAAACGGTGCCAGACAGCTCTATTTGAACTTCCTACACCCAGCAGCTTGTGCTGTCCGTTCTAAACCGTTCCCGTTCCTGTGGCCCCCCAGCGTTTATTCTAGTGAGACTTCCTGCAAATGCGACCCCGGTTACCTATCTGGACTGTGTTGCTATCTGCCTGCCCTGACCTCTGCTTGTTTACGACCACTCTCCTACCTGATCCCTGTACCTCTTCTGCCCGCATGTTGCCGACCCTGCCTGTACCCGACTACTCGCCTGCCTGCTCCATCTGTACCACATTGCCAGCCTGTTGCCGACCCAGGCTGAACCACCACTCTTCTGCTGCATGAGCTCCTGTGGACCTGCACCTACAACCTGTGACCAAGTCCAGCCCTCATGCCCCCCTGCCCTCCTGAACTCCCGGTCCCCACTACCAGGGGTTCACGAACCAGGGCGGTAAGAGAGGTTGCCCCCGCATAAGTCAGACTGAACCACCAGGTACGTTACAAGCCCACAGGAACATCAGCATGTCCTTTAGAGTAGCTTCAGAAATGATTGTAAGTTGCTCCCCACTGGGCGGCTACCAGGGGCCCTAAAAAATATATATGAAAGTACCACGTTCCCTTTAATAGAGAGTAAAGACAGAGCAATTTGGAAAGTTGGGACTTTTACGGTACTATACAAAAATAATGGTAATCCACACAATATCTAAAAAGATACAATTTATTGATTACATATTAAAAAACATAAAAGCTATTCGAATCCCAAGACCTATTGCAGGGAAGTGGACCACCAGCCCCTGGGTAGGATAATAGACCCTAATAACCCATAGTGACTTTGACCTCTCTTAACAGAGATGGAATATATGGTCGACCTAATACCAAATGATACAAGCGAGAGGTATGGGGGTATATGTGGTGGTAGCTTGTTTCTAAAGATCCTAGAATCAAGAATTTTTTCCACCACAAATTCTACTTCACATTGTACCTCAACTGGTGGAGGAGGTGGAAGAATTCTTCTAGAAAAAGGATCTTCGTGAAATGGTTTAAGTAGTGATATGTGAAAGACAATGTGAATTTTCATACTGTCCGGAAGTTTTAACCGAAGGGTAACTGGATTGATTTGAGCAGAAATCTTGAATGGTCCTACAAACTTTTGGCCCAGCTTTGCAGACGGAACATGGACCTTCAAATTTTTGGTTGATAAGTAGAGTTGAGCGAACCTGGACTGTAAAGTTTGAGTTCGTACCGGACTTTGGGGTGTCCTTGCCCCAAACCCGGACATTTGAATAAAAGTCTGGGTTCGGTATTTGGGTACTTTTCATGCCTTTTCTATAGCTGCAGGGCAGCCAATCAACAAGCATTTCACTTGTTTGCCCTTATAAGCCATCACAGCCATGCCTACTAATGGCATGGCTGTGATTGACCAGTGCATCATGTGACCCAGACTATTTTTGGCGCCTGTTGAATAGCTGCAGGGCATCCAATCAACAAGCGTTTCACTCGTTTGCCCTTAGAAGCCATCACATCCCTGACTATTATTGGCATGGCTGTGATTGGCCAGTGCATCATGTGACCCAGCCTCTATATGAGCTGGTGTCGCGTGTGTCACATGTCACATCGTCTCAGGCTAGAGTAAGGAGAGCATGCTGCCAGCGCTGTGCATTACAGACAGATTCCTGGCGGTGCTGTGAGGGGAAAGCTTAGCGTTCTAAAACCATCTGATACTGGACTAGGTACAGTTTACTAGTAGTAATAGATTAACCGCACTTATGTAAATAAATTTTGAAAAATGAAATAATTGGACTGAATAAAATTAATATATATGAAAATCTTATGTGAAAGGTGCTGCACTTAATGGGAAACCATCCAAATGAAAATACAAACAGAAACAAATTGCGCAACCACAAATTATGATAAATGCAAAAATAAATCACCTGGGTCATTGAAACTCAAGGGACAATGCTATACCATTGAATGAATAATAAAATAAAAAAAACATTATATAGTTAAATAAATATACATGAAGTGACATATACCATGACAGGTACCTGCTGCTCCTGTGAGGGACAGATTATTGTTCTAAAATCCTCTCGTAGTGCTAGAGGGAGAGGTTCCTGCTGCTCCTGTGAGGGACAGATTATTGTTCTAAAACCATCTCATCATAGTTCTACAGAGAGAGGTTCCTGCTGCTCCTGTGGGGGGACACATTATTGTTCTAAAATCATCTCATCATAGTGCTACAGGGAGAGCTTCCTGCTGCTCCTGTGAGGGACAGATTATTGTTCTAAAAACATCTCAAACTGCTAGAGGGAGAGGTTCCTGCTGCTCCTGTGAGGGACAGATTATTGTTCTAAAATCATCTCATCATAATGCTACAGGGAGAGGTTCCTGCTGCTCCTGTGAGGGACAGATTATTGTTCTAAAATCATCTCATCATAGTGTTACAGGGAGAGCTTCCTGCTGCTCCTGTGAGGGACAGATTATTGTTCTAAAAACATCTCATACTGCTAGAGGGAGAGGTTCCTGCTGCTCCTGTGAGGGACAGATTATTGTTCTAAAATCATCTCATCATAGTGCTATAGGGAGAGGTTGCTGCTGCTCCTGTGATGGACAGATTATTGTTCTAAAATCATCTAATCATAGTGCTACAGTGAGAGGTTCCTGCTGCTCCTGTGATGAACAGATTATTGTTCTAAAACCATGTCATAGTGCTATAGGGAGAGGTACCTGCTGCTCCTGTGAGGGACAGATTATTGTTCTAAAATCATCTCATCATAATGCTACAGGGAGAGGTTCCTGCTGCTCCTGTGAGGGACAGATTATTGTTCTAAAATCATCTCATCATAGTGTTACAGGGAGAGGTTCCTGCTGCTCCTGTGAGGGACAGATTATTGTTCTAAAACCATCTCATCATAGTGCTACAGGGAGAGGTTCCTGCTGCTCCTGTGAGGGACAGATTATTGTTCTAAAATCATCTCATCATTGCACTATAGGGAGAGGTTCCTGCTGCTCCTGTGAATGACAGATTATTGTTCTAAAATCATCTCATCATAGTGCTATAGGGAGAGGTTGCTGCTGCTCCTTTGAGGGACAGATTATTGTTCTAAAATCATCTCATAGTGATATAGGGAGAGATTCCTGCTGCTCCTGTGAGGGACAGATTATTGTTCTAAAATCATCTCATTATTGTAAAGGGAGAGGTTCCTGCTGCTCCTGTGAGGGACAGATTATTGTTCTAAAATCATCTCATCATAGTGCTATAGGGAGAGCTTCCTGCTGCTCCTGTGAGGGACAGATTATTGTTCTAATATCATCTCATCATAGTGCTATAGGGAGAGGTTCTTGCTGCTCCTGTGAGGGACAGATTATTGTTCTAAAATCATCTCATAGTGCTATAGGGAGAGGTTGCTGCTGCTCCTTTGAGGGACAGATTATTGTTCTAAAATCATCTCATCATAGTGCTACAGTGAGAGGTTCCTGCTGCTCCTGTGGGGGACAGATTATTGTTCTAAAATCATCTCATAGTGCTATAGGGAGAGCTTCTTGCTGCTCCTGTGAGGGACAGATTTTTGTTCTAAAATCATCTCATCATAGTGCTACAGGGAGAGGGTCATGCTTCTCCAGTGAGGAACAGATAATTGTTCTAAAACCATCTCCTAGTGCTATAGGGAGAGGTACTTGCTGCTCCTGTGAGGGGCATTATTGTTCTAAAATCATCTCATAGTGCTATAGAGAGAGGTTCCTGCTGCTCCTGTGAGGGACAAATTATTGTTCTAAAATCATCGCCTACGCCTATAGGGTCAGGTTCCTGCTGTTGCTGTAAGGGACAGATTATTGTTCTATAATCATCTCCTAGTTCTAAAGGGAGAGGTTCCTGCTGCTCCTGTGAGAAACAGATTATTGTTCTAAAACCATCTCATAGTGCTATGGGGAGAGGTACCTGCTGCTCCTGTGAGGGGCATTATTGTTCTAAAATCATCTCATACTGCTAGAGGGAGAGGTTCCTGCTGCTCCTCTGAGGGACAGATTATTGTTCTAAAATCATCTCAAAGTGCTATAGGGAGAGGTTCCTGCTGCTCCTGTGAGGGACACATTATTGTTCTAAAATCATCTCATAGTGCTATAGAGAGAAGTTCCTGCTGCTCCTGTGAGGGACAAATTATTGTTCTAAAATCATCTCCTACTCCTATAGGTTCAGGGTCCTGCTGTTGCTGTAAGGGACAGATTATTGTTCTAAAATCATCGCCTACTCCCATAGGGTCAGGTTCCTGCTGTTGCTGTAAGGGACAGATTATTGTTCTATAATCATCTCCTAGTTCTAAAGGGAGAGGTTCCTGCTGGTCCTGTAAGGGAAAGATTATTGTTCTAAAATCATCTCCTATTTCTATAGGGAGAGGTTCCTGCTGCTCCTGAAGAAGAAGAAGAATTTATTATTCTTTTTTTGTATTAATAAATACTTAAATAGTGCTACATAGTACATTTGCGGGCAGAATGAGGAGAGCATCAAATAAGGGACGTGGTCGTGGTGCTGCTGGTGATGGTGGTGTTGGTGAAGCTCCTGTTGGAAGTAGAGGATGTGGTCGATCTGTGCCAACTACACGCACAAGTGAAACACCTTCCTCAGGTAGCCGACAGAACCTTCAACGTTATATGGTAGGCCCGAATGCCGCTCAACGAATGGTGTGGCCAGAAGAAGTACAGGTGATAGTAGATTGTGTGGCTGACAATGCCTCCAGTTCCTTCACATTGTCTCCCTCCTGGTCCCTTGATGAAAGTTCAGAGTTGGCACCTGAACCCCATGGCCATCTGTCTTTCACCTCAGCCCCTTGTAAATTAGCCAAGCACTCTGAGCCCCAAGTCATGCAACAGACTCTTATGCTTTTTGATGACATTGAGTGCACTGATGCCCAATCACTTCTGTTGCAGAATGAGGACATGGAAACACCAGCGCAGCATGTCTCTGATGATGACGAAACACAGGTGCCAACTGCTGCGGCTTTCCTCAGTGTGTAGACTGACAAGGAGGGCAGTGGTGAAGGGTGGGTGGAAGATGATGTGGAGGAGGATGATGAGGTCCTAGACCCCACATGGAATGAGGGTCATGCGAGTGACGTGTGCAGTTTGGAGGAAGAGGTGGTGGTTGCACAGAGGCACCAGCACAGCAAAAGAGGAAGCAGGTTGCAAAAGTGGAGCGAGCGTCCCCTAGACAATAGGCCTGCTACTACCCACCGCACCCAGGGACCTAGCACACCAAAGGCAGCTCAAAGGCGTTCCTCCGCGTGGCAGTTCTTCAGACAATGTGCTGACGACAAGACACAAGTGATTTGCACGCTGTGCAATGACAGCCTGAGTTGAGGCCTAAATGTTCTAAACCTGAGCGCAACCTGCATGATCAGGCATCTAAATTCAAGGCACAAGCTGATTTGGAATAATTACCTCAAAATCCAATAAAGGTCTCGGCCTTCTCCTGCTTCCTCTTCTGCTGCTGCCTCGGCCTCTTCCATCACCTCTACAGTGCCAGTGTCACCTGCCACCCAGCAAACAGAGCATGTGACAGCAACGCCACCATGTCCGCCACCGTCCACAAGCATTTCCACAAGGTCCCATGGAAGCTTACAGCTCTCCATCTCCCAAACACTGGAGAGAAAGAGGAAGTACCCCCCTACCCACCCGCGATCCCTGGCCCTGAATGCCAGCATTTCAAAATTCCTGGCCTTTGACATGCTGTCATTCCGTCTGGTGGACACGGACAGTTTTAAAAACCTGATGGCGGTGGCTGTCCCACAGTATGTGGTTCCCAGCCGCCACTACTTTTCCAGGTGAGCCATCCCTTCCCTGCAGAAACAAGTCGGGCACAAGATCAAGTGTGCAGTGCGCAACACCATCTGTGGCAAGGTCCACATAACCACTGATACATGGACCAGTAAGCACGGGCAGGGACGCTATATCTCACTAACTGCACACTGGGAAAATGTAGTGGCGGGTGGGCCTGAGGCGGCTAGCCATTTGGCGCATGTCCTTCCGGCACCGAGGATTGCAGGGCATTTCTCTTTGCCTCCTGTTGCCTCCTCCGCCTACTGCGCTTCCTCCTCTTCTACCACCTCCTCATCCGCTCAGCGTAACACCTTCACCGCCAACTTCAGCACATCCAGGGGGAAACGACAGCAGCCTATTTTAAAACTGATATGATAGACCAATAAGTGGTTGTTGCCACTGAGCCTCAAGCCCGGCCTGATGGTGTGCGACAATGGGTGAAATCTTGTAGCGGCTCTAGGCCTAGCCGGTTTGACGCACATCCCTTGCCTGGCACATGTGCTGAATTTGGTGGTACAGAGATCTCTAAAAAACTATCCGGATATGTCAGAGCTGCTGCAGAAAGTGCAGGCCGTCTGTGCGCACTTTCGGCGTTCTCACCCTGCTGCTGCTCGCCTGTCTGCGCTGCAGCGGAACTTCGGCCTTCCCGCTCACCGCCTCCTATGTGACGTGCCCACAAGGTGGAACTCCACCTTGTACATGCTGGAGAGACTGTGCGAGCAGCAGCAGGCAATAGGGGAGTTTCTGCTGCAGCACGCACTGGTCAGTCACTCTGCAGAACAGCACCACTTCACCACCAACGAGTGGGCCTCCATGCGAGACCTGTTTACCGTATTGCGGTGTTTCGAGTACTTCACCAACATGGCCAGTGCCGATGACACTGTTCTCAGCGTTACTATGCCACTTCTATGTCTCCTTGAAAAAACACTTGGGCCATGATGGAAGAGGATGTGGCACAGGAGGATGAGGAGGAGGAGGAGAAAGAGGGGTCATTTCCACTGTTATCAGGCCAATCATTCACAAGTGGCTCGGAGGGTGGGTTCCTGCACCAGCATAGGCCAGGTAAAACATATTTAAGCCAGGGCACAGTTCTGGAGGATGAGGAGGATGAGGAAGATCATGAGGAGGAGGAACCGCAGCAGGGTGGCACCCAACGCAGCTCGCGGGCATCACTGGAGCATGGCTGGGGGGATACGGAGGACACAGATGATACACATCCCACAGAGGACAGCTTGTCTTTGCCTCTGGGCAGCCTGGCACACATGGCCGACTACATGCTGCAGTGCCTGCACAATGACAGCCGAGTTGCCCACATTTTAACTTGTGCTGATTACTGGGTGGCCACCCTGCTGGATCCCCATTACAAAGACAACATGCCATCCTTAATTCCCTCACTGGAGCGTGAGAGGAAGATGTGTGACTACAAGCGCACACTGGTGGACGTGCTGCTGAGGGCATTCCCAAATGACACCGGGGGCTCAGTGGAAGCACAAGGCGAAGGCAGTGGAGGAGGAGGAAGAGGCCTCCAACGCAGCTGTGGCACCGCCAGCACCTCAGAAGGCAGGGTTAGCATGGCTGAAATGTGGCAAAGCTTTGTCAGCGGCCCGCCACAACAAACAGCACCACCAGCTGATAGGCAAGGTCTTAACAGGAGGCAGCATTTCAGCAACATGGTGGAACAGTATGTGTGCACACGCCTACACATACTGACTGATGGGTCTGCCCCATTTAACTTCTGGGTCCCCAAATTGGCCACATGGCCTTGGAGGTTCTGGCCTGCCCTGCAGCCAGTGTATTGTCTGAACGTGTGTTTATCACGGCAGGGGGCGTTATCACAGACAAGCGCAGCTGCCTGTCCACAGCCAACGTGGACAAGCTAACGTTTATTAAAATGAACCAGGCATGGATCCCACAAGACTTGTCTGTACCTTGTGCAGAATAGACATTTAGACCGGCCTCACACAGCCATTGGTATACTTGTTTTATTGAATATGCCTCAATATTTTGGGGGCTACTCCAATTAGAAAAAAAACAAACAAACAACAAAAAGTGTTGGCTACCTCCTCCTCCTCCTCCACCACCGCCACTTCCACCTACACTGCCACGGTCATGGCCTAGTCAACCTCTAGGCTCCTACTCTACATCCACCCCCCTTTCCCATTTTTATTTTTTTATTTGATTTTAAGTTATTTTCCCTATCCCCATTTTTTTGTAGGACACTTATCCTACTCTTACTCCCATATTACTCTTACTCCCATATTACTTCCTTTTGCAGCCCTCTAGCACTTGCCAGGACTTTTTTACACCCATTTTTGTGCCAAAAAGTTTGGGTCCCCATTGACTTCAATGGGGTTCGGGGTCCGGGGTAAAGTTCGGGTCAAGTTAGGTACCAAACCCAAACTTTTTCGCGAAGTTCGGCCGGACCCGCCAAACCCGAACTTCCAGATGTTCGCTCATCTCTACTCAGGATTGCCCCACCAGGGTGTTATCAAACCGGGGTCCAGAAGTGGATGAGCAGATAAGAATCTAACAGGAGCGTGGTCAGTAAACAAGCCAAAAGGTCGGTAACGAGTAGTTGCAGGTTGGGATCAGGCAGTAAAGTAATCGTGGAACAAGCTAAGGGTCGATAACGAATGGTAGCAAAATACGGACAGCAGCAGGGAAGACAAGAGCAAGGCACTGGCTGAGAAAGCACAATAACCTGGAAAAGTGGAAGTGCAGAGACAAGGCTTATATAAGTTCATGGGAGGAGCAAGGAGTTCAAGGTTCAACATCAATCAAGACATAAGGCATGGTTGTCTAATGGATCAGGCAGAATATCCAACAGATCAGGCAGGGAGCTGTCCAGCATCCCAGATAGCTCAGTGAGAAGGATCAATGCCAGACACAGAAGAGTTCCCAAGTTCGATCCCAGGTCCTGATACAAGACTTTAATGGGGTTTGTTGTTTGGCCGTAAACTTTTGCAAGGTTTGAAAGTTCTGGCGCAAACCTCAACAGGGGGGTGTTTGGCCCATTTCTAGTCCCAGGACATGCACTAACTGGGGACTTGGGGCCCACGGATTGATGGGCATGGTACAGGTTCCAGTCTATATCTGGTATAGAAGGGGCCATGGTAGTAAACAAGTCCAGGAGATACGGTTGTATAATATCTCCCACAAATTCTGGGACTCCTCTAATGTGTAAGTTCTGACAACTGTCTCTAATTTCTATATCCTTATGTAGTTGCAACTGTGAGAAATGTCTTTCAAACATAAACATATTGAATTAAGTCATCAAATCTAGTTTCATGATGATCTGTGAGTTCCTCTAATAAGGTCAAATTCTCCCCTCAATTCTTGTTCTATTTTCCCACTTCTGTGCATATGCTGTGAGTAATATTTTGCAGCAGGGTCTTTAATTTATCAACCAGTATAGATATTGTGAGACAGGGCCCTGTAGGTGATCACTGTGCAGAAAAGTACATTATTGTCTTCTCCCAGATCAGCTAGTGGATCTGATGGCTTGTGTGCAGCATCCAGTCTAGATGGCGGATGGGTGAATTACTGCAGCAGGAAGTGATCCATCATCCTGTCCCTATCAGGCCGCTTATCCAGGGGGAGAGGTAGGAGGCTTCTGCTTGCCAATCTTACCCATTGGAAGACTCCTGGTGTGTGTGTGTACCAGACCCAATGCTGTGTACACCTGTTGGCTGCTGAGCAAGTGGCTAAGGAGGCAAATTCTTTGCAGAGCACAGCGATCACATGGCTACCACCCATCAGTGAAAACCACAACTGCACCTTGTCAAGATTACTATCTGTACAGTGTGCATGGGCAGTGCATGTTGATGTCAGACCACTTGCCCCATTAAATGTGTTTCATTAAAAATAATATCCTCTGGGGAACCTTCATGCACAATGTACATCAAATCTTGATTTGTGCATTTATCACTCTTCCTATCTGTACAGTTTGCATGGGCAGTGCATGTTAATGTCAGACCACTTGCCCAATTAAATGTGTTTCATTAAAAATAATATCCTCAGGGGAACCTTCATGCACAATGTACATTAAATCTTGATGTGTGCATTTATTTATGTGTATCTTTTCTTTTAACTATTTGGTATATGGAGCATTTTGGATTGTCTGAGGAGAAGGGTTTGAAGGAGACCAGTCAGAACAGGCTAACCTGATACCCATATATGTGGGAAAAGTGAAGAAACCCTTTCTGTGATCATTAAAATCTTGCCGTTTATACTCAATATGTTTTTTTATTTTACGTGCAAGTTTATACATACATATATCTATATTTTAATATTTACTTACATATTTTTTTCATTAAAAGGATCATTCTTAGTGGAATTTTGTTTTTAATTGATTTAAGTATTTTATTTAAAAAAATATGTGCCATTATGAAAATCCATCATCATTCATGCCATCCATAAATCCAGAACCCATCATCAATTCCCAATGAATGAGGCCCCAATTACCCACATA
This sequence comes from Glandirana rugosa, assembly GCA_018402905.1. Lineage (NCBI taxonomy): Eukaryota > Metazoa > Chordata > Amphibia > Anura > Ranidae > Glandirana > Glandirana rugosa. The sequence continues at coordinate 61,268 of BLSH010080446.1, forward strand.
CAACGTTCCTGTCCCGCCTGACTAAATGCAAATTACAGCTCTTCCACAAGCCCGCTGGTAATGCTGACCAATGTCATTTCCATCACCTGGTCAATATTCACTGACATCAAACAGTGAGACTGGCCAGCTGATCTACTTTGTAAAACATGTAAAACAAGGTTGTGGTTGTTGGGTTGTGGAAGTCAATTATTAGTCCATGGTGGGGGCAGAGTTGTTATGCTTAGGGCTCAAAAGTGGGAATAATCAAACTGGGCATCATTCAACCGGAAAGAAAAACTGTGCTGAATTGTTTACCAGGTAAGTCTCAATGGTACAGTGCAAATGAGTGAATATAGCAGATCCAATTAAGCATTTTTTTCCCAGATTTGATATTTTTTGTATTGCATGTGCTAGAATGTAGAATGTTTGGGGCTGGAGCAGGTCAATGTTTCTCTATTGCCTTGAATGTAACCTTTAAATCGTAGCTTTCTGGGTCACAGCAACAAGGGAAGTAGAGTGGGCATGTATCTGCTCTTCTCCTTCCCCTTCAGCTGGCTGCAGCCACCAGATTGTGTGCAATACACCCCGCCGTTAGGTCCATACGATGTATGGACACAGCAGCGAAAGGCTTAAAGGCTATTGGAAAGTTTACCCTTGAGAAAATAAAAACTAAATCCCTTAACTCCATACCAGTTGCAAAATTTTGGTGAAAACATGTTTCATAGCAGTTAGTAATATTCTTTTAGTGCAGTACAAAACTGGGGGATAGACAGAATTTTACCTTCTTGGAGAAAATCCAATATGGTTAGGGATTTATCAAAGAGAGAAACTAAGTGGATATACAGTATATGGTGGATTCCTTAACTCTGAAAGGGCTGAACATTGAGGTGGACATTAATTGCTTTATTAGTGATTTCTAGTACCTGAAGCTCATGATTTTTCTATATATATTTATTTATTGGGATTCATCTTAGCAATTTTTGTGATTATGCAAATATTATAAAACAAAAAATGTTGCGCTGTTAAATAATTGGAGCAATAATTATCACAATTCAATATGACAAATTAATGAAACTAAATAATATCCAGAAACACCAAAAGTCCATAGAGTGATATGAAAAAGGTGCAATGTCCTCCAATTATCTCTGTGTATCACACAGTGCTCAGGAAGATAGAGCAAAATATCTGCTTACCAGAATGATAGACCTCTCGAGGTCAATACTCGCATCTGTGAGACTTATTACCCCTCACACTAGGGGCAGGCTACATCAACCAATTCAGTCATAATATGGGACCCGATGATGGAAACCACCAGAGAAATCAGCCCATAAGGTATCCATAGGAGTCAATCATGCAGTGTGACAATGAAAGAAAGAAAACTCATTGCGCAACGTTCCAGTTAGAATTGAAGAGTTTAATAAAGGTTCAACTTACAGCAGAAATTGGAAATGCAGCATCTGTCCCACAACCTCCGCAGGCGTCTGGGTGTCACCGCTATTTCCTGCCTTGCCTGACTTACGTTTCATCTGAATAGCCCTACTGCCTCACAGAAGACATCTATTCAGATGCAACATACGTGTCAAGTACCTGGTGGTCGAGTCTGACTTATGTGGGGGCAACCTCTCTTATGGCTCTGGTTCGTGAACCCCTGATAGTGGAAACAGGGAGTTCAGGAGCACAGGGGGGCACGAGGGCTGGACTTGGTCACAGGTGGTAGGTGCTGGTCCACAGGAGCTCATGCAGCAGAAGAGTGGTGCAACAGGCCGGGTCGGCAACAGGCTGGCAGTGCGGTACAAGTGGTTCAGGCAGGCGGGTAGTCGGGTACAGCCAGGGTCGGTAACGTGTGGGCAGATGAAGTATAAGGATCAGGCAAGAGAGTGGTCGTAAACAAGCAGAGGTCAGGGCAGGCAGATAACAACAAAGTCCAGATGGGTAGCTGGGGTCATAGGTACAGGAAGTCTCTCTAGAACAAACGCTGGGGGGTCACAGGAACGCTGTAGAACAGACAGCACAAGCTGCTGGGTGCAGAGAGTTAAAATAGAGCCATCTGGCGCCGTTTCCAGTGTGTGCACACATGGGAGCTCGCGTGATCGCGCACAGGGACGTGTGCGCGGTGCGCGGATCCATCATTAAAGGGCAGCTCTTTCCTGGCAGATTCCTTACTTTGCTCCCCCCAAGGGGCAGCCTCCGGATGCCCAAACGGGCTCTCTTGGTCGGGTTGTTCCTCCAGAAAGCCTTCACCAACTCCTTGGCATGTAGATGGTTTTAAGGTCCCAAGAGCTCTCCTCAGGTCCATATCCCCTCCACTTTACCAGGAACTGGGTGATGCCCCCTCTCCTTCTGTAGTCCAGGATAGTTTCCACCACAAACTCCTCCTCTCCGTCTACCAGGACTGGTTCCAGTGGAGCTGTTCTCTGTCACTGGCTTAAGCAGCTTTTGCGTGGAAGACTGGGTGGACTCTAAGTGAAGGAGAGAGGTCTAGCTCATAAGCCACATTGTTAATTTTTTTTTTTGACTGGTAGAGGTCCGATGTATCTAGGACCCAATTTCTTAGATTGTCAGACATGTCAGTCTCAGGTTTTTAGTGGCCAACCAGACCCGATCGCCAGGTTGCAAGATCAACTCTCCTCGTCTCCCTCTGTCGAAAGTTCTTTTATCGCGCTCCTGGGTTTGCGTGAGGGTGTCTTGCAGAAGGCGGTTGTTCCTTTCCAAGAACTGTGTGATCTCCTGCACAGCCGGGACAGAGCTTTCAGTCAGAACGGTAGGTAGGAATGTGGGGTGGTAGCCAAGATTCGCCCAGAATGCTGATTGCTTGGTGGCAGAATGGACTGCGTTATTATAGGCGAACTCGGCTAATGGCAGTTAGAGAGACCCAATCATCCTGGGAGTACAAGGAGTAGCAGCGGAGGTACTGCTCAAGGGTCTGGTTGGTCCTCTCTGTCTGGCCATTTGATTGCGGGTGATAGGCTGATGAAAATGCCAGTTCAATTGTTAGGATGGAACATAGAGATCTCCAGACTTGGGATGTAAATTTCACCCCCCGGTCAGACACAATGTTAGTGGGATGCCATGCAGCCGGACAATCTCTTTAATGAAGGTCTTAGCGGTTTCTGTTGCGGAAGGTGTGCCCTGCATCGTAATAAAGTGTGCCATCTTTGTGAGATGGTCAACCACTACGAAGATGGTGTTGAACCCCGTGGATGGAGGCAACTCAACAATAAAATCCATAGAAATATGGGACCAAGGACGTTTGGGGATAGGTAAGGGGTTCAGCAGGCCCCAGGCCTTGGTCCTTTCAGTTTTGTTTCAGGCACAAGTGGGACAGGCACTCACATAGATTCTACAGTCCTTGGTCATGTGAGGCCACCAGAAGGTGCGGGACAACAGTTCACCTGTCTTACGGTTGCCAAAGTGCCTGGCTAGCTTGCTGTCATGGCAAAGCTCCAGTGCCTCCAGGCGGAGCGCCTCAGGTACGAAGATTTGGGTACCCAACCACCACAGCCCATCTTTCTCTGACAGTTTAGGGTCCCTGGGCACAGTGGAGCCAGCTAGGAGCCACCTTACCCAGGTTAGGAGGTCCTCCTAGACCAATAGGAAGCTATGGGCAGGCAGGATGGTGTCTGGAGGGGCAACTTCCCCAGGCTCCGGGAACATTCTGGACAGGGCGTCCGGCTTGACATTCTTGGACCCAGGCCTGTACATAATATGGAGCTGGAAGTGGGAAAAGAACAAGGCCCATCGGGCCTGGCGAGGCCTCAGCCTTTAGACTGTCCGCAGGTACTCCAAATTTTTGTGGTCTGTGAATACCAGAACTGGGTGCACTGCTCCTTCAAGAAGATACCGCCATTCTTCCAGGGCGGACTTTATTGCCAACAGATCTCTGTCCCCAACGTCATAATTCCTCTTGGGTGAAGTAAGTTTTTGAGAGAAAAACGCGATGGGGTGAAGTGATGCCTTGGGCCCTTGTCTCTGAGAGAGGACCGCCCCGACTGCGGTCACCGAGGCATCCACCTCTAGGATGTAGGGCAATGCTGGGTTGGGGTGCTTTAGAATGGGTGCAGACGTGAACAGTTTCTTCATGGGTGCCCCAACTAGTTGCCACAACCTCCGGGTGCCCCAACTAGTTGTCTTCTCCGGGTGGTTCCAATGGAAGGCTTGTATCAACCGTGGGGCATGTATATTACCGGAAGGTTCCCAAGAATTGTCCTCTGGGGGATACCCCTTCCATTTAATGAGGTATTGAACTTGTCCACCCCTCTTCCTACAGTCCAGGATGGCTTCAACCTCAAATTCTGGCTCTCCTTCTACCAGGACTGGCAGTGGAGGTTGCTCAGAAAAGACTGGAAACTACTCGTTTCAGCAGCGAGGCATGAAAAACGGATGAAACTTATAAGAATTAGTCAATACAAGTTCAAAGGTCACTGGGTTTATCATCCTTTTCACTTCAAAAGGCCCGATGAATTTTGGCCCTAATTTTCGTGAGGGACACGTTAGTCGGAAGTTCGTTGTTGATAACCACACCTTATCTCCCACTTTGAACACAGGATTGTCTCTTCTTCCTTTGTCATGGTTCCTTTTGTAAAGATTCTGGGCTTGTTGCATGTCCTCCTGAAGCTGGCGATAATTGGTCTGGATGAATTTTATTCAATCCTATTCTGCAGGCACTGATGCTTCAAGTATTACGTTGGGCAAAAAGGAAGGTTGAAACCCATAATTGGCCCAGAACGAAGACTGATTCGTTGCCACATGTACAGAATTGTTGTACGCAAATTCTGCGCAGGGAAGTAACGAAACCCATTCATCCTGGGAATAGGTACAGAAGCAACGAAGATATTGTTCCAATGTTTGGTTGGTTTTCTCCGTCTGGCCGTTGCTCTGTGGATGGTAAACGGAGGAGAAACACACTTCGATGGACAAAGTTTTGCATAAGTCCTTCCAGAATCTGGAGGTGAATTGAACACCCCTATCAGACACAATGTTATTGAGTATTCCATGAAGTCTGATGATTTCTTTAATGAAAATGTTATCTGTGTCCAATGCAGATGGTGTGTCAAGCATGGGCAGGAAGTGCGCCATCTTCGAGAGACAATCCACCACTACCAAGATGGTAGTGAACCCTTCTGAGGAAGGTAAGTCCACAATAAAGTCCATGGAGATCTCTTTCCAAGGTAGGTCAGGAATAGGCAATGGTCTTAACAAGCCCCAGGACTTGGAGTTAGAACCCTTGTTCCGCTGACACACAGTACAAGAATTGATGTAGGCTTTACAGTCTTGCCTCAATTTAGGCCACCAAAAGGAACGTTGTATCAGTTCAAAGGTCTTTTGTGTACCAAAGTGGTCTGCCAGCTTGTGATCATGAAAGGTATGAAGGACTTGTATTCTGACTTGCTGGGGAACAAAGATCTTGTTCTGGGACCATAGTAGCCCTTCTTGTCTCCTTAGAGATGAAACTTCTGGTTCTGTACATTGGTTGGAGGCTTGCTTGATAGCTGTTCTTAAATCAGGTTGAATGAGCAAGAAGTTCTGTGCCGACAAGATTGTTCTGGGTTCTGTAACTTCAGGAGTCTCTGGAAACATTCTAGACAGGGCATCAGCTTTGCCATTCTTTGATCCTGGTCTATAGGAAATATGAAAGTTGAACCTGGAGAAGAATAGCACCCAACTAGCTTGTCGGGGCCTCAACCGTTTGGCTGTCCTGAGGTATTCCAGGTTCTTATGATCTGTGAAGACCATGATGGGATGGTTGGCTCCTTCTAGCAAGTACCTCCATTCTTCCAGAGCAAACTTAATGGCTAGCAACTCCCGATCTCCAACATCATAGTTCTTTTCAGAGGGACTCATCTTTCTGGATGCAAAAGTTACAGGATGAAGGAGGGCCTTTGGTCCCTGGCGCTGAGACAAAACTGCATCTGTAGCTATTTCAGAAGCATCAACCTTTTGTACAAAGGAGAGTGCAGAATCCGGATGTTGTAAAATAGGTGCTGCGATGAACAAGCTCTTCAATTTGTTGAAAGCATTCTGGGCATCTGAGGACCACTGGAACCACCCTTGCTTGTGTGTTAACTGTGTGATTGGTGCAATGATTGCTGAAAAACCTTTCACAAATCGCCGGTAGAAATTGGTGAAGCCAATTAATCTCTGGACTCCTTTCTTGTCAGATGGAGCTGGCCACTCCAAGATCGCTTTCACCTTTTGAGGATCCATTGCTATACCTCCGGTGGAAATCACAAAGCCAAGGTACTGAATGGTGGTCTTTTCAAAATTGCATTTCTCTGCCTTAACATATAGTCCATGCTTTCTAAGAGTGGTGAGGACCTTTTTCATATGGGTGCGATGCAGTTCCACTGTGGCAGAGAAAATGAGAATATCGTCCAAATAAACAATTACACCAGGTGTTAGAAGGTGGCTGGTGCATTGCATAACCCAAAGGGCATGACCACTATTCATAGTGCCCAAGTCTTCCATTTATCGCCTTCCCGAATTCTGATGAGGTTGTATGCTCCCCTTAGGTCTAATTTGGTAAAGATTCAGGCAGTTTGGAAGTGTTGGAAGAGCTCGGGGATCAGAGGTAGAGGGTAATGATTTTTAAGCGTAATTTTGTTCAAGTCTCTATAGTCCACACAGGGTCTGAGTGTTCCGTCTTTCTTTTCTACAAAGAATATTCCTGCTCCAGCAGGAGAAGAAGGACGGATGAAACCTTTTTCCAGGTTCTTGTCTATGTAGATCCGTAAGGCCTCTAATTCATTTTTGGACAGGGGGAATATCCGGCCAAAGGGGATCTCTGCTCCAGGTAACAGTTCAATAGGACAATCATATGGCCTGTGTGGGGGTAATGTATCAGCCCCCTTCTTGTCAAACACATCCGAGAATTCCTGGTAGACTGAAGCAACAGTCGGGTGTTCACTGGATTGAGACTGTAGAGCTAAACAGGTCACGGGTTTCTTTATTGGAGTCAAGCAATGCTGAGAACAGTAGGCTGAGGAAAAAATTATTTCTTTATTACTCCAATTTACTTGAGGGCTGTGGGCTTGCAGCCACGGAAGTGCCTAAATGACAGGAAACATGGGTGAGCAAATTATGTCAAAACGGAGGTACTCGCGATGGCCAGAGTCTGTGATGGTAAGAATAGGCCGGGTCTCATGCGTAACCAGCCCTGAGCACGGTAGGGAGCCGTCAGCCAGATATATCTGCAGGCTGTTCTTCTTATTCTGAAGAGGTAAGCAAAGTCTTTTGGCCAGGGCCTCATCCAGAAAGCAGCTGCAGGCTCTGGAATCAACTATTGCTAGAAGCTGGACCTCCTCTCCAGCAACCTGTAGGGAGACAGGGAGAACAACATGAGAAACGGAGGGACCAGCAACTTGAAAGTTCATAGCAGGAAATGGCCGAGACTTACCAGGCCTAATGGGACAGTTGCGGAAATAATGGCCAGTTCCACCGCAGTACAGGCACAAGTTGAACTGCCGACTGCGTTGTCTTTCGTCCAAGGTGAGAGGGGCCTGGACCAAGCCAAGCTGCATAGGTTCTTCTCCCGAAGGTGTACTGGTAGGTGGAGCAGGAGGTGCGGCGTGAGTCAGCGGGATCTTTGGCAGCACCCAGGTAGGTGGAGAGGCATGTAGGCATTCTGACCGCCGCTCCCGTAAGTGTCTGTCCAGTTTAATGGCTAACTGGATTAGGCCTTCCAGGGTAGCAGGTGATTCTACTCAGGCCAGTTCATCTTTAAGAGTCTCTGATAAGCCCAGGCGATATTGATACTTGAGGGCAGCCTCATTCCAGTCGGTATCAGCAGACCACTTCCTGAAGTCGACGGTATAATCCTCCACTGGTCGTTTTCCCTGGAGGAGGTTATGCAGAACAGCCTCAGCTGTGGCAGAGCATTGGGGATCATCATAGAGTTTTCCCATTGCTTCAAAGAAAGCGTCCACAGAGTTGAGTAGTGGGCTCTTTTGCTCCAGTAGGTGATGGGCCCAGGCCTGGGGTTCATCGATAAGCAAGGAAATGATGAATCCCACTTTCACAGTCTCTGTTGCAAAGGTCCTGGGCTGGAGAGCTAGGTACAGCAGGCTGGCGTTCTTGAATGCTTTAAATTTCTTGCGATCTCCAGTAAAGTGTTCAGGCGTAGGTATTCTGGGACAGGAAACATCATGGCCGAAGCGGTAGTGGCCGGATTGGGAGCTGAAGTGGTGCTTGCTGAACTGGTGGATGGTGACCCAGCATCTGCAGGAGTTGAGGATACTGAAAGGTGTTGTAAGCGATCCTCTAGTTGGAAGTATCCCTCCTGAAGTCTCTGGACAGCCTGGGTGAGAGCTGTGACTTTCTGGCATAAAGCATCCAGGGGAGAGCCATCTCTGTCAGCCTCTGACATGGCTGGATCGTACTGTCACGTACCTGGTCGGAGGCTGAAATACTGAGAGAGGCTCCCCTTGCGGCTGAATGCAGCGTACCTCTGGGGTTGAGACAGAAGGTACAGTGCATAAAGGAGCACGGGTCACCAGAGTGGATGGATGAGGCATGCAGGGATACTTGCAGGCTGAGAGAAGCAGCAGGAACACTGACAGCAGGTTTAGACTTGACAGCGGCCGGAGATAAGAGCAAACAACCGTTAAAGCTGCAGGCCCACTTCCGGGACAAGACTGGAATCAGCTGGCAGAGGGTCTGCAAGACCAGTCTGGGAGAGCAGGATGCTGTGCAAGTTCAGTCCCAGATGCTGACTGACAATCAGGTGCAGACAAGTGGAAGGAAGGCAGGTCCGTTAGCCAGGCCGGGGGTCAAACACCAGGACTCAGGTAGCTAAAAAGTCCATTGAGCAAGCCAAGGGTCAGATACTGGGAATCAGGCAGGGAGAAGTCCAAGGTAAAGCCGAAGGTCAAGCACAGGAGAGAGACAAGAGAAGTCCAAAGCCAAGCCGGGTAACAGCAGGAATCAGTCAGGATAATAGAGATGCAGGCTCAGGAACACAGGAGAGCTGAAGACGATCCAGCAATTAGGAGGCATAATGAACAGCCTTTTATAGGGTGGCCAAGATTCCTATTGGGCGCTGAGTGTGCGCCGTCTTGTCCCGTTGCCTGCGTGCCTGCGCACATGTGCACTTCCTCTGTACGTGCGCACCGGCATGCGCTGCCCATGACACTAAGTCCTGAACTTGACATTCCAAGTGGGTGTATTCCTCTTGAAGTGCCTTTATTGCTTGGGTCAGTCTGGTTATATGAACACATAGTTCCTCCATGGTGGAGGGCCCCGGCGCAGACTCGGACGTGGCTGTCCATTGCTGTCACATACCTGGTGGCCCTGGTTCATGAACCCCTGATAGTGGAAACAGGGAGTTCAGGAGCACAGGGGGGCACGAGTGGTGGTACAGGCCAGGTCGGCAAAAGGCCGGCAGTGTGATACAAGTGGTGCAGGCAGGCGGGTAGTCGGGTACAGGCAGGGTCGGCCACATGCGGGCAGATGAAGTACAAGGATCAAGCAGGAGAGTGGTCATAAACAAGCAAAGGTCAGGGCAGGCAGATAACAACAAAGTCCAGATGGGTAGCTGGGGTCACAGGTATAGGAAGTCTCTCTAGAACAAACGCTGGGGGGTCACAGGAACAGGAACGCTGTAGAATGGACAGCACAAGCTGCTGGATGCAGAGAGTTCAAATAGAGCCGTCTGGTGCCGTTTCCAGTGCATGCGCGCGGATCCATCATTAAAGGTTAGCTGTTTCCTGGCAGATTCCTTACAATACATCAGTCAAGGCAGGAAATAGTGGTGACACCCAGGCGCCCGCGGAGGGAGCGTGAGACATGATGCTATGCAATACACAGATGACCATAACCTGATTTAATTATTGATGAGTGTGTTTTTTAACCTCCCTGGCGGTATTCCTGAGCCTGACTCGGGTGAAAATTAGCAGCCAGGAGTGGTAACTCCGAGTCAGGCTCGGGCTAGTGGCAGGCAGCGCTTACCTTCTCTCCGGCGACAGTCACTTCCCTCTTCTGCTCGGGCGAGTGGCAGGCAGCGCTTGCCTTCTCTCCGGCGATGTGAAAGTCACTTCCCTCTTCCGCTGTCATGCGAGCGGTGTCGCATGGGAGCAGAACTGTGCGGCAAATTCAAACCTGCAAGTAGTAAACACACACACCCACAGCCTTTATAAGCTCCGGTGATACAATGTGATCTGTAGATTGCATTGTATCACCGGAGATCTGACACTTGTTGCAGAGAGAAAGTTGTTACAGTGCACCACTCCTTATACACACTGTCATTTTGCCCCAAAAATAAAATGGCAGCTGGACACGCAAAATCGCCTTTGGATCTACTGAGCGAAAGTGACAACGAATTGGAAACGCTCGCGGAAGTGAGCGACAGCGAGTCATGGGAGGAGTCATCTGGCGCTGACACTGACACTGACACCGAGACCAGCGAACCGGACTGTGACCTGAGTGACGTGCGCATCTGGTGCCCTATCGCCAGTGGTACAGATCAGGTAGCGACGCCACGATTTCCATTCACCGGATCGCCTGGAATGAAGGTGGACGTTGAACGCGACAACCCGCTGGCGTTCCTAAAATTATTTCTCAGCGACGAAATAATTGAAAAAATTGTCGTGGAGACAAATCGCTTCCAGGAGCAACAGTCTTCCAGCATGCAGGCCAGGTTTTCCAGAAGTTGCCTATGGAAGCCGGTAAGCACCGAGGAAATGTGGAATTTTCTGGGACTTATTATCCTGCAAGGCGTGGTGGGCAAGCCGGTCCAAAAATGGT